>BROG01000007.1:2975000-3362500 GCA_030159075.1 Atrina japonica
ATTATCTATTTTCGTGGATTGAAATTTCATAGTTTTTCCTTCAAAAACGAATTCGTTGACATTTTTGATATTCGTTGATTTTACTATATAAGATATTATCCAACATTGAAGAAAAAAATTCGGTATGGATCATCATCATCATCATCATCATCATCATCTAATATTTCTTCTCGGAAAAAAATCATTGATATGTTTTAAACATTTGCCAAAATCATCGTCTATGATTTCAATATTCAAGACAATGGCTGTTGTTATGTATGTTTCTTGCTTTCTATCTCAATACGGTCAAAATCTGTTGTATGCGCTACAAGAGTTGGGATATTATCATGTATACTTGAAACTATACTTAAAGGGGCATTAGCTGTGTTTTCGAAATATATATATATATATATATATATATATATATATATATATATATATATATATATATATATATATATATATATATATATATATATATATATATATATACACAGACACAAAATTCTAAAATATATGCACACGACACTGAAATGGACCTTATTTTGACAAAATATATAGGAATATACAGATTTTAATGTAAATAACTCTTATTTGTTATTGTACATCACTTTAAGTAGTAAATAACGAAACAATGTTTTTTGAACAACACAGCGTACGTCCCTTTAATATACGCGTGGTGATAGCCTTAAGAAATGACCGACGTACTTTGACAGAAGCCGCAGTATCTTTGACAATTGTCTCTAGCCCACGGAGCATAATCAACACACACGCCGTTGCCATAAGTTTTGCAGTTTGGTATGCTGTCTTGGCATGGATCTGGTGGTAAAGTGGCACCTGCAATGATATTTAATGTAACTTTAACTCATTTACCCTTAGACACATTTGGACTGACCTAAACCATTGATTTACAGAGGAGTTCATTATGTCTCAGGGGTTGACCAGTTTTAATACATAAAACATAAAAATAAGAAATTAAAGAGCATATATTAACAAAGTTATCTTAGTTATAGATGCAGCACTAGATGGTAGTATAATATTTTCCGAATTCGATTACACACTATGTTATTTTTTCTTAAAACATTTATTGTACCCATCTATCTGTTGTGAAACAGGATGTTTGGATTTTTATTAATTTATGTACACCCTGAGGAACATTTTTACTCACCGGAGTCAACTTGTGATATTGATGGAGCAGTTGTTCGAACTGAAAATACAAAAATGAATGTCTAATACACATTTAGCCTAATTTGTACGAGTACCAATATCATTCAAGATGCAATAACAACTCTAAACGCTTTCATTTAAATATAAATCCCTTTGACCCTAACCATCGGGGTGAATCCGTTATTTACCAAAATATGGATAGACAATGTAATAGATAATATGTATCTTTGTGTTTTTGTTTTTAATGATTTTATATTGTTATATAGATACTGTAGATACTGTCATTAATAATTCACTGATATGGATATATCGTCAATAACAGTTGCATAGCCACAAAACTTGACCTTTGCCAACGCAGCGAGGCATCGAAATGACAGCCGTAATACTGAACCTCGGAACAGTCTCTACCTTATCTTAAAGATAGTTGTAATCATGAGCCTGTGCCGGTAATGGAACCCAGGAAAGTCCTCTTGCGAAGCAAATGTAGGTACGTAATCATAACCGATACATACCTTGACATGCTCTTGATATGATCTGTGAAGTTATGCTGTCCAGCTGATCAAAGCTGTTGACCATAAATGTATTGGAGCTGTCTGGATCGTCAGCAATGCTGTGAAGTTCATTTCTGTCCACACCACTTCCAACTCCGATGGCCATTAAAGCTATGTTGTTGAGTCTGGCCTGATCCGCAGCATTGGCAGTCTGTGCAGCATTGGATGATTTGCCGTCAGTTATCACAACAGCAATTCTCGGCACATTAGGTCGAGCACCACTGGACTGTGAGAACATTTGTTGCGTCATGTAATTGATGGCACTTCCGGTATTTGTGCCACCACCCATGTAGTGGATATTATCAATGGCTGTCATCACATCTGAGGATGTTGTATGCATATCCAGCGGGAACTCTATCGAGGGATAGTTGCTGAACTGCTCAACACCGATGTGAACTTTGTTTGCACCGACATCAAGTTGACTGGAAATCCTCTTTAAGAAAGACTGTAGTTTCACGAAATTATTGGGACCAATACTTCCGCTGCCATCGACTAGGAATACAACATCTGCTTGCTGTAGACATGGTTGTGTTTGTGATATTAGAGGTGTTTCTGTTAAAATATGAAAACAAGAATGAAAATAGATCCAATGGCAGTTAAAACTACTAATATGAGTATGCACTGAGTCTCTTAAGCCTTCTTGTATGTTGAATATCATGTTTATCTTTCATATTTATACATTTGTTATAATGCTAAACGTAATTTCAGTCTTATTGGTTTTCATAATTAGATTAATTTATTTTCTGTATAGTCTACACACATGTTCCCGGCAATAATGTTTTCGCGGCTTTTTTGCGATCTAATGCGCCATGCATGGCCACATTTTTGTAATGCAAATTCACGATTGCGCAAAGTAATACATAAATTGATTTGTCATAAGACGTTTTGTCTAGTCCTAATGGAACACACATAATATATGAAGAAAAACATTTTTATAATTTTACATACCGCTCACAGATCTGTATGCAAGAGGGTATGCAAGGTCATTGAGGGAAGCAAAGTTTTGTGATGTTAGTGAGTATCGAGTCGTTGGGGAACTTGCAGCATTTGCTAGCTGTTGTGTGTGTATTCCATTCCCAATGCCCACGGTGTACAGGCTGATACCGTTAGATTTTGCCGCCGCCGCCTCTTGGCTGAAGGCCAGTGGATTGGAAGGCGCTCCGTTTGTAACCAAAATTCCAATGTGGCGGACGTGATTTCTTGCGCCATGGAGTGTGCTGAAGCTCTGACTGTTCAGAAATTTCATAGCTTCAGTGGTGTATCTTCTCCCTGGTTTATACTGGATTTGATTGATGGCATTGAACAAATCCTGCTTGGTGGAGTATTGGTTAAGGTAGAATTGGTTATAGGCACCACCGCTAAAGGTGACGATACCAACATGTATGCAGTTTGGGCGGATATCATAATTGTTTATTGTTGCTTTTATAAAGTCTAATTCTTTTCTGAAGTTATCGATGCCGACGCCATCCGAAGAATCCACCATGAATACAATATCTTGTGGTACACATGCTGTAACATATCATTCAGGATTTCAGAAACTTCAAATTATTTTTACCGCAGTGCAGTGTTAAACACCCATGCCAATGCCAAATAAGTCATATGCATAAAGCTATGCAGAAGTTTTGGTTCAGCTTTAGTTAGATTAGCTTTCTTCCGTGAATCCATATGTCAAAGCAACCTTGTTGTTTTAAAAGCGACGCAATATATCAATGTAATTATCGCAGGTTACGCATAAATGAAGAGAGAGAGAGAGAGAGAGAGAGAGAGAGAGAGAGAGAGAGAGAGAGAGAGAGAGAGAGAGAGAGAGAGAAAGAGATTTCAGAAACTTCAACTTATTTTTACCGCAGTGTTAAACACACATGCCAATGCCAAATTAGTCCTATGCATAAAGCTATGCAGAAGTTTTGGTTCAGCTTTAGTTAGATTAGCTTTATTCCGTGAATCCATATGTCAAAGCAACCTTGTTGTTGTAAAAGCGACGCAATATATCAATGGAATTATCGCAGCTTACGCATAATTGAAGAGAGAGAGAGAGAGAGAGAGAGAGAGAGAGAGAGAGAGAGAGAGAGAGAGAGAGAGAGAGAGAGAGAGAGAGAGAGAGAGAGAGAGAGAGAGAGAGAGAGAGAGAGAGAGAGAGAGAGACAGCAAGCAAACAATCTTTGGCCAACGTAAAATACATACGTATACATACATATGTACATAGCATCCAGCGTTTTCCGTAGCTTTAACCAATTAAAATGCAAAGCCAAAACACAATTTTTTAAAATGTACGTATATGTTAATATACACACAGCGGTAATCAGCAGAAATGAATATATATACAAAAGCATAATATGTGTTACACTGTACACGTTCAAAGCAAATATATTTTGAAGCTGTGTCTTAAGTTAACATTTGTTACGTGTGCAAAAGACGATTTTCAAAGCAATTTGTTACACTAAACTCGCAGAATTATGAAACCAAAATAAGATAATTCACAATGGAACGATTTGATACTTATTATTTTTAAAAGCTTAAAAGTTTTGAGAAGTAATTAAAATTGAGTTTCGATCCTACATTCAGACAAATAGCGTTATTTTTATTTTATATTTACGTTGAAAGTTTTTAAATACAAATGCTTATCTTTAAATTACAAGTTATGAAACTTACTTTGTGAGACAATCTGTCTCCTTTCTGAAAAGATAGAATAGCGTTATACTTGTAAATTCTCTTAATAGAAAAACAGAAATTTGTCTTGCAAATATTAGATAAATCAATCAGCAAATAAAAAGCCATTTCCGTCCTTTACTCGCTTTCTATATTGCAACACCTTGAAGTACAGATATGGTTCCGACTACTCTCTGCTTTTGCATTTTTTTGTTGGAAACATCCAACGTTTAAACTACAGATATATATATATATATATATATATATATATATATATATATATATATATATATATATATATATATATATATATATATATATATATATATAAACAGGAGGTATAATCTGTAGACGTACATATATATTTTTTTCGGGAATTTATACATATATCCCTTTTGTAGAAATCCTGTTTCCGGTATGTAATATTTAAAGCTATATTTTCCCCTTACTTATGTTATGTTTTCATTTACTGTAGATTTTTCTATTTATTATGAATATATTTATTAGTGTGTGTGTGTGTGTGTATGTGTGTGTGTGTGTTTGTGTGTGTGTGTCATGTTTATCTTTTATTTCATGAATACGACATAATGATTATTTTTTCTGATATTCATCCAATCAAATTGAACAAATATACATTTCCTTTGTGCCCCACTACTTTCCCAAGCTGACTAGAAGTGATTTCAATATTATGGCATGCATAACGGGGTATCGAATAAAACATCATTATATGGTATTTTAAAAATCCACATTATATAACAAAATGCATCGACAACACTTACATGGGAAACAGATTTTCAATAAAGGTAAATGGAATATTTCGTATATTTTCGGGAAAAAGTAGTTTCTCCAGAATTGACATTTTTCTCATTATTTGGAGTAATCCCCAATATATCAGTGCTAAAAGTGTATTACGAGATTGCTGTATGAATGACGAGAAGAATCCGTTATCTGAAATAACGTTCTAGTGCAGGTATAAATGATAAAAGGTATGACCCTATGCAAAGTTCTGAGACGCTCACATATGCAACATTTACCAATCCTCTAAGGTTATCTATGAGGTCAACAAATTTATTATACAAGTCAAATTATCGTGCTATAGATAAAATGTCATTGCGGTAAATTATTGCCGATTAATTGCCGGTTTTGGCTGAAATAAAGTTTCAGAAAGTTGTCCCCAAAAGACTGAAATACAAGGCAACTTAATAGTGTCATGTTGTATGAATCGATATATTCTTATTTTAACATGTTTGTAAAAAAGTGAAATATATACGTATTATTATCAGCATGATAAAATGATAATATCGATAAATAGTGGCTGGACTTTAAAAGGACATTAGCTGTGTTATTTTCAAAAATATTTCCCGTTGTTTACTACTTAGATTGATACATAATAGCAAGAAAGAAATATACATAGGCACAAAAATTACTAAATTCCTATATATTTGTGAAAATTGCTTGAGAAGCGCAGGTTTGGCACTTTTTCTATTGCAATTGATTAGCTCAACCCTACTGTTTGTTTATGAATACCACTCTGGACCTTATTTTCACAAAATATATAGGAATATAAGATTAAAAATGACTGTATTTAGCTCTTATCTGTTATTGTACGTCAAGTACAAGAAGAGAAAGTTGAAAAAAAAAATATTTTTTTGAGTAAACACAAATCATTCCCCTTAGAACAATTTTGTTTAATTTAAAATCTGTTCACGGAAATTTCGCACGTATAATATATCATTTAAAAATGAAACCCACTTAATTGCTCTGTAATAAGCAATTTTATTTGGATTGGATTTGAAGTGCAGTATATATTTCAACAATTGAGCTAAACAACACAAATATACATTCCAAAGACGTATATTCCAAAAATTAAACCAGACAAAATCATTAAGGTAATTAGAACACGATTGTTAATGAACAACATAAGACGGAATCATTTATGTAAAATCTTAAAGGGGCATTACCTGTGTATTTAAAAAAAAAAATCCTTTTTAATACTTAAATTGATATACAATAACACAAAACAGTCACAAAAATTCTTGAATTCATATATATTTTGTGGAAATTAATTGAGAAATTAATTTAGGCACTTTATTAACTCAAGCTAACTATTTGTATATGAATACCACACTGGACCTGACCGTATTTTCACAAATGCATAAAAATATACGACTTTTTATGTCTGTTACAGCTCTTATTTGGTATTATACATCAAGTAAAAGTAGAAAAAATCGAAATAAAATATTTTGGTAGGCACAGCTAATGCCCTTTGAAATTTATCTCTACACAAATTGTGTTACAAATGGATTTCCACTTCATCCTGTCTTATAATGTTACTGGTTATTATTTACATGTATCTGACAATAAATTCAGGTTTATTGTTTTTAAAGTGGTCTTTGCTCATATTACATTTTTTTTCTTTAGAATTCTAGCTCAACTCTGGAAGTTATATTGCAAGAAACGATCGAACGTTTTGAGAATTTATTTTCGCTATTTTTTGCAAACATATAACTTTGGTATTATGTTTAATAATCAGAATAATAGACACGTGATATGACGTAATTCGATTGTCTTATGACAATACAACTAATTGCACAATTAAAACATAAACCGCCATTCCTGATATCCTTGTGGTCCTTATCATCATGACAACCGATGAAGACATCAGTCTTTCTTCACTTATAATTATATATTGCTATCTTTAAGACTCAAATGTGAATTGCATTATGGGAAATATGCACATTGCTAGGAAAAGTAGATGTGCTCATTGCATTAGTTTCCAATACAATACAGAATTACTATATCTTGAAGTGCTCATTGCATTAGTTTCCAATATAATTCTGAATTTACTATGTCTTTAACGACAAAAAAAAAAATAAAATAAAATAATAAAAAAAAAAAAAAAAATTAAAATAGAAAATGAATTTAAAAAGTTTACATTTACTCTAATGAAGCTGCGCCTGAAGTAATAATTGATGTACATACATATTGCTTTACACTTGGGGTGACCAATGATGTTTTTGTATTTAAAATGTTAATGTGATTTACTGTTTCATGATTAAGTCAGTCAGCATCACGCTTTGCATTTTTCTATCCTTTAATTGCAATACCTTTTTCAGTCAATCACAACTAATCTCATGAAATTATTTAAAGTAATCTAGTTCAGTGTGAAACCAAGAACGAAAGCTTAGTAAAGTACGAAGTGTGGGATAAAAGTGGGACAGATATAACGAGAACATATTGTGTAATTGCAGATTAATTAAGCTTATTAAAAACTGCAGAGAAATAAATTTAAAAAAGGATTGTAAATCTCATATGGACTTCTCTTCAAAACATCTCAATAGATCATAGCTGAGGTAAATAACAAAATATATTCTGAATCAAAAGAAGAAAGCGGTGTCCTTTAATTTGACATTTAGATATATCTATGACGTTTTGTCAATCAATAATGACAATTTTCAGACATATGTCAATGCGATATATCTCAGCGAACTAGAAATTAAAGATACAATAGAATCAAGCAAACACGCTTCATACATTCTACTTACTATAGACACAGACGGGATATTGGCAACTTAGCTATACTACAAACGCGACGATTTCGGCTTTCCCATCGTAAATTTTCCACATTTAAGTAGTAATCTCCCACAGTCACCCGCATATGGAGTTTATATTGCACAAATGATCCGATATACCAGGGCATGTCAACATATGAACATTTCATTTACAGATGTAAACTACTCACTGACAAATTACTGACACAGGGATATCGAAAACCGTATTTAATGCCAACGTTCTACACATTTTACATTCCTCACGTATTTTAAATGGACATTAGCTGGGTTGTAATTTTTTCATCCATCTCTACTTTGTACTATTTAGATTGATATTCAATGACAACAAAAGATATACAAAGGCATAAAAATTCTTAAATTCCTATAATTTTGTGAAAATTGCTTGAGACAACCCAGGTTGATTAACTCAGCCTTACTATTCGTATATGAATACCACACTGGACCTGACCTTATTTTCACAAAATATATAGGAATATAAGATTTCGAAGTCTATGTATACTTATTTGTTATTGTACATCGTAAAAGTAGAAAAAAATCAAAATAATTGCATTCGGTAAACACAGCAAATGCCCCTTTAATATCGGATATGTTTTTTTTTTTTTTTTTTAGAAAGACACGATTTTTGTGTAGCTTTTTTTCAATATATTTGAATTCATTATTGCATATATTTAACGGGAAATCATTGTGCATGCGCCAATAAAACATTTGTATACAGTAAGGATTGTTGAATCTTGTATTTCTTTTCAAGATGTAAAATATTTCAGATTTAGTAATTAAAATTCAACATTGCCTTTCAATCAAAATGCCTAAAAGTTTCATAAATGCCCTGAGGGCTAATTGTTTCACTGAATTAAAGTTTGATTGATTTATTTGATGTATTAATCCCATTAAGATCCATCATGATTTGAATTATTAAAAGACATCAAATATGATAAACATTCCTACCTTGCGCTGCATGCAGCACTACGAAAAGTGCCAGAAGAATTCCGAGTTGTCGGATCATCCTTAAGGCAAACGAAAATTGGTGATATTTTGGAAACAAGACTTTTATAGTATTACGTATGGCCTACATATGGAAGGTCTCATGGGTAAGCCTACGAACGTCTCTAGAAGTGTCGCTGGATTTGACCTTCACCTGACAGTTTCTTATCTATTGTGATAGTAGTACAAGAGGTAATCCGAAGGATTTGTTTTGGATATGTATTAAAATCGAATGCATCGATTTAAAACAAAAATTTCAAATATGTATTATTCATATATATTTCCTTGGAAATTTATGAAAATGTCGTGAACTGGCATTTTAATGTCGAATGAGTTTATTTGATTTTAGGTAAAACTCTTCATTTACCTTAGTAATCTTTCCACTCCTCATTTGTGACGTAACAATATGCACCCTTTGCATTTCAAAACAATTGGGAATATTATGTAAAAATCAGCACAAGAAAGTAGTGTAGGAGTGAAAATAGCATATACAACAAGATTATAATCGGAGTGAATTGACCAGTCCTTCAGTGTGGAAAAATTACTTGACAGTGCACATTGACACGATATGATATAATGCTAACAGGGAAAATTATTATATTGATAAATAATAATGATGATGATGATGTTGATGATGATAATTAATTTTATTATTATTATTATTATTATTATTATTATTATTATTATTATTATTGCATCCCAAGAAATTTAATCTCATGTTTTATTTTCGCCATTTGCCATCCTTAGACACTCTTAATGAATTGACAGAGGTCGATAGCACACATCAAAATTATTACTCTTCATCTGTAGCTGGTGGTGTATCTTTAAACGTGGCTGTTTATTGTCGGAACGTAAAACAACGATTAAACACTAACCTATAACATATAAAATTTGCTCTGTAACAAGTATGAGTTTGAAACTTTTTTTTTTCAGATTACTTAATCAATGAAAAAACAAGTGTCGGAGACTGCCATTTTTTTCAAATACCGCACCATGTGCATTGGCTGATTACTTTCTTAAAAAGTGGACGATTTCCAGAGTTTCATTGAAAATACCCAAGAATGCCAAAACATATACTGTATGTGTATTTCAATTTGCGCACTCATATTTTAGCGCTCTGAGGGGGTGTAGACTTATTAGAGGAATCTTGAATTCGCGCTTATAATTTTATTAGTTTTTCGTGTATGCAGAATTAGAGAATTAGAGGATTGAGAAATTTTAGCTCTGCACTTGAATTAGCGAATTACTTGAGCGTGAAAGGCGCTAATATTAGAATGACGCTAAAATAAGTACACATACAGTAGTTATTTTCCTTAGACAACGTCAATGGTATTTAAGTATTATTGACATAGGTAGCAAGTCATTTGTATTTAAAATGAGGCTGAAAAACCAAGGTCACATGTCACATTATGGATAGGACATTAAAGACCTCCCCCATGATTGAGTGGTAAGAGCACCGTACTTTATACCATGAAGTCTCACCTAGAGTCAGTCTGAAGTGATTTCTTGAGCAAGTCTGCCAGTTTACTAACGATTGATTCTGTATTTCGATAGGCCTATAATAAACAATTTATTGCCCTGGCTTCGCCCTCGGGAAATATGACTTGCCTTGGGTAAACAAATCCTCATGTCTCCCTACAGCCTTGGTTATAAATGTATAATATACACCTAAAATTAGCCCCTGGTTATTTTCTCCCTTTGCGAAAGAAAACATATTCATCCAGTCTTAAGTTCGCCCTAACTTATCCATTGGCACTTCTTCATTATTCTTAGCATAGTCAGGCACGTGAATAGGATGTATATCTGCTAATAAGCTTGAAAATTTAGCCACTTTTTAAATTCACCCTACAGAAGAAAATTAAACAAGGCAAAATTTTAAGGTATACTGTATGTTTTTAGTTGTTGTTGTTTTTCCTGGAATATAAGTGAGTAAAAAAAATTGTCACAAAAGAAAGACGAAATACAAAACATAACGATGCTGACCCTGCATTAAGAGACTTCAATAACTATGCATTTTTACTTATCCAAAATTGATTAATAGCTGCTGGCTATACACCGTGAAAGACTTATAACAGCTTACATAAGTGTATTGAGTGGAAAAGGGAATCTCCAACCGAGTGGTAGGGATCTAATTGTTCAACCTTAGGGTTTCCTGGGGATTGGACTGTCAGATTCCTACCAGGAGGGTTGAGATTTCCCTTTCCACTCGACACACTCTTGTTCGATTATTTTTCTCCAATGTTTCAAACGAACAATTCATGTTTATAAGCGCAAATAAAATCTGACGCATTTTTTGTCCACTGCATTCTCATTACATCGAAGCCCTCCGTCATATATTATATCGTGACGTCATAGCGCATGTAGTTTATTTACACCCTAGTGTGCGGACAGAGAAAGTTTGACCTGGTGAAACTGTAGATATGCCCGCCAAAGGTGCAAAACGTTTATATATCGCAATGTGCATTTAGTTGACATCAATACGCAAAAATTGTTATTTCCCGAATACTTTAATAACTATTTGCGATGTACGAGGAATCCAGAGATGCTTTTTATAGATTTCCGTATATATGGTAATTATTTTTTCAGCATGACTAATGCTTTTTAGTAATTGCTTTACTTGTTGAACTTTACTACATTGACTTAAAACAATGAAAAACCAAAATGCCTAACTGTCAATATTTTACATGAAAGTTCTTATACGGTTTATGTAGAGAACCCACAAAGTTACCTGGGCTGTATAGCACTTTTCAACCCCCCACCCCCCCGGTGTGTCTTAATTGGTCATTCAACTTTTAAATCAATGCATTATACGATGTTGTGACAGTAATAAGCCGCGGGTTTGCGTCCCACTGGAACCTAAGCTGATTTTTGTGTGAAAATGTGCCAATTTATTTGCGGGAGGCCGGTGATCTCTTCCCGAGTACATTATAACCTGATTCCACCTCTAAAACAGGCCGCCACTATTTGACTGGATAATTGTTGAGTGCGGCGTAAAAAACATTCAAAACAACCAAAAGGACGGTGATAAGAGTCATTTTGTAATAGAAAAAATAAATAAAATTTTATGACTTTTTCTTAAAATGCCCTCTTCAATGTCATGTTTAGTTTCGTGCAAATGTTTCGTGTGTAAATTTTATTACTCCAGGAAGAGATAAGCGTAGAAACATTTTCTTCCCGTTTTCAAGTCTTCAAATGAAATTGACATGAACACCGATCCTTTCACCCGTGTGGTCAACTCTACTACTGTGCAGCTGTGAGTGGTTCATTAGCAACTGCCGATTTGCCATGAAATGATTTTAGCATTTTAGAAACTGGTACGGGATTAATAAGAGTTTTAACTTATCGCTAATCTTTCTCGCATCATTATTTTCAAATTACAAGAAAGGATATACCATGTTACATTCAAGACAACAGCATAAACATAACACACTTAAATATGATTGACATATTTATTGATATCATTAAACAGTATCAACAAGCACTCACTCCCTCTTTGTCTGACCTTGATCGGTGACATAACAATTTCTACGTATTAGGTTATTAAAAGTCATTCACAAATTTTCAGCCATTTTATCTCACCGGTAATAGACTATAATGACAGTGTACTTGCTGAAGGTCGGTGGTCTCATCCCGGGAACATTGTAACCGGGTTTCTCTCCTCCACCATTAAAAATAGGCCATCACCATGTGACTGAAAAAATTGGTGAGTGTTGCGTAAAACTTCAAAATTAAATAAAAACACAAACCATTAAACATTACGGGCCTTCCCATGTTCGACCCAAGTTATTACTGCTACTTTATACGATAAAGGAAAAAAAGTTTAAAATGGTGAGTATTTATACGGCAATAGAGCAATGCATGAGAACATTAATTGAAAATAAGATTGATACCGCCTGTTATACTTCTGTTTAGGAAACGGTCTATTAATACTCGTGAATAAAATCCTTTCTAAAAACACGAAATTTTCTCCCTGTGAAATTAAACAAAAAGTAATGAATGATCAATAGATATTTGCATGAAATGATTTTTGTATGCTGGAGGAAAAGGTAAGGAAAGGAAAAGACTAATGGATACATAGCCATTTATCTATACCATTCTGCCTCAAAACATCATACATCAATTCTGAAAAAATAGTTCCTTGTCGTTTCTTTATCGTTTTGACAAATATATCAGATAAACATGGCCTCTTCGGTTTTCTTTATGTCAGCTGTCGACATTTAAATACTGGTACATCTTTTCCATTTCCATATAGTGTTTGTCTCTCAAACGATCTTATATGCTACTTCATGCTCAGGATACGATCGTTATATCTCAGAATATATTCATTTCAATGAGATTTTAAATCAACGAATTCGTTTTATTCTTAAGAGCCAGTCTGCCAGAAAACAAAGCAATGTTATCATATTGAGCTGAGATTTTGCATACAAGATATTTTCATGACAACTACTCTTTGTGCAAAATATTTTTTTAAAAATATTCAACGGGAGTCTCTGTATAGAGTGCCACCTATATACAGTCATTTATGCACCTAAATTTAGGCAATTTCAGCAGTTTTAACTAACAAAGTAACAGTGTTCAACATCATGTTACAGTTTTTTGGTAAGACAATGTTGTAAAACTGTCAAAATATGTTAATAACCGTGGTAATTTTTTCCTATAATCACTCATACCTGTTCAAATATTGCTAGTTTTGGCAAATTGCCAAAATGGTGAAATTTACCCATTTTTAATATTGTATATTTTCTAAAGTTGGGAAAATATTTCAATGCTATTTATTTTTTCTTAAACCATGGTCATAAATATAAAACGTCTCGGATACCAAGGTACGAGTCACAATGTTCAGGATATTAGGTACAAATCTGGTAAAAAAAATGGACAAACATGGACCTCTTGAAATCAAGAGGTGGGACCAGGTGCCACGGAGGAGGAAGCATCCCCTGTCGACCGGTCACACCCGCTGTGAGTCTACAGTCAAATCAAAATGAAATACACGAGGAACGAATCCTCGTCATAATTGGTACAGACGACGTCTCAATAACCGCCACCGAACAGGTAACTTAACATTTCAATTAGCGAAACGGAGTAGTCGCAAACAAAAATATTATAGCGACTGTAAAATTTGCGGAATGTTGACATCAAACGCGAATTTCGATATATATATATATATATATATATATATATATATATATATATATATATATATATATATATATATATATATATATATATATATATATATATATAAATCCAATTTTGGCAATAATAATAGCACTCGATGTAAATACATCAAATTTCAAGGAAATAGTGGTTTTGCAGCTGTTACTCTCTATAAGGATGATCGCTGCCCAGTTTTAAAAATAACAAGCTTTTCATTACACAGGTATGAATTACTAAAAGGGATTAATAAGTGAACTCAAAGGGAGAACAAAATTACAGGTTTGTGCACTTTTTTAGCATTCAGCCATTGAAAATTTGGCGGGAAAATATCGTCATTCCCAGCTCCTGTCACCTGTGCTAACATGTACTGGTTTCCACACAATTCATACATGCATCAATATACCATCAATTAGTCTATCGGTTAAAAATCATTTAGGCAAAGGGATAATTACAAATTAGGCTGTACTATTTCTGCAACTAGAATTATTTCAAAAGTTTGATTCCTCTGCTAAAATGAAAAATAAGAAAACATTCCAAGTAATTGTGAAAGTCAAGACCTTTTTGTACTTGGAAAAAGGTTCACTTTATAACATCTTTCAAGACAATGCAGTCCACTTAAATGTATATATGTGCACTATAAAATATGCAAGTGTGTTATCATTATAATTTGGAGATTTTCCACAAAAATTACTAGTAAAATGTGCAAAGTGACATTTCATATTCTCCATGATAAACAAATCTGCAACTCTCTGTTTACAAACTGGAGATTTAAAAAAGGGGAGATAATTCATAGACACTTGTGGTTGTGTTTAACCTTTTTCATGGTATTTTTTGGCATAAAGTTACATAGAAAAGATGACAATATGTATGTAAAATATTTCATATAATAATGCAATGTGATTGAGGTATCGGATTACTTGATGGTTTAGAGTTACGTAATGTTAATGGGAATTTAAATAATTTAGAAATTTATGAAAATATGGGAGAGTTTGGTGTAAAATTAAATATCTTGCACTTATTTGCCAAACTTGGATTTTTGATATTTTTTACAATGCCATTGGACAAATTAACGATACTGATATCACAAAAGTTTATCCCACTTTAGAGGATTAATGGACTCGAAAAAAAAATCACTTTTGCCTAAAAGGCCTTCTATAATACCCCCTACACAAAAATTGAGAGACAAAATATTTCCAAATATGGTTATGTCTTGTCTATTAAGGTCATTTTCAGCAAATATCAGTTTAAGTTACCAGTAAAACTATCAAAATTCAGAATTTACTACATTAAGAACAATATACATTTTTCACTATAATTTTAGTGAATTTAGGGCATTATTCAAATGAGGCTGTTACTAACAAAGTATAAGATGTGTTTTTTGTCTTCCTATATATCAAAGTTTTCAAATATATAAAAAGATTTCAAAAGTTTGGACATACCATTTGGGCAATTTTTTTTCCATTTTACATGGTTTTCTGGCAGGCTGGCTCTTAAAACAACGAAATTTTACACCCATGAAATTCTGCTGTAGTGCATCCCTCAAACCATTTTTTATGCTAGATCATGTTCAAACTATGACCGTTTCATATATAAAGATAAGCAACTCGGTAAATACGTTGTTGACACAAATATATGAAGAATCTAGTTTATCGTCAATTTCAAGGTTGCTCAAGTGACCTTTTTCTTTTTATCATGCTCCACTATCCGGAATGTTGTATTATTTCTTATATATGTTTGTTATCGTCTTTAGCGTGTTTGACAAAGGTTTACACCACTTATTTTGATCTGGACTCAAGACGGCTTTGTCCCATCGGTAGGGTGTACTTACTCACCCATGGCACTTGATACCATTCTAGATTTTCCAGAGTTCCGTGTTTGACCAGTATCCACTCTCACCGATCTCTTTATTATGAACATTCTTACTGTTAATGCTGATGTGTGTTTTATTTATTTATTTATATAAAAAAGGTTCACCATAACCCCCCCCCCCCTATTTCGTTAAGTGCATTGTGCGTGGTGTGACTAATGCTTATTCTGTAAACTGTAAAAACAATGGGCTTACTTTCATATAAGATGTCTCCTGGAATTTTAACGCAACGTCACTATCGTAGAAGGAAGAAATAGGTAGCGCCGGCTAACTGGGCTATGCTCGCAGAAAGGGGCCTTTCACTCCTCCTGTGATAGAACTGACTACAGAAACAAACACACAGCACAGTGGATGTCTTAAGTATTTAACAAAAAAAAGTCATATACTTCCTTTGACTGAAAAAATATTATTTATTGCATCGATAATTAATGATGAAAGGGGCCATAGTATCTAAGAGCTCTTTATATAAATTCATAGAGAAATACCATACCATATGCTTTTAAGTTAAAAACATTATTCTGCATCAAAGTAGTTATGTTTAGACCATCAAGTAATTAGCAAAAGCAATTAGTTTACAATAAAATTAAATTTCGACTTTCACTTCCAGAGTCTGAATGAACACCTTTATATAAATTCTTTGGCATCTGTATTTTTTTTCAGTTTTGGTCAGTGGGTTGGATTGTGTTTTGCTGCCAATAATTCGTATGCTTTTAAAATAATTTTGAAAAATGATTTTCGTCCCGTTAATTGTGAAATTCGGTGTTTCGGTATTATATTTAGGTTAGTTAATGTACTAAAATGACAAATGACCTGAACAATAAAAGTTGTCATATTTTTAGAACAAGGAAATAGGCAACTAAATCAGCAAATAGGAATACACTCGGCTAACACTTAAATTTTGGAATTTTTTAAAACTATTTCCGTGTTGATCGCTCTTCGGTGTTTGAGGTAAGTATAGTTCATAGTCCTTAACAAAGTGCATTGGGTACATCTGTTGAGGGAACATGTGATTAATCGTTGCAGCTTTATATATTAAGACATAAAGTACCTTCACTGGTTGGCTACTTTGTCGGAATATGACGTCTTTCAATCAAGAATACTTGTCCATTTGTTTAAACATTTTCATATATGCGTTACAGATGAGAAAACGACTACAACGTGAGAGGATGCTTAGTAGCTTACTCCTCTGGCATCTGATCCCACGTACGGATTTCTAGAGGTCCGTGTTTGCTCAGTATTCACCTGATTTGTATAAGTATCCTGGACATCCTGAAGATTTATATTTTGGTATCTTAGATTTTTATATTGTATATTCCATGTTATCAACGCTTTTGACAATGTAATACTTTTAACACACCCATATAAAGAATCCTCGACTGGGGAAATCACACAAAATTTAATAGGAGGTTAAAGATTGTTTCCTTTTTTGTAGGCGACTAAAAAACACAAAGGGACACAACCCGAAATATCTGCTTATCTAATTCTAGCATCTATTTAACACTTTATCATGTTAGAAATTATTTATTTTATCTATTGCCATACTATTATCAGGAAACATAGTTCGCTTGTCCTGAAAAGTGGTCAGTTTGTCGGGAAACTTGATAACTGCATTTCGTCGTATCTTTGGCCAATTAAGTTTATTTCCGCTACAAAATGTAGAACTAATTCCATACATTTTATCAGGAAACACTTTCCTTGTTCTGAAAAATGGTCATTTTGCGCTGGGATACTTGATAATTGAATTTCCTCGTATCTCTGGTCAATTCAGTTGATTTCCGCTACAACGCGCTTAGTATGTATTCAATAAAGCCGACACTCGTAGCGTTGTTGGGAGTTTCAATGTTCTGTGAAAATATGACACACATACACACATTCGTTCGTAAAGCACTGACATTGTGGGATACCACTTTTTATTTTGGAACTCTACATCTATTTTAGTTTTAAGTTCAACTGATGACGTCTTATTGCCATATATTATCATCTTGAGCATTTATTTTCAACCCTTTTTGCAAACGTTTGTATGTTTGCAATATTGACAATTTTTTCGCAATTTTTTTTACTATGAACACTACTCATATCTGTAAGATATCACTTCCTAAATAATTTGTTTCTGTATATGAAATGGTTGTCTGATGAGCAGACAGATCCATTGGGAGACAGAAACACTATAGTTCTGTGAGAGAGAGAGATTGCTTCTTAAATGTGGAAAATGACAAAATCATTGTCCAATTGCTACCCGTGTACTGGTATATGTTCCTTTTAAACCCCAGTCTGACCCAGATATGAACAAGAAGGTGCTTGGTCCTATCATATCTTTTGTTTCTAGTCAGTTGTACGTATCGCATTTCCATATTTACAAAATGGCAAGTATTAATTGACAAATCAACATTGATAATGTAACTGTCGACCTGTAAAAATATCATAAACATAAAATTATAATGCTCAAGACGATTGCCTCCGCCAACCAGACCTCATCAGTTGAGCTACATTTTAAAATATTATTTTCTAAAGAGAAAGTGTTTTCATACACAAGACCAAATAATACATCCAAATGCATAACCAAATCCGTCTAAGAGTATCCACTGTAAAAAGATGACTATTTTAGTTTTTAGTGTAACTTATAGTCATTATAACTTTGGTATTATGTTTATAATATTTCTTTTGAATTTCATGATTTCCCTTAAAGGGGGGGGGGGGGCTGGAAGGACTAAGGTGCGCGAATAGTGATACCTTCAACTCGAGATTGATAACAAGATTGATAATATAAATGTCGAGTTAACGGTAAGAAATAGAAATTTCTTCTGAATAAAGTCTGAATCACCTTGGCCTTTGTTAAATTTGTTATTTTACTTTCTGGAAAGAAAATTTCATTTAAATGCAGAAATCTCAAGTTATAAGTAAAAATGAAGAAGTACCAATTAATAATCGAAGCTCAAGTCCATTACAACACGACGAATTAGATGTGCAATGATCTCAGCATGGATAACAATTGCGAATCCCAAACGGGATAGGACCAGGTGTCGGGAAGGAGTCAGCGTCCCCTGATGGCATGCCACACCCGTCGCAAATGTTCCACGGAAACCTTACTACATGTTTAGACCTGTAATACGAATGTACTTAATTTATTTCTTTGTTTTTCAGCGTGTCATGCTTGTTCTGACAACAGAAATAAAAATGTTGCGAACAGTTAAATGGACGGAAACAAAAAAACTCCAAGATGCCGCAAATCTCCAATCTCAGGGAATAACGGTGCAACAAATTTGAAATATTCGCCTTTGCCTTTCAAGTACATTTACCAAACTTCGTGTTGTATGCTTTTGCGGTAACATGACAAAACACTTGTTTACAAAAAATACTTTCTTTGAGTTCACTGGTCCAAATTTTTATCAATGTTTTAGCAGGAGTTATACCCCTTTATTTTGACCCGAACTGACTGTAGACTCCTCTATTGCAACTTATACCCAGTTCTGGATTTTTCTATAGGTCTATATTTTGAAGTAAAATTGATGTGGATATGCAGTCGATAATTTAATTTGTCAAGTGATGACGTCATTGATACCTCCAACCATCGGTTACGGTGTAGAAAACTGTATGGCTTGATCAACGTGACATTGCAGCAACTATCATACATTAATTTCACACGTTTATGATCACTTTGTTTTACTTTAATCCTCTAAATAATTTTGAAAATCATATCTTAGACCATTTCACTATAAATGGGGACCTGTACCGTTTTGATGCTGACTACCGCTTTTGACGCCGTCTTTCTTTGGGCAGGGATCTGTATCATTTTGCCGTCCAGGACCGCAGTTAACATGAAAGGGTATATATATTTTTTAGATATTCGTACAAAAACGAAAAACAGAACAAAAAACATTTCTTTACAGTTATGCCTACTTACACCATTTTAAATTCTAATTACCAATTTTCTTCTTTTATTTTTTTTTTTATTAAATTACTATTATTTATACACGTAATATTTTCTATTTTCGAAGTCGAAGTTCTATAAAGCTTTGGAGTTCTCAAATGTTCCTTGATTTCTACCTCAACGGTATTTCACTTTGTTGACAGAAGTATTTTCTATTACAATATTATGATGTAGATTCTCGATTTTGTAATGTAATTGTATTTTTATTTCTAACAAGACGTAAAATTCTAAATGTTGATCGATCGGGACCTCACATTTAAAACGTTTTGACAGTCTAAAGTGGAATAATTATGATAGAGGTGTCCGAGTAGTTTGCGCATTCGCTTCTCACTAATGCGACCCGGGTTCGATCCTTGGATTTGACAGGGGAGTATCTGAGATGGTATGGTGGACGCCAAGTCAGACACGTGGGTTTTATCCGGGTACTCCGGTGTCCACCCACAGCAAGGACTCCTGCACGCCAACATCAGGGCCAACGAGACATTAGTATAAGATGACATAACTTGTTTGACAATCGTTGTAAAATAAATAAAGTTTAAACTAAATTAATTATGATATGTAAAATACATTATGTTTTTGACAGAGCATGCTTAGAATTAGTAATCCCCAATCACCGAATTTACTCAATAGTGAAGCTTAACTTTTGTTTCATCATTGTCACTGTATAGTTGTTGAAAACCCAAAGAAGTTACCCATGAGTTTCCGAATGATGCCAGACAGCAATGACTAAATGGATCGCCTTTAAGCAATGGTTCCAAATGAGACGTAATTGAAACTTTCCGCATTGAGGAATTATGTTCCAAAGGATAGCAGTCGGGAACCAGTAGACAGATAGGACCAGTAGCCAGTCATGGTGCAATTTCGTATAAAGTCTCTACCACGACAACATATTTTTCCTTTTGTTTGGAAAATAGCTGATGAATAATCTAAATAAAATCTCACAAAATCGTGTACTATATAGTCGTAATCATGCAATGGACAGCTACTGGTCCTCGACCAGTACCCATTTAATCACTCATTAGTTAAAAGAATCAAGTACAAATACGCATCAGGAGTAGAATATCGATGTGTTTCTTTTTTTAAGATATAAAGTTGGTAGATAACGTAAATTTAACACTGGGAGTATGGTTGGATATATTTATTGTTAACATTTGTTTTAAAAGAAATTGCCAATATAAGAAGATATATATATATAAAGTGCGTGAAGAGAAACACGGATATGAGATTTATTCTTCCACGTAACCAGCTGGATAGGTGATAGAGTACCCAGATGGGCAATTCGGAGTCTTGCAGCATTTTCCTGGCGCTGGTGGATTAAGAGTGCACACAGAAGGCAGTTGCCAGGTTACACACCTGAAAAGAAAGTTTAAGAAAGATATAAATTTGACAGCGTTCCTATAATGATTTTTTATATATTTCAAAATAGCCCATTCTTTTTTACAACGTTTGGCTTTCGAAAAAGAAAATTAGAATAAAGCAAAAGCTATACACATTATATACGAGTAATAGGTTCCCCAATCCTTTGACATAAATACATTTATTTTTTTACGTTAATACTCACTTATTCTGGCATGTGTAGTATCCTCTTGAAGCGTCAGCGCATGTACATTTATATGTACACCCATCATCAAACGTTTCGCCTTGTTGATATGTGCTACCTTTGTATAGACAACCATTTGACTGACCTATTCAATCATAAGTTTAAAGTTCTTGTTACTCATGGTTTTTAACAAGTTAATGAAATTTGAATATTTCTTCCACACTCGGTTCAAGAATTAGAAAATATTTTGTATATAATTAATAATTATGAATTTCTTTTCCGGAAATATTTTGTAAATATTTTGTATAAATTTTCAGCCTCCACTTCCCGTCACCATAACAATATTTAATGTCTTACCACTGACAGATCCGGATGTGCCAGTACCAGTTCCAGAACCAGTCATGGTTCCTGTGGATCCGGTGCATTTAGGTCGTGCACAGCATTCTCCTGGAGGTTTCTCAAGAATGCAGCCTACTGGTAGGTTGGTGTAGGTAGTACAGCTGTCAATGGAAAATGTGGAAAATGAAGGAAAACCACACAATCACACATGCAAACGATACAACCTACTAGGTAAATAAGCACATGTGTACCAAGTCCATTAGAATACGACAAATTAGATTTGGTAACGGTATCAACACGAGGAACAACTGCGAATTATAAACTGGAGGAGACCAGGTGTCCGGGAGGTGTCATCCGTGTTAGCATGCTAGACCCGTCGCAAATGTTCCATGAAAACCTCTCGAGTTCAGTGAAAAGGTCAAGCTCGACGAAAAGGTCAATAAACAAGACTTCAAGGTAAAGCTTGGTAGGGTGAGAAAAAAAAAGTACGGAAGTATCTCATCAAACTTAAGGATTGTTAAGTGGACACCAAATAAAATACACAAGTGCATGTCAAAACACAGTATTTGTCAATCAAATATGATATTTAATGCTGTTTCATGTTATCAGTTGCTGAATTATAACCCTTTCAGAACATTCTCCACAACTATGGGCGACGTTATGAGTATTGTTTTGAAGTGTCTTAGTTCTCTAAAGGCGTCGTCCTGACACTTATGTGGCATAGTACAGGATTGGATCTAATACTTGGAGATAATCTTATATTTTTCACTGAGTAAATGATCATTATACAAGGCAATGACTGATTCAAACAAAACCTGAATGTTGGATGCTGTTCTGTTAACAAACTCAAACTCTCTTCATCGAAAAATAATCCACTGTGACATTTTGAATCATTGATAAACAAGAAAACTCTCAACAAAACATAGTAGATGAAAGGACTACTCTGCTTAAAGCGACTTAAAATGACGGTATACCTGGAAATATTCGCTTCCGTTTTGTTTCCACTCTTTTGTCACTGAAAACAAATTCGCCCTAAACCATCATGATTACGAAGGCATGTATATCCGTGCTTCAGTTATTTGGCTTCAGATTTTGACCTTCAATTTAAATTTGCCCTATCCAAGGGCAAAATGTCGAAAAGTAAACGGGCGTAAAACTTTCCATGGTATACAATATTGATTATAAAACTACAGAAATGACCTGCGGTATAAAAAATGTAATAGCCTACGCACAGGGCCCTACATGTGTAGAAACCACGTGATGCATCTGAGCATGTGCAGTTGTACTGGCAATTATCTGTCCATTGTTCATTCTGTGTATACAAACGGCCTTTGTAGTAACAGCCACTTCCTAAAAATATCAAATAGATAAAAATGAATTAATATGTATACTTTTACACAGATCAATCTATTGACATATTACCGAATGTGCGTCAAAGACCTGGAACGAAAACAGCATACGCCATATTTAGCTTCCCGTAATTATGTAAGAGATCACGTGATGTTTCCTGCTTTACCTTAGTTCCAATCAATAAAGAGCACAGCTCTTTGGCGTAAAATTCTCCTGACTTGGCAAATTAAATCCAACGTTGACCAATCACTGCACAGGAAGTCAATTTGATGTAAACATAGAACCGCGAGATTTTCTTCTATTATACTTACCTCATGAATTATAAAAAAGACACGAATGCATAAAGAACATTCCTGAAAACTGACTTGCCTGCGGTCTGGCACAGACGCCATTTTTATCCCCATAATTAACACGAAGATCACATGATTGGATTATCATTACATATGGTTTTCCTAACCCGATGAATTCAATCATGTTATGAGCAACAAAGACTGAGCTGCAATCGCCTCATGACAATACCTTTCTTCATCTTATTTTTATCTATATAAATATTAATGATAATAAAACTTCTGCTACTACTACTATTAATGATAACGATAATAACCTGTTCCGGTAAATGATGTTCCTGGTGCTGATGTAACGAATCCAGTTCCGCTGAAACCTCCCTGTGTTCCTGTTCCTGTGCCAGTTCCGGTTCCTGTTCCGGTTCCAGTACCACCAGTTCCTGTAAATCCTGGGCCAACATTGCCGGTTACAACGGAACCTGTACCACCTTAATAAATGTTTAGGAATAATTCAGTTTTCATTTAAAGAAAAGTTAAAACTATTTGATGATGGTATGATAGCAAAATGGTTTCAGTAAATGAATTCATTAACATAAATGAATTTATCATAGATACATGAACGTATAACCTGTTTGGCAAGTCTATGAATGTATCATTCTGAATTTAGTAATATCATCACGTGATATGTCCAGTTTTATTGTGACTAGCGTATTTTCGTGGTTATTCGAAGGCTCGCTTTGAGTGCTGACACACGTTTTTTCAGATGTCCAATTTCCAACCCACCTACCCCTTTATGTTAAAAGTGTTTTTATTTTCTATGAATTTTATGATATTTCGTTTTGTAGATTTATAATAAGATTGAATGTATTTTCAGGTGAAAATAGCCTGCGGGAATAAGGATGGGACTTTGATAGAATACATGTAAATTGTAAAATTTGTAATAAATGCACTCATCTGAGCGCTTCGTGCCTAATAAGTGTTTATGTTTTATCATAAACTATTTATGTTCGTTTGTGTAGAACGAATAAGAACATAAATTTGTTTTATCCCAAAAATATGTAAAACACACTTGTAATACTAACCACAATATCCACAGAATTTGGGACAGTTCTGTCGTGCCCAGGAAACGTAAGGTTCTACGCATGACGCCTGTGTGTATTCTGCGCAGTTAGGCAAAACATCGGCACAAGTTCCAGATGTTCCTTCAATAGAAAATTTTTCATATATATATATATATATATATATATATATATATATATATATATATATATATATATATATATATATATATATATATATATATATATATAAGTTTAAGTATAGATTCTTGCAAAATGTATAAAATTGGAAGCTAAATAGGTAATTTATATTTTCTGGATGGTATTGTATAATATAGTGACGTCAACAATAGACATTTCATATTATCCACTATGTGTGTACAAATATTTGAAAATGTCGACAGATAAGAAATAAAGTAAAATAACATAAAAAAAAGTTTTAAGAGAAGATTATATGACCAGGATAAACGATACTTTGACCGAGCACTGACATAGTGACAATACAAAAAGATGCTATACAATTCATGTTCGACAACTCTTTAATTACTCCAGTTACTACACACAGGCACTTAGGTATAGTGTTTGCCGAGAATGGGAAATGGACAGCACACAATGATAATATTACTGCTATAGTTTCTTAGCAAATTGCTGTATTACGGAAAATGAAATTTACTTTAAATCGGGAATTTCTTTCTAATATGTATTTAACATTCATTAGACCCGCAATGGAATACGTATGCGAGGTATAGGACAATTTAACTCAGTTTGACGCAGAAAGGCTGGAAAAATTAACTCGAAGCAGCACGCATTGTCACTGGACTACCACCACATTGTAGTAGATCAATACTCTACTCTGAAACGGGATGGGAACCACTTTATAATCGCAGGAAAGAAAAAGGAAAAGCTAGAATTATTCTAATACCTAATAGCTCCTGTACTTGTGGATATGCTCGTAAAGATGTTTTTCATTACTTTTTAATTTGCCCGAATTATGATAATATTAGAGAAGAATTACGCAGAATTGTCACCGGTACTGCTCCTCATTTGATACAGGAACGTTACTATATGGCAATGGGGACCTTAGTTAATAATAAGAAAATATTCTTTCAGTGCATAAATACATAACATAGGAAGATTTGTGTGAAATTCTCTCAACTTAACTACACTTCACCCTCTCCTTCCATTTAATCTAAACTTTCCAGTATTTTCCTTTTTTTCTCTTTTTTTTCTTTTGTTTTGTTACTCACTTCAGAAAAATATTTGTATATTATCTAAATTGTTCCATGCATGTTTACTATGTTTTATAAAATCTACACGGAGAGGGAGTTAATAAGTTCGAAAATTTGTTCCCAATCCGTTTGCCGTACAGTTTGAAAATAAATATATGTTTAAATTAAATGTTTAAGTTATTGATACATAAGTATTTATTTTTTATACGCAATTTGAAAATCATGGCTTCTCCGACTTAATTCTAGAGATATTCATGGTTCTATAAATAAACACATTGCTATATATCGTAACTCATAAACCCCTTAAATAAAATTTAGACTCGCCAATATCAATTACTAGTATGACCTATTCTCAGAAAATACGGTTAATTAAGTTATTTTTGAAAGTACAATTATTGTAAAATTTGTTTTTTGACTTACACATCCTTGAATTCTGACAGTGAACTTTTACATCAATATTAATGGGTTAGTCTAAATGTGAATTCAGTGGTTAATGAGTAAATTGATATGAGTGCAAGAAGATCTGACATCGGCCTTTTGGTTTCACAATTTGATACTACAACGGGAACATGTCTTACCAGTTCCAGAAGTTCCAGTTCCAGAAGTTCCAGTTCCAGTTCCAGTTCCAGTTCCAGTCATGGTTCCAGTCCCGGAAGGTCCGGTTCCAATAGTTCCAGTTCCGGTTCCACCTGAAATTAATATTGTGTTTAATCAAAACTTACATTCTCAATCAGTTCAAATTTGATGATGACGTAAGGATGTACTTAGGTGAAAATTTGAAGATTTTTTCGGGAACTATTTTTACACAATGTTGTTGCATTTTGATAGGTCTACCAAGACAACGTGGCACATCCGGGTTCTTTCAAAAGCCACAACAAAACTGAATTAGTTGTGGGCTAAAAACAAGCCTGTCACCCCTGTTATGGTTTGATTAAGACTTTATTTTTTTGTAAACATATGTCAATTTATCTTGGTAGAACTAAAAAGGCAGTAGTTGTCTTTTTCAAAACATTTACTTTCTTTTTTTTTACTTTTTTACTACTTGGATTGATATACATTGGCAAAAAATAGATATACATAGACATACAAATTCTTAAATCCCTATATATTTTGTGAAAATTGCTTGAGAAATCCAGGTTTGTCACTTTTTCACTTGCAATTAATAATCCAACCTTACTATTTGTATATGAATGACATACTGGGGCTGACCTTATTTTCACAATATATATATAGGAATATAAGATTTTTATGCCTATGTATAGTAAAAGTAGAAAAAATCGAAATAATTTTGGGTTAACACAGCTTATGCCCTTTAAATAAACAAAAGGTAAATACATTGATGAGAAAATTAAAGCAGCATTAGCTAAGTTACGAATATTTTTTCGGAAAGTGTGTAATATTTATGAAACAATTATGTATACCATTAAAAGTCACCCGACAATACGATTTATCGTCGAAAACAGAGTGCAGATGCCAAAAATAGCATCAATATGGAAACTGAAACTAGACATGGCATCTGATTACTTTCCGATCATCTTCGTAGATGTCCACGAGATTTGCTGGTTGAGTGAAATTACAAGGAAAACTCGCACCCAAGACGAATCGTACCAAGTCAAAGACTTAGACCGGCTGAGTGGCAAACCTTACCCAACGATTAATAGAAGAATACGTTTGTGCTACCATATTTTGATATCATATATAAGATTTCATATGTCAAGATACTATCATTCATGTTTAAAACAATGACATCATACTATTGGTGGCATTCCGTGATAAAAATGTGAAGGATGTGTATGCAGCAGTTACATACAAATAAAAATACCCTTGCATCATATTTAGTTATGTTATACTAAAGTAATATTTCGCTGGAATTGACCTCTTTAAATTCTAAATTTCTCAAAAGCTAAGATTGTCATTTTAAGAGTGGGTACTCTTAGATATATTTGGCGATACATTTAGGTTTATTATTTCGCCTTGTACGATACCACTATTTTCTTTCTGAAATACGCATTTATCATTAATTAGAGCTACTCTGTTGAACTGATAAAGTCCTATTGACAGAAACGGTCATTTTGAGCGATGTGTTGCTCTTTTTAGTAAAACTGTTATAAAATACTTCAAGTTTTCGCTATTCTGTAACTACATCGGTAATTTTCATTTCATTTGGCCGAGAGTACTTCCCGTGTACATTTGATAGGCCTGAGTATATTTGGAACTGCTGACTAATGACGTCATAGAAAGCACATGACACGGTCCGGCGGGAGACATTTTTAACATTGCAAACGCCCATCTCCATGGAATTTGTATTATGTAGAGATTATTTTAAAAATTTATATAACAACTACAGTAAGATATTAGACTTTTATTCAGCCCAATTATTCAACGTTTAAAATTTAAGTTAGGTATTCCTATTTTGGAAGTGAGCTGCATGGAACGTAGTGACTTCAGTACTTCAGTCGTTGTTGTATTGTTGTTTAACGTCCCACTCAAGAATCTTTAACTCATATCGAGACGTCACCAAATGCCGATGAAGGGCTTCAAATTTTGGCCGATGTTCTGCACTTACGGCCTTTGAGCAGTGAGGGTTCTTTAACGTGCCGATACCTACTGTGACACGGGACCTCAGTTTTTACTGTCTCATCTAAATGACAGGAAAAGCCATTCATCTCCGCCGAGGCTCGAACCCGCGACCCTCCGGTTGCGAATCGAGCCCTCTACCGTGGAGTCTCGACACTCTCTCGGCACCTCAGTTCTATTATGCATATTGACACCTAGTGACACCGGTACTATAAAATAGAATTCATAGGTCTATATTATATTTTCTTGTTTTTTTCTGGTATTTTAGTATCAAGTATTTTCGGAACGTGCAAGTGATTTCGGCAATTGCTTCCTAGTAATTTTATCATCGACATTATGATAAGATGTATATTAATTCTGCATCGTGTAGTATATAAATAATTCGAATTTAGATTTTTGGTAGCTACCGAAATGTTTTAACAAAGGTTTATTTAAGTTAATATATATATATATATATATATATATATATATATATATATATATATATATATATATATATATATATATATATAAATATTTTTTTTTGAATTGCCAGGTAGAATGAATGAGGATACTAGGGCCTCAAAAAACACATTTTCATCATTATCTATGTAATTACAAAATCATTTGCTCCCTTTTAGTTCCTTCCATTACATCCGAACACCTGCTTGGCTAATATAATGTTTTGATAGCAATTAGCAATGATATCTTATACTTAAAAATTGGAATACAAGTCAATTCAATAATTCGAATTTTTTACTTAAATTATTAAATTTGCTAAAAAATTACTTTTTAGAACCAATTGAGATGAATCTTCATTGGTGCTGTTATGAACATTTTCAAGTTCCTAATTAATTTCAACAAATGCCAAATCGATTATTTTCACGTCCGATTCAAACACACTAATTGCAGATTTCCATATTTCCGAAAAGCCGAAATCACTTGGTGCCAGTTTGACTTGGGTACGAGTTGACCAGCAATACTAAAAGTAGACACCGAAGTAATCGGACTATTTTAGCGTTTTATTTTGTGTTTTGTTGAAAGAGATAAATAAAATTATTAAATTTGGATAGATTGGACTCAATTGAAATACGTTTTATCCCATTAGGATGAAAACAAATCACTACGCATGTCTACGAACTTTCCGATTCTAAATTGGTATGAATATTTCCCAAAATACTATCTGTTTTTTCGATACATGCCCACTAATAATATTGATTAGTTTCACATTGGTAATACGTTTAAACAAGCCAATATGTGCAAGGGTAATTAATGATAACTTTGTATCTTTGTATAAGTGATATATTATCACTCAAAGAAAAAGTCAAGCCCTACCCGCCGCTAGTGCTGCTTTAAGAAAACATCAGTAAATAATAAGTATACCACAATGATCGATCGAATATTATATAAGATATAGAAAAGAAAAAATTCCAATAACACAATGAGAGACAATAATTTTGTTTGTAAATAAATTTACTATCCTTGTGAATAACCACAAACATTTAACTGTAAGGGGCGATAACTTTTGTGTCACAACACACGGTGTGAGAGAATTGTAGCGTATGTCAATCAAACATTGCATTCAATTACTGAATGTGAATGTATGCAAAATATACAGCATCTGATGATATTATTTTGGGCTAATTCTGACTTCGTAATTTGAATTTTAACATACATTTTATTGGTTGTTATGGAAAATTGCATTGGTAAGATTCAAAGTCTTTATAACGTTTGTAAGTAACACAAAATGATGCAATTATCATGCGTATAAATCTATATATCTGAATGGCGATAATGATGTATTATACCTCACCTGACATTGTCGGGGGAACACCACCAGGAGCACCTTGAATGAAATAAGCAAAGCAAATGCATATCCGCTTGAAAAATGTTACAAAGCACAGGACATTGCGTGAAAGCGTGAAATATGAGAGAGAGAGAGAGAGAGAGAGAGAGAGAGAGAGAGAGAGAGAGAGAGAGAGAGAGAGAGAGAGAGTGAGAAAGAGAAAGAGAAAGAGAGAGAGAGAGAGAGAGAGAGAGAGAGAGAAATTGAAATGCAAATTATAATTTTTTTTTGCTTTTTGGCGCAAAAGCGTTACAAGTACAGCGGAATCAAGTTAAGCAAGATTTAAGTACATATATAGGTATGATATTTTATAGATTAACATTTTTACAGTTAAATTCATATATATTTCACCTCACCTGAAATTGTCGGGGGAACACCTTGAGGAACACCTTGAACGAAATAAGCAAAGCAGATGCAAATGCAAAGCAAAGCAAAACACATAAAAAGCGCAATGTAAAGCAGGCCTTATCAAAGCATAATACCCATTGTAATTGAGAGAGAGAGAGAGAGAGAGAGAGAGAGAGAGAGAGAGAGAGAGAGAGAGAGAGAGAGAGAGAGGCAGATCCACACACCGAGAGAATCGTACTTAGAATGGTACAAAAAGATATCAACAAATGATTCTTCTATTTAAATGCCGCCTTTCAAACGCATAAAAGCAATTTAAGCTAGGAACAAATGATCTGATTGACAAGAAAACTGCAAAAGCATAAGCATTTTTGCTTTTTTCGAAATGATTCTTTCATGAGAACATTAATTTACACAGTTATAAACAACATCATTCAAATACTTACCCGTTCCAGTTCCTGTCACGGTTTGGCCTGTGAATACATACATACATATATATGAACTCAAATATTGCATATTTTGTACTTAAATACGATTCTCAATACTAGCATATCAGTTCCCTAAAAATCGTACTTTTGTTGTATATATAAACAAATGTATTGATGAAGAAATTATTATTTCATACAGTAATATGATATTTCTCACTGATAAAACAATTTTTAAATTCTAAATTCTTCAAAAGCTAAGATAGTAATCTTTTTACAGTGGTTACTCTTTGACGGATTTTGGCTATACGTTTAGATTTATTATTTGGCCTTATATGATACCATTTTCCCTTTAGAAAATCCATTTTTAAAATGCAGCTCAACTGATTAAGTCTAATTGACAAAAACGACGGTCTGAAGCATTATAAGTTTGCGTTTTATGTTTATAATATAGAGTAAAACTTGAATATAACGAACTCGGTTTGTACGAATTCAAGCACATAATGAATCAACAGAAAATACCCGACTGCATCTCTATATACATTGTATATTCTTAGTTGAAAAACAATTTTATAACGAATTTTATATTATGAATATCTGACAACAACAAACCAATTTTCATCATTGGAAATTTTCTTTCTAGGAAAGTTAACGTTCATGGTGAGCTCGGATTTAAAGCGATTTTGTCCTTAACGAATTGATTGAAGCTATTCGGCCCACTTCGCTATAACTATATAACGAACTGTCCTTGTGAAGAGTTGAAAAATAAGGTCCCTTGAAATTCGTTATATGCGGATTTAATATATATATATATATATATATATATATATATATATATATATATATATATATATATATATATATATATATATATATAATTTATATAAAATTCAGGGGTACTAATTATCGATTTATGGCAATATATATGGAATGTATTCTACACTTACCACAATAGTTACATGTTTTAGGGCAGTTATATTTGGCCCATCCTGCGTATTGTCCAGTGCAAGACTGAGTTCCATAATCTTTGCAGTTTGGTATCTTGTCAGCGCAAACAGTTGGGGCAGATGTAGTAGTAACACCAGATCCTGTGATTCGAAATGAACATAAATAAGTACCGATGAATACTCAGAACTCCAAGTCCATTATAATACGACAAAAGGAATGTAATAAAGGTCTCAACATAAAAATCTGCGAATCATAAACGGGGTGGGACCACATGTGGTGTCCGGAAGGACTCAGCGTCGCATGTTAGCGTGCTACACCCGTCGAAAATGTCCCATGGAAACTTCCCTAGCTCAGTGAAAAAGGTCAAGCTCGAGGAAAAGGTCATCAGTTAGTTTTAGATCTGGTGGAAGGGAGCCATTGTATATGGTCGTGCTCCAGGATACTACAAAATAGCAATCCAGAAAAATTGATATTTATGTTGAATGACACAGTAGATATACTAGCGGAAATAATAAAAAAAAACGCAAGTTCAGTTTTGGTGAGCACACACGTTATTGATCAAATTTTAGAAATAGCGTAGGCTGTCTACTTAAAAAAATGTCACTGTGTATATGCTAACTGGATAAGGATTAAAGTTCAAAGCAAACACACGTTCAAACGTTTGATCGAAATCATTTAAAGGAACATTTTTCTAAAAACAAATCCCCTATTTTGTACTACTTAGAGTGCTATAAAATAACAAAAAAGAGATATATACAGGCATAAAAATTCTAAAATTCCCATATATTTTGTGAAAATTGATTCAGAAAAACCCAGGTTTGTCACTTTTACAATTGCAATTGATTAACTCGACTTTACTATTTGTATATGAATATTATACTGTACCTGACCTTATTTTCACAAAATTAATATGAATGTAAGACTTTTTTTTATGCCTGTGTATAGCTATTATTTGTTATTGTACAACAAGTAAAAGTAGTAGAAGTAGAAAAAAACGAAACAATGTTTTTTTTGCAAACACAGCCAATGCCTCTTTAAATATTTTAATTATCTTAATGCAGAAGAAAACTTGCGATTTTTATTTCCGCTAAAATACTTCACGTTTAGCGAATTTTGAATAGAACCATAACTATTACGCTGTAAATAGACCGATATTCGTTAGGGAAAAAATTATAAAAATGATGAAAGATATTTCTCATCTGATTAGATATTCAAGAATAATTTGAATATCATACTTAAGGTATTTTCATGAGAAAAAAATAAACAAATTGACTCTATGCTCGATGAAATAAAATCAACAGTGAGCATGGCGCTCACACTAGTTTTACGAAAAACTGTAATTTGTAAAGTATTTTGTTTTGTACGAAATATTAGCTTTGGTGTAAGGTCACGAATGGACCTTTTCGCGAATTGAAATATCTAGCAAAAATTGCATAATAATTTGTGTTTTTAAACATTTGTCCTCTTAAATAGCCATACTGTATATCAATAAAAATGTTTATTAAAAAGTGAAATAAGCACAACACTGCAAGCAAGATTTTTCATTTAAAGAAGTTAAAGAAATGAAATGGCAACACATACATACTTTATTAATCAGGCGTCATGTATGCCTCTATTACATACATTTCATACAATATAAGCGCTGATAACTCGCGAAATTAAAGTATTTTGCCACTCTTTGAAAAAGCGAATTCTTATGTTCGCAAAATATTTTATTTACATTAGTCAGAATAATACAAAAACAACTTTGTGATTGAAGAATATGCTGTGATTAAAAGGCAAACTTACCGGTTCCGCAGAATCCGCAATATTTAGCACAGTTGTCACGTGCCCAGTCAGCATAAGGATCGTGGCATGCGTACTGGCCGTACGAGGCACAGTTTGATTTCACATCACGGCATGTGCCTGGACCAGTTGGATTGCATTCGGCCTTTTGACAACAGTTATCATTTGGATCTGGGGTGAGATGGCAGTTGGATGGCAGAGAACCATATCTTGGACATCTAAAATGGAAATAAACTTAATTTTATGCAAATGATAAATTATCTCGAGTCTTATAATTTCCCTAAATTGATATCTTCCAAAAATAATTCTGTTTGTTGCAATGTTCTAACATATTTCAGAGAAAGAACTTTCATTTACATGAAGTGTAAGAAATTACGATGTTCTGGGTTGTTGCTATTGCGGTGAACTTTCATTCTACTTCACCAGAGCCAAGGTCATTACGGAACCACGTGATATAGCGTTATCCAACTTCACTGGATTGAGAGTGGATGCTATATATATGAACTATTGTTCTTACGTACTTGACTTTTGTTTCAGATATCTACACTGACCAAGGATTTCAGTTTTAATTGTTATGGATACTGACCATGATGGATGCTCCCTGCTGGCGGATGACAATGATATGTCGGAATCAAAGCAGATATTTATATTGTACATAAATTACAAAGAGCAGTGGGGTTTATTTTGCTATTGGCATCAATAAACAGGGAGACGCTTTCACGGGATAGCATAACAAGTGTATCCCGACATAAAATAACATTCAACCAAATCCTTTCGTCTTTAATGCCAGTGGCGAAGGAATTGAATAAAAACCCATCTGCTAGTAGATTGCTCCTCGAATTAGCCACCACAGACAATTTCTCTTCAACATCGGTGATATAAAGTATAGATACAGGTGAAACATGGAAAAATTAATTCATTTTTCATAAACCATTTAAAAATCAAATCTACATTATTTAGATGATTTAACTATAGGTATACCTATCAGTACATCTGTATATTCCTTTAGTGGCATCAGTACATTCACAGTCATAGTTGCATCCATCTTGCCAGGTTTGTCCTTGTTGGTAAATCTTGCCTTTGTATATACAAGCACCTGGAAAAATATCATCCTTTTTGTAAACATGATCAATTTTAATGCGCTTTCGAAAATTCAATTACAAGTCACAAAACATTTGTGTGATTTGTTTATTTATAATTAACTCATTAATACCTAAAGACACATTTGGACTGGTCTAAGCCATTGGTGAACAGAATTGTTAATTGTTGTTTTGGGGCTGATGAGTTAAGAAATCATATTATGTCGTTCAGATTCACAAAGGGAGATAACCTTATAGACATTTACATGGCAACATAGTGTTATTGTTTATTATTGAAGTAATCGTACTGCAAATCATAGTTGGACATGTTGGACAATCCCAATAATACGCACGAACGCACACACGCACGTATACTTACTTACATACATATATATACATACATACATACATACATACATACATACATACATACATACATACACACGCGCACACACAGATGTATCACCCTCTCAAGCAAAACACTGTAAAATAAATGACTTAATTTGGCGCAACCGATATATCGCACTCTGAGTAGGTTAACTTGAATGTGCGCTAATATTACACGTTTTACAGTATATCTATTTAAATTTGAAATAAAATACAAACGGTTATATCCTGTGACTGTATTATTTCCAAAAGTTCCTGTTCCAGTTTGAGGTCGTCCCTGTCCTGTAAAAGTTCCGGTATATCCTGTAGGATTAAATCCAGTGGTTGCTGGTCCCGTGGATCCGGTTACAGTACACTGTGGTACACGACAACATGTGGGATCCTTAGGATCGGCAACAAAAGAGCATCCGAGTGGCACGTTATCAAATCGACCGCATCTGTGATATCATACGGAAAATATTCTTGAAATTAGATCACATGGTAATAGAAACATTTGAAATTCATATATAATTTTAATTAATTAACAAAATTCTAATGTAGTTCTTATGATTTATCAATATTTCGATTGCTCACCTCTAGAGATGACGCATTGCAATTTGCATAACTTTTTAAAACTTTTCAACAATACCGACTCACTCATTTTCTAATATTGAATCCACTTTACTGCACAGTATCTGTATAGCGTAAATTCTTTTGTATTTACTATGCTTTTCAAGCAAAACAATGTTTCAAGAAGAAAAAAAAATTGACAGTTCTTATCCAGATCAGAAAAATATATTGAACTGGAAGAAGGATTATCTGGTCATGCGCATTTCCGCTTCCGCTATATCATTTCAACAGACCTTACCTGTCGGTACATTGGTAGTACTTGTGGACAGCATCTTCACATCTGCATTTGTAGCTACAGCCATCATTCCATTCCTCTCCTTGTCTGTAATATTGCCCTTTGTATACACAGTAATCTAAAAAAAAAAACGACGTTACAGTTCTAGGTATTTGTCAAAGAAGTTCTTTTACTGATAAAACTTATTGATATTAGTTTAAAAGATCATATTTTGAAATTATATCATTTAAATAATACTAAACATTTTTCATCGTTATGTCAAAAAAAATCATTTATGACGAAAATCTTGTAACATTTATGCCATCTTTTGGAATTTGATAATAAAATCTATAGTTATTTCACTATTTCGGAAATATGATAAGAGTACTGCACAAAGAGTGATGGTTATTGTGGTAGTATGTTTATAATATTTATAAACACTAGGTCATTGCCACTGCTGGTGGACCGTTTGAGTCCCCGAGGGTATACATAAACCTAGTACCTGATATTTCGGTACCAGCTGATAATCTTAAACTAAAGTAATATTTGGCCTTGATGACACCATTTAAATTCCAAAGTTGTCTAAAGCTAAGAAAGTTATCTTTTTACAGTGGTTACTCTTAGACGGATTTCGGCTATACTTTTAGATTTATTATTTAACCTTGTATGATACCACTTTCTCATTTTAAATTGGAGCTCAACTGATGAAGGCTAATTGACAGAAACGATCGTCTTGAGCATTATAACTTTGGTATTATGTTTATAATATTGATACAAACCTCCACCGGGAGGAGGAGAAGGTCTGAATGTGATTGGTGCCGGTGTGGTTACAGTTTGTGTGAAATCACAAGATATCTTCTTGCAGCAGTTGTCAGCTGGATCTTGTACGAGTTTACATTGAGCTGGGATATTCTGGTAGTTTGGACACCTTAAAAGAGTTAATTGCACATATTAATATAATTGCTTGATCCAATGACAATAAACATACATCAACAATAGAAAATCCGTAATAAGATAGGTGAACGTCTGTCATATTTACGATGTCTTTTGTACCGTAAACCACCAATGAAACTCTACTACTAAGAACGTCATTTTATACCCTTCTTGTCAATGCATACACATTAGTAGAAACTTCGCTATAGGCTGTTTCGCTAATTCATAAGACTGACGATATCAATGATAAATTTGAAAAAAAAAAATATGTAAATATAAGCTTTGATTGCTTTTTGAAATAGTTATAGTCTATTTCACCTTGAGACAACCAATGACAAATTTCATAAAACCCCTACGGCTTATATTCAATTTATCAATTAGATGCATTTGTGTATAGGAACATCCTGAAATGTATCAATAGTTTGAACATTACATTACCTGTCAACACATCTATATTGGCCGACGTTTCCGTCAATGCAAGTGCACTTGTAGTCGCATCCATCATCCCATGTTGTTCCTTGTGCATGAATCTGTTGCTTGTATACACAGTTACCCTCTGAAAGTATTAAACTTAAAATTATAAAACCATGGATATTATGGCGATAAAACTCAACTATGTTTGATTCTTCTTTCTCTTCTTCAAACTATTATTACTCTAATTGACATTGTAATAATTATCATTATCATATATTATCATCGTTATCAGTGAAATTATTATTATTATTATTATTATTATTATTATTATCAATTGTCGTGTTGCCTGCTCTAAGAGTACATGATAATACATGTAAATTATTTTACAACAATTAAACCAAATTCTTACGTCGGCTTCCCGAGACAGTTGGAGCCACATTTCCGTTTCCTGTGAAACTTGAAGGTTGGCCTGATCCACTGGTTCCCGGTCCAAAACTTCCAGTGGCTACCACTGTTGGGTGAACAGCTTGGCCATATCCTGAGTATCCAGGTCCATATTGAGGTACGGGAATATTTACTACTTTACCAGTGCAAGTTGGTACCCGACAACAGGGATCATTAGGATCTTCATGCAACATACAGGCTGGATCCAGATTTGTAAATATTGGGCACCTATGAAATAAGATTTCAAAAGGCATTCAAATGATTTGATTGTGTTTCGTTTATTCTATAAAATCACTTTAAACTTACAATGACCTTAATGTTTTGTTTAACTGGTCAGTACTTATTCTCTGACGGTACTTATTGGTGGACACTTTCTCGCTGCACGTGACTGCACGTGAGTGAACGACACTTTTCGGGATTTTATGAAAACAATGTCTGTTTTTAAACGAAAAATAAAGCATGTTACAAAAATTTCGATTGATAATTTCATTTCAACCGTGTAATCTCTCATTTTTCTATCGCAATAATTTACATTTGCTTATCACAAGCCGGGGGAAATGACGTCACAAGCTTAAAAGAAATAAAGTAGGCTGTCCGAGAATAGGATGATTACGGCATTTAGATTGGGTTTTTAAAATGGATTTAATTCACTCGTATTTTCTACCAAAATTAGTCAGATTATAATGCAGCGTAATGTGACCTATTTACAGTTAAACTAAAAATCTCAATTTTCGTCCAAGATTAGGTACCGTTCCAGTACTGTTTTATCTCGTCACATTCAATAATTTGTCAGTTGTATGATTGGGTAAAAAAATGTATAAAAGTTGTTAAAAAACTTAACTTGCGGTTAAAGTCGTTACATACCAGATTCAAACAGAGCGTGTGTGCACGCTTACAACAGGCATGAGACACTGTGATTTGAAGTAAGATTCTCTGATCACGTGACCAAGGACTAAGTAAGGATTTATAGTCTCCAATGTATGGGTGTATTTTGTGTCTGAACTTTACTTACTTAGGTTGGCAACGGTATCTTCCGTTTTGTGCATCATCGCAAACACAGCTGAAGTCACATCCAGATGTCCATCTTTGACCTTGCTGGTATAATGTACCATTAACGTAACATCCGTCTACAAAGTACATACATAATATATAACACACACAAAATACCGTCGTTGTAAGTAGGTGGTACAAATATAGGTCCTTTTCAAGGGTTGGAAATGGTGATGTTCAACTGTATATGAAAATACAACAACAATAACAGAAGCCTCAGAAACAAGAAAACGCCAAAAACAGCAATAGCAACAATAACAACAACAGAAACAAGAAAACGACAAAAACAACGATAACAACAATAATAATAGCAACAACGGAAACTAGAAAACGACAAAACAACGACAACAACAATGACAACAACGGAAACAAGAAAGCGACACAACAACGACAACAACAATGACAACAACGGAAACAAGAAAACGACAAAAACAAAGACAACAACATTAACAATAACAACAACGGAAAGAAGAAAACAACAAAAACAAAGACAACAACATTAACAATATTGGAAACAATATTGGAAACAACAATAACAACAGCAACAACAACAATAACAATAACAGAAACAACAGAAACAAGAAAACGACCAAAAAACAACGAGAACAACAACAACAGAAACAAGAAAACAACGACAATAAAAATAAAAACAACGGAAACAAAAAAAAACTAAAAAAGACAACAACAATAACAATAACAACAACAGAAACAAAAAAAACGACAAAACAACAACAAAAACAGAAAAAAGAAAACGACAAAAAATAAAAAAATCAACAACAAAATTACAACAACAGCAAAAAAACCACGAAAACATTGGGACAACACACAAGAAAACAATAAATATTGCGATCAAGTAATTTTAACATACGAACCAAAGTACTTATCAAACTCTTACCAATCTGTTTTGGAACAAGCTGTGGTGCTACGGTCGGTCCATTTGGATTTTGTGGGTTAGGTGCAGCAGTAGGTTGCATCACAGGAATTGGGTAACCGCCGATAGATGGCACTGTATTTGATCCAACAAAGTTTCCAGTTCCGCCACTACATTGAACCTTGCCGCAACAATCATTTTGGGACTTGACGACTTGACATCCCAAAGGCAGATTTGTGTATGATGGGCATCTGTTATAAGAAACAAGACCATGTTATAAATTCACAGTACTTGCTTTGTGATAAGCGATCTTGTTTTATTCATTGTGATACTTTTTCACCCATGCTACGTTACAAATAACACTGTAAAATGAACGAGGGCAAAACATTGAAAGTAAACACAGCTCACAGTTTTACCAAAAATAAGATATGTCGAAAGTTGAAAGTCTTTCAGATCAAACAAGGACAACGCCGTTCCCGCAAAATGACGTCGCACAGTTAAATTGTGACATTCAATATTTAGAAAATACCGGAAATGAAAGTCACCAAATCGTTTATAAAAGACCCATCTGTAAAATATACATAACACAGTACAGCTGCTGTAATATTTCAACGTTGTGGACAGGTGTTTGATCTCTCTCTCTCTCTCTCTCTCTCTCTCTCTCTCTCTCTCTCTCTCTCTCTCTCTCTCTCTCTCTCTCTCTCTCTCTCTCTCTCTCTCTCTCTCTCTCTCTCTCTCATTAAATAATGGTACTGATAAAGTTTCATTAATAATCATGTAAATGTTACAGAATTAATTGATGGAATCTCACCTCTTGTTACATCTGTAGTATCCGTATGGTTTTTTTTTTTTTTTTTGTTTGTTTTTTTTTTGTTTTTTTTTTTTTTGGTTTTTTTTTATTTTTCCCGCGTTTTCACAAATGCATTCATAATCACAGCCATCATACCATGTCTCTCCTTGTTTGTGTGCTATTCCTTTGTAAATACAACGATCTAAAAAAGGAACAATAATGTTAGTTACCTTCGGTCATTACTATGGTGAAAAAGAGGCAGGATGTAAATCATTAAAAATCATAACGGTATTCCTACTATGACGTCATCATAATTCGCATATACTACTTATTGAATTGTTATATCAACCTGCAAACAGATTTTTAGGTTTATATAGTTAAGCGATTGAACAGGAACAAAAAAGTTTAAAACAAGCAAATCTGCAGCTTGAGGATAAGATAATGAAGTAAGGATAATACAGTCGAAACTGGATATATTGCTATTGAAAGGGAATGATTTTTTCTTCCAAATAAACAGGAGTTTCACAATAACCGGGTTTTAATGGTAATAAAGACTGGAAAATCTTTTTTTTTCAAATAAAGCGGAATGTCAATGTAACAGGATTAAATGGATTGGACCACACTCGTATTATAGCACATTATTCATAATAAATATGGTCATACTGATTTATATAAATATAAAAATCACAGATAACAAAGTATTAATGGTCCGGATGTCCCGGATACAATAAAGTATACACATCTGGTGAATATTGGAAAAACATGGACCTGGAAAACCAGTGGCGGGGACGGATGCCATGATAAATTTACATAGGAAATGAAATGATAAACATTAAGGTTTCACACATACCTGTGTCTTTAGGTTGGTTAATTAGAGCTGAAAAAGAAAAATACAAATCTATGTTATCACAAAAAGGTAAAGACTTTAACAATTCCATTTTAATTTACTACACTTCCTTGAAATGTATGATCTTGAAAAATAGAACATTTCAATGAAAAATATATTAGCATATATTATAGCATGGCTAATTTCACAAATAATGTAAAATTTCATATTGTTTAACAAGATCCCCGTATCGACGATAAAACTCCCGTAGTGCCGATTTTCAATTCTTAAATGTTGTTATGTATGTCAAAGTACCTGTTATAATATCACACACACACACACACACACACACACACACACACACACACACACACACACACACACACACACACAACACACACACACACACACACACACACACACACACACACACACACAGATATATATATATATATATATATATATATATATATATATATATATATATATATATATATATATATATGCAATATTATCATACCTTCAAAAGTATATTTAAAATGAAATTTTGTTTTTATTAGGTTGTACACTAGTAGTATGTTATATAACATACCGCATGCTTTTCTACTTACTACATAGATTGCAGTATTTTGGACAATTTACTTTGGCAAAATCTCTGTAGTTCACACTTGTACACATATCTAATTGGTACATATTGCAGTTGTTCACCTTGTCGACACATGGTGGTGGGTTTGTTGGCGTTACGCCTGAAAACAAAGTGGAATTTGAAAGTGAAGAATGTGATAATATATTCTAGTATGTTTCAGCATGTAGATTTGCTTTGTTTGTTTGTTTGTTTGTTTATTTTTGTTTAACGTCCCACTCAAGAATATTTCACTCATATGAAAACGTCACCAAAACCCGCTAAAGGGCTTCAAAATTTGGCCTATGCTTGGCACTTACTGTCATTGAGTAGTGAGGGTTCTTTAACGTGCTGACACCTACTGCAACACAGGACCTCGATTTTCAATGTCTCATCCGAAGGACAGGGAACCAACCTGCCGCCGGCTGGACTCGAACTCACGATCAAGAGTCGAGCACGCTGCCGACTGAGCCAGGCCGGTTCCTTAATGAAACAATAAATCGATGGATATTCCCTAAACATCGTAATACATTCACACTGATTATCAATTGTACAGGTCTACCAAGGTAAAGTGGCACATCCTGGTTATTTCAAAAACCAAAACAATACTTTCCAAAAATAGGTTGTACAGATAAAATATATTGCATTGCACGGGCTCCATGCATTACTGAATCTCTATCTTTTTTTGTGACTACAAGTACCTTGTTACCCCTGCTATGATTTGATTAAAGACTCGTTGTGTTTGTAAACGTGTGCAAATTTACCTTGGTACATCTGTACTATACGCATGTCATAAGAACCGGTCCCCAAGTGAAACAAGATTCAAACAATCCTTTCACCCCTTGATATCTGAGAGGTATGCTTTTTTATTTTGTTTCAGAGCAGTTTATTGTGACCTGATTGGTTGGAAAAGTGTTTCCCGTTTACGAATTGATCGTACGTGGAGCAAATAATTCGTAATACTGTCTTATATGGTTTTTTAAAACATCAAAGATCGATTACCTCCCCTTATTATTGAGACAATGTAATATGAAGGAAGAGGAAGCGTAATCTTGTATTTAATTATCATCGAAACAAATCTTGTTCCTTTCTCAAATGCGATTTATTTGTTTTTACGGTGTTTTACGTGACAATTACATTTGTACAGCTATATGAAAAACGTCACTTTAAAAGGATGAAGGAGAAAATCGGGTTACAATATATTTGCGAAAAGAACATTGGCTTTCCGTAAAATGGCACTCTTCAGAAGTGGCTTTATTTTTTTCACGAAATAGTCAGCAGGGATTCGAGATCCACTGAAACCTAAGCTGACGTAGTTATCATATGTCTGTGAATGTTCAGCCTAAACCATTTATATAAGAAATATGTTTAAGATATGCTTAAACAATCTAAACATATAAATATCGTCAAGAAAATACTCGTAAGAATTAATCAGTGTTTTATCATTATTGTTCTGTAATAGTCATGCTTTCATTACTACGAATTTCGCAGATAAATACAGCAACATTACAAAGTGTTAAGAGACAGAATCATATTTATATCGAGCGGTAAACATACCAACGCCTTGGCCGCTTATACTTCCGGTACCAGTGAATGAGCCATACTGGTTGTTGAAATCGCATTGTGGTTCCTGGCAACATTTTCCTGGTTTTGTTACTAGTCTGCACGTCGATGGTAATTTGCTGTACACGGGGCATCTTAAATTGGAAAAAGAATGTGTAAACTTTAAGATATGCGAGTTTTATATAGAAATAAGATAAGAGTCGAAGTGTTGTGATTTTCACATGTGATTTATTGTCTGATCTGACCAACAACCTTGAAAAACGAAGAATGAAGCGAAGGATAAAGAGCGGACACAGTATCTGAGGGGCACAATACTTAGGTCATTGAAAAGGTTGGATCTAAGTGGCACAGAACTCTAGTCATTATAAAGATTGTATCTGGATGATACAGTATTCTATCTAACCATTGTAAACACTCTAGCCGTTGTAAAAATTGTATCTGAGTGGTACAGTGCTCTAACCATTGTAAAGGATGTATCTGAGTGGCACAGTACTCTAAACCTTGTAAAGGCAGTATCTGAACAGCACAGTACTCTAGCTAATGTAAAGTTTGTATCAGAGTGACACAGTACACTAACCGCTATAAAAATTGTTTCTGAGTGGTACAGTACTCTAGCCAATGCAAAAACTTGTATTTGAGTTGTACAGTACTCCAGCCGTTGTAAATGTTGTATCTGAGTGGTACAGTGCTCTAGCTAATGTAAAGGTTGTATCTGAGTGGTACAGTGCTCTAGACCCTGTAAAGGTTGTATCTGAACAGCACAGTACTCTAGCTAATGTAAAGTTTGTAATAGAGTGACACAGTACACTAACCGTTGTAAAAATTGTATCTGAGTGGTACAGTACTCTAGCCGTTGTAAAGGTTGTTTTTGAGAGGTACAGTGCTCTAGCTAATGTAAAGGTTGTATCCGAGTAGTACAGTACTCTAGCCGTTATAAAAATTGTATCTGAGTTGTACAGTACTCTAGTCGTTGTAAAGGTTGTATCTGAGTGGTACAGTGAGTCTAGCTAATGTAAAGGTTGTATTGGAGTGACACAATTCTCCAGCTATTGTAAAAGTTCCATCAGAGTGGCATAGTACTCTAGATATTGTAAAGGTTGTATCTGAGTGGCACAGTACCGAAGCCTTTTGTAATTCTCGCATCATCTGGGAGTAATTTTAAAACTTTAAAGGAAATATCGGATTTGTCATCCCTTTATACCCTGCTGAATACCCGTCTTTATGTTTTACAAATATTCATTAGATATTCACAAACGTTCACTGCTAGCTATACAGACACTAATCAAGATAAGGAGATATTCACATTCTACTGTAAACGTATCGATACAGTCATATGAACACACGTATCGAGGCAGCTATGCGCACACACATATCGATAGTCTTACGAACAAGCATAAACATGTTAACATAATACAATATCATTAAATGCCAGGATGTTATCGCTTACTTTGATTGACAGCTCCACATTCCTGCACCTGCATCGGTACATTGACAGTCATACTGACACCCGACCGTCCAGGTTTGACCTTGGTAATAGTTTCTACCTGCATACACGCACATATCTAAACAAAAAGATAGAGAACGGATTTATATTAATATATCAATACAGTATTACTTCGATAAGTCGAAGTTCATGGGACCACCTGAAAAAATTCGAAATATCGAGACTTAGACTCAGGAATGGTAAATGATAATCATACGTTTTTAGTTTCACGGGTTTCATAAGGTGTATATGACTGTTTTGAAACCATTTGAGACATGTACGTCATTATGATTATTAATTAGTGCTAAATATAACTAACTTTCCGGACAAGTAAAACATTCAGTGTGTATGAGGAGAAGAAAATTTATTATGAGGTGATTTCGTACACATGCAAATTTTGAATTCGAATTATATATAGGAATTTTCGTTGCTTTTATAGAAATAGTCCAAAAAACTTTATTCGAAACATCGAGAAATTCGACTGATAAACAGTCGAATTATAGAATGTTTATAAGTAGCGTTAAATTACAAAATTGATCGGGATTTTGACTCAATGAAGTTCAATTCAACAAAGTTCTACTGTATTTATATTCTTACTATTATTCTAAGCAGAATGAACATATTATCAAATAGAGATATTGTTTAAGGCATTTATCAACGTATATTTCAAAATGTATGGAAGAGACAGAAACACGTGTTAAAAGTGTTTGCTAAAGGAATACATGTGTATCATACTCACTAATGCCGTTTACATTAACAACGTTTTGTCCACTAGTTGTCTGATAGCTTGGGTTAAAGTTACATACAGGTTGAAGACAGCACTCTCCAGCTTTCTTTGCCAATGTACACTGTGGTGGGAGATTGTAGTATGCAGGGCACCTGTTAAAACATAATATACACATTTATATACAATGACGGGTACCCGTAACATAGCATACACATGGGTGTACAGTGACGTGCAAAAATTGATGTACCTTTCGGTGGAAGATTGTAGTGTGCAGGGAACCTGTAAAAACATAATATTCACATCTAGGTATAGTGCCGTGCCTCTTTAAAAACGTTATATACATATGTTTGTACAGTGACGTGCAAAATTGATGTTCAGTGTGATGGCAGATTGTAGTGTGCCGTACACATGTAAAAGCATAATAGGGTAGATTCCTTTTAATTTCATCTCTAAAATATTACAGAAAATTATGCAAATAACAGGAGTATGCAATTAACAGGAATAATGTATTTTAGTGATGGTTCATTTTTATATATGAGGCTATTATAAACACCAAAGACACACTAGTAATGCATTCTCATTAAGAATCAGGGTAAAAATAATGTCATAAAAGAAAAAATTACATGAAGCATAATTTGGTCTTATTACAGTGCTTACTCTTAGACAGGCTTCGGCTATACTTTCAGATTTATTATTTGACCTTGTATGATACCACTTTCTCTTTAAAAAATACACATACATTTTAAATTGGGAGCTCAACTGATGAAGTCTAATTTATAGAAATGATCGTCTTGAGCATTATAACCTTGGTAATTTGTTTATAATATTTATTCTATTAAAACCGTATTTTGACATATATCTTTTTGCAGTAATTAGTACATTTTACCCCAGGATTTTTGAGGGATATTTTATGCAATTAACAGGAATTCTAGGTTTAACCTATGCAATTAATAAAAGGAATATATAACACATTAAAGATAGGAAATGGCTTTGTGTTTTGTGTTTTAATGCAATGAACAGGAATATGCAGTTATAATGTATGCAATTCAGTGAAATCAGATGTTTACATATGCATGTACAGTGACGTTAAAAAACTTATGCAAAATTTTTTCTCTTTAGATCACATAAAAATCACATAGAAATACAAATACATAAAGTCCTACTTATAAGGTTGTCTAGGAGACAAATGTACAAATCCCAACAAACTTGAGCTCCTGGAAATCCAGAATATCCACTATTTTTCAAAATAATTATGGTAAGTCATTTCTAAATCAAGTTTGACAAAACTTATACACTGAAACTAAAAAATCTAACAGTTTCAATGTATATTTGCTCATAATGTTTAAAATCTCAGCATTTCTTTTTTTTTTTGTAACAGAAAAGTAATTTATGTCACAATATTGTTTTATTACACATGTTAAAAAGAGACATCAATTCAAAATGTTTGTCCTGAAAAATTATATAAAATGAAACGATGCAAAATTATAATAGAATAAACACAGAAACTTCAAAATATTTATGGTTAATAGTGAATAGTGTATCCAAATTGAATAGGAAATGACTTTGTAATAGTTGTAGTCGTTTTATATGAAACAAAGAAGGGAAATTTAAAAAGTCGCATCAATTTGGCATTCTTCTATATATTTCATTTTACTTTGATACCATGACAAAGCGGCTTTATCTTCTTAGTGGAAATAATTATGTTCCAAATATGAATCTCGTGGAATTAAACCACTCCCTATCCAAGCCCGTATAGTACAATATATACGGCTTGCCTTTTCACTTAACCACTTAATATAACATTGAAATATTGAATATAAATGATTTGATTCCATGGGTGAATATGATACGCCAAAATCATATTAATGAGTTAAACCTATTTTATCGGCAGTTAAACCTAGTTTTTCTCATTTATTCGCATTAACCGGAAACACACATAGTTTGACTGCGTAGCATAGTTTATTGCCAGTTATTTAATTCAAGTAGCGACGCCAAAATATCACTGATAAATTTAACCTAGTTTTTTCAGTTAAATCTAGTTTTTCACGGAACTCTTATTGCCAGTTATTTAATTCAAGTAGCGACGCCAAAATATCACTGATAAATTTAACCTAGTTTTTTCAGTTAAATCTAGTTTTTCACGGAACTCTTATTGCCAGTTATTTAATTCAAGTAGCGACGCCAAAATAGCACTGATAAATTTAACCTAGTTTTTTTCAGTTAAATCTAGTTTTTCACGGAACTCTTATTGCCAGTTATTTAATTCAAGTAGCCCAAAATAGCACTGATAAATTTAACCTAGTTTTTTCAGTTAAATCTAGTTTTTCACGGAACTCTTATTGCCAGTTATTTAATTCAAGTAGCGACGCCAAAATATCACTGATAAATTTAACCTAGTTTTTTCAGTTAAATCTAGTTTTTCACGGAACTCTTATTGCCAGTTATTTAATTCAAGTAGCGACGCCCACTGATAAATTTAACCTAGTTTTTTTCAGTTAAATCTAGTTTTTCACGGAACTCTTATTGCCAGTTATTTAATTCAAGTAGCGACGCCAAAATATCACTGATAAATTTAACCTAGTTTTTTCAGTTAAATCTAGTTTTTCACGGAACTCTTATTGCCAGTCATTTAATTCAAGTAGCGACGCCAAAATATCACTGATAAATTTAACCTAGTTTTTTCAGTTAAATCTAGTTTTTCACGGAACTCTTATTGCCAGTTATTTAATTCAAGTAGCGACGCCAAAATATCACTGATAAATTTAACCTAGTTTTTTCAGTTAAATCTAGTTTTTCACGGAACTCTTATTGCCAGTTATTTAATTCAAGTAGCGACCAAAATATCACTGATAAATTTAACCTAGTTTTTTCAGTTAAATCTAGTTTTTTCACGGAAATCTTATTGCCAGTTATTTAATTCAAGTAGCGACGCCAAAATAGCACTGATAAATTTAACCTAGTTTTTTCAGTTAAATCTAGTTTTTCACGGAACTCTTATTGCCAGTTATTTAATTCAAGTATAGCACTGATAAATTTAACCTAGTTTTTTCAGTTAAATCTAGTTTTTCACGGAACTCTTATTGCCAGTTATTTAATTCAAGTAGCGACGCCAAAATAGCACACTAGTTTTTTGATAAAATCTAGTTTTTCACGGAACTCTTATTGCCAGTTATTTAATTCAAGTAGCGACGCCAAAATAGTTAAATAAATTAACCTAGTTTTTTCAGTTAAATCTAGTTTTTCACGGAACTCTTATTGCCAGTTATTTAATTCAAGTAGCGACGCCAAAATAGCACTGATAAATTTAACCTAGTTTTTTCAGTTAAATCTAGTTTTTCACGGAACTCTTATTGCCAGTTATTTAATTCAAGTAGCGACGCCAAAATAGCACTGATAAATTTAACCTAGTTTTTTCAGTTAAATCTAGTTTTTCACGGAACTCTTATTGCCAGTTATTTAATTCAAGTAGCGACGCCAAAATAGCACTGATAAATTTAACCTAGTTTTTTCAGTTAAATCTAGTTTTTCACGGAACTCTTATTGCCAGTTATTTAATTCAAGTAGCGACGCCAAAATTGCACTGATAAATTTAACCTAGTTTTTTCAGTTAAATCTAGTTTTTCACGGAACTCTAGGTTTAACTGAGAAAAGATAACTTTAACTACAGAATACCTAGGTTTCACTCATTAATGTGATTTAGGTGTGGTAAAGGTGAAATGTACTATTTACAACTGTAATGACACGTTGTTTCTATGACCTCATCTTCTACAAAGCCAAAATTTGTGACAAAAACGCGGAAATTACCCAAATGTAAAAACTTTGAAAAATTATTCCATTGTCTTTGTTGTTACCGATTAAATTACGCTATATCCTTTAATCGTTTTGATAATTGTCAATGCATTCCTTCAATTTGAAGAGTTAGCAAGACCAGAATTCAAATGCAAATAATTTGAGAACGGTCAACAGGTGATTTTAATTTATCCATGCCAACTAAATGAACCCATTTCCTGTTGATTTAGATTGTGTATAATATATTCCTAAGGTAATAGAATGTTAATTAACTTTGCACATATAATCTAATACCAACATTAGCAAAGCAGTTAACGACTCAAATCTTAATGGGGCATTAACTGTGTTTACCTAAAAATATTGTACTTGATGTACAATAGTAAATAAGAGTTATACCCGGGCATAAAAAAATATTATATTCCTATATAAAGTCTTATATTCCTATATATTGTGTGAAAATAAGGTCAGGTTCAGTGTAGCATGCATATACAAGACTGAGTTAATCGATTGCAAGTGCATAATTGCCAAACTTGGTTTCTCGAGCAATTTTCACAAAATATATATAGGAATTTAAGAATGTTTATGCCTGTGTATATATCTCGTTTTGTTATTGTATACCAATCTAAATAATTAAAAAAGAAAGTTTTTTTTCTACTTTCAGTTAATGCCCCTTTTATCAATCAACTGCTTACTTGTTGTAACAGCTGTATTTGCCTGTGCTGGCATCGTCACATTGACATGAATATGAACATCCGTCGTCCCACTTTTGTCCCTGTGTGTAGGTCTTGCCATTATAAAAGCATTTGCCGTCTAAAATTGAAACATCACATATGTATTTTTAATTCTATTTTCTGCCTTTTGAAGAAGGCTTTTAACATAAAGTTTGTCTACAAATGGTTTGTTTTTTACTACGTGACCTTTATTCATATGGAGACGTAACCAGTTTCAATTAACGTGTCAGTGCAATGGGATCTTTAATTTGTCACGTCTTCCGGTATATGGTACCTTGATATGACCTCTTAACCGAAAGAACCGCGAATTTCGCATCTTATGATGAGCGCTGCGTGGAGAAGAAACATTTCAATAAATCATGAGTAGTACTCGGTAAAGGTTATCGAACTTGGAACCTTTCCCTTGCTTGGGAAGTTCGCACTGTTCAGATAAATTAACATATACAAATTATTTATAAGTCATTGCCAATAGTTGTAGAACAAGTGGATTAAATCTAATGGCCTTGGAGAGATAAAGGTACCTATATTAATTGTTGTACAACATATACAATAGATGGTACAGATTTTGTCACTCGTTATCTTGACTTTCTTATTGTATTTCTTATTTCAATTTTTTAGAAAAAAAATCAATGAGTTTTTCGTTTTCCATTCGTTTTTTGTCATTAAGAATCGTTTCCTTGACAGTAAAATAAAGTTCATTAACTGGGTTATGGTAATAAAAAGGGTGTGGAGAGTATTTGGGATTATCTTCTGTGTAATGTACCATTTTATCGGCTATCGGGATAAATAGATCCACGAAATGAATTACCTAATAAACAGCACATTTTAAGTATTTCACTAAAACACGTACAAACGATATATATATATATATATATATATATATATATATATATATATATATATATATATATATATATATATATATATATATATATATATATATATATATATATATATGTGTGTGTGTGTGTGTGTGTTTGTATGTGTGTGTGTACTTACAATATCCTGGTACACCCTTTGCATCTGGACCTATAACGAAAATTCAATATTAAATCTTCCAATTAAGTCTTCTGAAAATAATGCTTATATGATAATTTAGAAATTCAATTCAAATTTATCAAATCTATATCCTTTTCAAATTGAAATGAATATTGCATGCAACATTCAATCTCAACCATAATCAAATAAAGATATGCAGTTTACCTCATTCTTTCATCATTTCTAATCTGCGAACTTTATGAAATCGTAGAACGTTTGTAAAGATAAAACTTATTTGTATTAACATTAGACATGTCACAGAATAGTTAGAAGTATTTACACTGTAATGTTATACTTACTACAGAATCCACAGAACTGGATGCAGTTATCGGTTGCCCATGGTTTGTACTGCTGACATACATTAGGGTCATAGTTTTTGCAGTTATCTAGTTTATCCTTACACGGTGGTGGCGGCGTGGGGACAGATACTAAAGATATGAAATATTGCAATTTATAAAATATCAAAATTCATATCAATTTGATCAACGTGATTAAATTTGTAAGGTATCCAGGTTTTCATAATACATGTATCTCAGATTTTAGTGTTAACTATGAAAACTTGTCATAATGAAACAGAAATAGATATAAAAAGAAAATTAGATTGATTGTAAATGGCATTTTGATTTAAACATTTTCGTTTCGCATTTTTTCTGAGTCAATAATCGTAATTCTAAATTCTCATTATGAATGGATTTTTCCTAGCATTAATCATATTTTTGTTATACATACTGTTGCAGTGATGACAGAATCTAGCACAATTGATCTTTGACCAGTCACTGTATTGTCCGTAGCAGGACTGTTGTCCATAACGCGCGCAATCGGCAATGGCATCTTGGCATGGATCAATGAGTGTTGGTGCAACTATTAGTGGAAGAAAATTTAGATTAAAAATATATATCATCTACAGTGTTACCATCAACATCATAGTAAAGTTACTTCAGGGGTGTTAAATATAATTATCATCTCGCTAATAAATTTAGAACTGGTATATCGCAAAAATAAGTACCGCAAAAATTTTTGATTTACATTAAAAATGAGCAGAGTAAATTAATTTTCTAGAGTAACATACAAACGGTACAAATAACTAAAAAAATTATAACAAAATATCTAAACTGATAAAAGAGCACAAAATCACTCACGTGTTGTGTTTGGTCCTGGTGTTGGTGGGATAACTGAAATATAAGATTTGTATGGTATATTATCCTGTAGGTGTGTTTGCCCTCTCTATTTGCTTATTTCAATTGTACTGGTTTACCATAAAAGTTTTCGATATTACGAAAGTAATAACATGTAAATATGAAAGTTCTAATCAACAAATTACACCTATAACACTAGCTTTAAATCTAACCTTGGCAAGCCCTGGCCTGGAAGGCGCCTTGGATCTGTTTCAGTTTGTCGAAATTGTCAACAGTGAAGACATGGCTGCTGTCTGGATCTGTAGCGATATCATTCAATTCCGACCTTGATATTCCGTTTCCAACTCCAATAGAGAAAACATTGATACCATGCTTGTGTGTGTTCGATGCTTCCTTTACTGTATCGGGGTGGTTGTTGGAATTACCATCTGTTACTACAATGGCGATATTTGGTACACCTGGTCGGTCGCCATTAGCCTGGGTGAACATTTTCGAATACATTTCTTTGAGAGCTGAACCTGTGTTGGTTCCGCCTTGTTTATATGTTATTTTGTCGATGGCTTGGAGTAGAGATGCTTTGTCCATGTGCGTGTTCAATTGGAATTCTTCATATGGACGAGAGCTGAATGTTTCAACTCCAATACGTATCTTGTTTGGCGCAATGTTGAAATTCTGAATCATGGACTTTACGAACGACAACATTTTATCGTAATTTGCTTTTCCAATGCTACCAGATGAATCAAGGACGAAAACGATGTCAGCGACAGTGCCACAATCTACAACAGTAAAAACGCACCACTTTAAAATGATGGTCTTGTAATGTTTATTCCACGTGTACGTATTTACGTGTGTGTGTGTGTGTGTGTGTGTGTGTGTGTGTGGGTGTGTGTGTGTGTGTGTTTACATACTAATCAATTACCTTTAGGAGGAGCTTGAGTGGTAAGCGGCTTAGCCTCTGAAATACAGAAATATATAAAATTAATATTTCATAAATGTCAGACTTATAAACTTACATGTAGAAGCAAGTGGAAGATGACATGATCAAAACTCAAAAAACATGAGTGAGAATTTCATCAAAAGTTGGGGATGGGTTTCTTTTTTATCATGTTTTGAATTAGAATGGCAAATTAAATAGTTCCCGGTCAAAACTGTTTTACACTTATTATCAATGCTTTTATTCATTTATTTTCAATACCTTCACAAGCTTTAGAAGACAACATTCCCTTGAGGGACTTCAATGCATCGAAGCTGTCTGCGTGGAACATATACTGGCTGTCAGGATCACTTGCAATTCCTTTTAATTCATTGTCATTTATACCGCGTCCGACTCCAATAGCTAACATCTTAATTCCATCTGCACGAGCTTTAGCTGCTTCGCTCAGAGTCAACTGACGATTGTTTGAGTTACCATCGGTTACGACAATTGCAATTTTGGGAACATTTGGACGATGTCCTTCAAATGAAATTGATTTAATTAAGTTTTTCTTCATATAATATATGCTTGAATTTTTCTAACGATTAATGTGCTATAGCAACAACAGAACCACCACCAACAGCAGCAGCAGCAACAACAACAAAAACCAAAAAGAACAACAACAACAACAATAATAATAATAATAATAATAATAATAATAATAATAATAATAATAATAATAATAATAATATTAATATTATTATTATTATTATTATTATTATTATTATTGTGTTTGCCTAACAAGTGAAATAAACGATATGACATTTAAAAATTCCTAGACTTTGAAATATACAAAAATGATTTTAAAATTCCAAAATGAATATTATAATCATTGCAGATAAAGTTCAAGATGATTATTGAATTATGTTCGGACGTCATACCTGCTGCTGTAGTGAAACTAGTGTTGTGTAAAAATTGAATTGCCTCTCCAGTGTGTGTGCCACCCGAGTGGTAGGCTATATTTTCCAACAGCATTGATGAGAGAGGCCTTGTCCGGATTTGAGTTTAGATTAAATTCTGCCTTGTGATTGGTTGCAAATGTATCAACTCCAATTTGCACGTCGTTTGGACCAATGTTGAAATCACTTGAAACATCTTTTACGAAATCTAACATTTTGTGGAAGTTGGTCGATCCCACACTTCCGGAAGAGTCCAAAAGGAAGACTATGTCAGCTTTAGCTCCACAATCTGGAATAGTCCATTAAAAATTGAAACATTAATCATGGGTTTACACATCATGCAATATGTAGATAATAAGGCTAGAGGCCATCACGTTTGATCTGAAAAATATGATGGTGATGAATTTCAATGTCTCATATGTTAGATACAGTTTAACTTTCAAAGCCCCAAGTTTTTTGTCACTGGTATAACATACAGTGTAGTACATCAAAGAAAGTTAACTGTTTAATATAAAATCTCAGATACCAAAGTATAAATCTTCAGGATGTCCAGGTACATATACAAATCTGGTGATATTGGACAAACACGGACCTGTGGAAATCCAGAGGTGCAATCAGTATACACAGTTTGTTTTTTCCGCTACACTACATACCTTATAGACAGTGCATGTAATAGGAAATTAGGTATGGTATATTATAGATACTCTTAGATAACTTTATTAGAATATAAGGCATTGTAAATTGGAGATAGTTTACATTATTCTGATATGAGGCTGATTCCTATACACACGCCCCACAAGTGAATTAGGTATAGTCCTATGGATACATACTGTATAGTTGCTTTTATTCGCGGGGGATTTAATTTCGCTATATTCGCGGTCATGGAAAATTCCGTGAAATTAAATACTTGAAAATGTAAAACCTTGCACTTATGAAATATTAAAAAACCAATTCCTTACCTATCTTGCGCGAAATTTAATATCTGTGAATAAAATCATCTCATAAAAACGTGAAATTTTCTCCCCGTGAAATAAAACAACTATACAGTAGTATCTAAAAATATTTACCAGATACGTTCTTTGCTGGAGCAACTGTTGCTTTCACTGAAAATGAAATACACAAAATATTATCCTCTGACTGTCGAATGAAATTATTCCAGAAACAGAAATGCAAAATTATATATACTGTTACATACAAATTCCTTTAAGTTTCCTCTTATTCATGCAATATATTTGAAATTTTAAGAAAATATGAAAAAATGATATACATGAATTGGCGATTTGAGAAAAGCTATTTAAAATTGTAGCTCAACTGATGAGGTCTGATTGACAGAAACGATCGTCTTGAGCATTGTAACTTCCGCAAGTATTATGTTTATAATATTTATAACCACTAGGTCGTTGCCACTGCTGGTGGACCGTTTGAGTCCTCGAGGGTATACATAAACCTAGTACCTGGTATTCCGGTACAAGCTGATAATCTTATACTAAAATAATATTTGGCACAGATAGCACCATTACAAATTCTAAGTTCTTCTAAAGCTGAGATCGCCATCTTTTTACAGTGGTTACTCTTAGACGGATTCTGGCTATACGTTTAGATATATTATCTGGCCTTGTCTGATACCACTTTCTCTTTAGAAAATCTATTCAAAATTGTAGCTCAACTGATGAAGTCTAATTGACAGAAACGATCATCTTGAGCATTATAACTTTGGTATTATGTTTATAATATTATATATACCTTCGCAAGCTTTCTGTGCCAGTGTTCCTTTGATTTGCTTAAGAGCATCAAAATTTGTGACAACAAATACATGTTGGTTATCCGGATCCGTTGCCATAGAGTTGAGTTCTCCCAGATTCGGTCCGGATCCAACACCAACTGAGAAAACTGTAACACCTTGTTGTCTCAATCGTTGGGCTTCAGCAGAAGTGGATGGGGCGCTGTTAGATTTTCCGTCTGTAATTACAATTGCTATTTTGGCGGCATTGGGCCTAGCTCCATTGGCTGCTTGGAAACTTGTTTCTCGTGCGTATTTGAGGGCATCTGCAGTGTTTGTGCCACCGGTAATGTATCTAATATTGGAAATAGCATTTGTTGTACTGGTCTTGTCATGGTACTTGTTGAAATGGAATTCAAGATGTGGTTTGTCGCTAAACGTAATAGCTGCGATCTGTGTTCCCTGAGGACTGACATCAAAACCTTTCACCATGTTGTTGACAAACGTCAGCATTTTCTGGTAGTTTGCAGAACCGACACTTCCGCTCGAATCTAGGATAAAGAGTATGTCAGCAGGTACGACACCGCAACCTGAAATAAACAAAATTGCAGAAACATATAAAGTGATTTCCTACATGTAAGTGTCCCAGCCTAATGGAGAGAGTTATCAGTCAGTTATCTCTCTCTCTCTCTCTCTCTCTCTCTCTCTCTCTCTCTCTCTCTCTCTCTCTCTCTCTCTCTCTCTCTCTCTCTCTCTCTCTCTCTCTCTCTCTCTGTTGTTGCCCATGAATCTGTTTTGTATACAATTTTGTCTATTTTAAGTTTTGTTTTATAAATCTAAAATATAAAAATCAGAAAATACACTTTATACAAATTATTCCTCTTACCTGGGGATGGGGTTGTTGGGGCGGGCGTTGTTGGTGGTTTTGTGGTTGGTGGGGGAGTGGTGGGGCAAGCTTTTGCATTACAAGCCTGTGTTTCTCTTGCATGTCCGGTGCAGTTCTTACCACCATTTGCAGGTGGTGGATTGTTGCATGATCGTTCATGGAAATGGGTACCACCTCCACAACTCTTTGTACATGGTGACCATGATCCATAGGCACTCCAACCGCCGTCCACTGCAAATGCAAAGTTTCATATATAAACTATAGAATTTGTTCTGCAGAAAGTTCCGAGCTCTTTCTTTTTATACACCCATAATTCGTGTTGTTTGTAGACTAATTCATTGTAAACCTTCATGAGGTTTTTAAACATAATGTAACATCGCGTTCAGGTGAAATCCTTCAGTAATTTTTATACTTTGGACAATTATCGATAAACTAAAACTATCATCGTAACAATGTAAACTGGCGTTTATAAAATTGCTATGCAAAATGGCTTTAAGAATAACCTTATATGTTTTGATGTCTGAACTTATATGTAAATATATATTAAATGTACTATATATGATAATGAAATAAATATTTGAAATACAGTCATAATATGTCCTTGTGTGGGCGGCTTACAATAACAGCATATGACAGACAACTCATACACACCTTTAAGAATCTGTAAGACAATCCTTCACATAGAAAGATAACAATCATATTTCCGCAGAACAAGCATTTCCTATTTAGCAACCACTAAACAAGTGCTCGAAAATTATGTAATTTATAACATTTATATACATACGTGGACTCAATTTCAATTCCGAGGATACGTAATTGATTTACTTATCTTTAACTTTTCTTAAACCTTTTAGCATAATTAGTAAAACAAAACTACTTTACATTATCATTATAAAACGGTTTTATTTATTCCAGTAGTTCACAATAGATCATTTTCGAGTTCTTATGTAATCCGGTTTTGGGTCCGGATTTTTCTTGCGCCGCTTCAACTTTGTTATGCTTAGCGATTTCCGGTATGTGTCTTTGCGTCGATCAAGAAATAAAATGCTTGATTTCGTACAATACATCAAAATGTCACAATATTTAATTTCTAGTGTAGAATTCAGACGTTAACATCAATTTGTTTTTGACATCAATGGACCAGTGACAATAATCTGGCCTTCAGATATATTTCTTGATCGACGGAAAGACACATACCGGAAATCCCTAAGCATAACAAAGCTGAATCGGCGCATGAAAAATCCGGATCCAAAAACGGACCACGTAAGAACTCGAAAATGATCTATTAGTATATGTGAAGGAATTCTTAAATTGTCACGATGATGACGAAGAGTAAGCTGCTTTTTTACGGGGCGGCTGCTGACACGGAACAAATTGATCCTTGATCTTTCTTTGTATCCGTTTACATGACGCGGTTGCGGACGAGGCGCTAGTGGGTGGATGCGGACGAGAAATTTCAAATCGGTGTTTTAGCACTTTTTTGGCGCCTGCGTCTGTCCGTGCGTGATCATTTTCCCGATTTTGCAGTCGTTCATTCACTTCACAGTTCATTACCCAAACATTTTTATCCCCGCCATGGAAAACGGATGCCCGCGAGGATAATTCATGCTTAGTGTATTTTTTATGCTGTAATTCTTAGCTGGACTGTTATCTTTTTTTTCGGGTCGAAGGTCTATTTATAGTAAAATTGTAAGAATTGTATACTTCTGTTTGAAAGTATAAAATGCACACGATATTTGCATGTTTGGGTGGATGGCGTATTAAATGTTTTTAAATCCATACTTATCAGTATTTTCAATGTGTCGAAACTGATTATATGAGAAACTTTGCCAGTATCTTTCGGAGTATATTGTAAACGGGTTCTTTCCTCTACCATTAAAAAAAACTGCCCCCCCCCCCATCATTTAACTGAAAAATTGTTGGGTGTGGCACAAAACAAAATTGAAAGTGTCGACTATCAGATTAAATATAGTGAAAGGGGTTTATTGGAAATTCCGTTTCGTTATATTTTCTATCTGTAGCGTGAAAAGGGAGGTTACATGAACTTTTGAAAACCTCGTGTGTATTTACGTAAAAGTAACCTGAAATATCTAATTGTTAAAGCAAATTCGAGAAAATCGTTGGGTAGTATAAATTCAATTTGAATGTTGCAACTTTCCGAGATTGAATCACGTATAAATCTTTTCATATATTGCGAGCTGATATTTCCGTTTATTGTATTAGACGAAAAAAGCAACTATTGTTTCAATACTTATTTTAACATGCTTTCTGTAATATACACTTATAATACATTTACATTGATGTCATTAATGAAACGATATCTTAAATGTTTTATTTATATCTGATTCAGAAATACAGTATACGTGGAAATTTCCGTTCCCGTTTAATTTTCCTATTTTCGTTCTTAAATGGGGGGAAGATTTAAAATGAAAACGACATTTTCCAGTTAAATAACTGAAGAGCGGACATACATGTAAGCATCAATGAGACTGGTGATTCAAGGTGAATTTTAGACGGGGTGAATTTGTTTTCTGTCGTAAAAAGCCGAAAATAACCAGGGGCACAAATTTTCAGATATATAGACTAAAAATATGAAAGGTTATTTACCTTCGCAAGCAGTTTTCTTCAATTCGGCTTGGAGTGTATTCAAAGCATCAAAGTTTGTTACCGTAAACACGTGTTTAGAATCCGTAGCAATATGGTTTAATTCGTCTCTGTTGATGCCACTACCAATACCGATAGCGAAAACCTTGATATTTTGGTTGTGAAGTTTTGCAGCTTGAGCAAGGGTGGCGGCTTTGTCGTTGGACTGTCCATCAGTCATTACAATTAGAATATTAACCACGTGATCTCGGTCACCTGATGCATGAGTGAAACTGTGATCCATTACATACTTGATAGCGGTATCTGTATGTGTGGATCCCGCATCATACGGGATTTTATGAATCGCAGTTGTCAAAGTTGATTTGCTAGGGTACGTGTTCATGTTGAATTGATTGTGCGGTGCCGTTGAAAAGGTAACTGCACCAATTTGCACATTTCTAGGTCCAATATCAAAAGACTGTGCAAATTTGGTGACAAAATCTTTTTGTTTGTTGAAGTTTGTAGCTCCTACGGATCCCGAGGAGTCGAGCAAAAATACAATATCTGCTGGTACTGTTCCACATCCTGCACAAAAGCAAAAAAGATATATAATATACAGATATTACCCAGAGGTGAAGAGCCGAAAATTAGACCTATCTGAGAGATAAATTGCAATGCATTGAGGGCATTCAAAGTTATTTCTTTATATAATACAAGACAAAATTTTCATAAAAATATTTAGCTTGTGACGTCAAACAGTAGATGTTTCAAAATCACCTATATAATGTTTTGTGTTGAACTTGCAACACATTATCCATACATAAATTTTTGTGTCACGAGACTTTGCGTTTTCAAATTTTACAATAAAAAGGGATTCAATATACAAGAAATATATCTATATTTTACCCATGGATACTGTGAAAAATAAAAGTATAAAACTCCAAGATTTATGCAAAATATTAATTCGTTTAACTAAACTACTTTATCGCAGAAATTTTAATTAAGACTCACTATCGCATGGAATGATTAATATATATATATATATATATATATATATATATATATATATATATATATATATATATATATATATATATATATATATATATATATATAATGAATTAAACAATATTTCTTCCAAATACAAAGATAAAAAGTTACGTGTAGAATTGAAAACGAATAATAAATCTTAGTGAATTTGGCAATATTTTTTTACCGAAATTTTAAACACACTTAATCCACCGGTTTTCTAAAATTGATAAGCGAACGGCCTAGTATTATTTTTATTTTAATTTTATAATAAAATATTTGAGACTTAACATAATAAAAACATCACTTTACACATATAAACCCAACACATTGTTAATCATCAGAGAATATTATCAATATACAATTTTAAAAGTATTATAAGAAAGGTAATAATCCAAAATCTCTACTTGCCTGGCGAAACTGTTGTTGCTGCACTCTGAGCCCCATGCAGGCTCACTAGCGCACAACAAGCAAGCAATAAAACTTGCCGCATTCCTATTCTATTGGTTTCCTAAATGTAAAATGTCGTAGTCTCTGATGATCTCGCCTTATATCTCCTACTTGACCAGGATTCTTTGATAACTTAGAAGTTCAAGAATTCATATCACTCAAGTTTATCGTCTCCACGTATCTTTCAAAACAAAGACAACAACGAAATAGTAATATAGACTTCTAAAGTTCGGAAATGTTCTTCCTTTTGTCTGTAGAACAGGTAAATTTACCTAATTAAAATGAATAAGAAATCACAAAAATGAAAATCAATTGTAAATATCTATTTGGATGAAAGAAAGTTATTTTAAAATAGATTTTATCTTTATTTCTTTTGTAAAGTATGTGTCTATGTTCAATGTTTACAGTAGAATGGATATAAAATTGTGAAATAGAAAAAATGTATAAATCGTAAATACGGAATACATTGCGATTACAAAATGATGGGGAAGAGAAAAGTGATGATGGTGATGATGATGATGATGATGATGATGATGATGGCAGTGAAGAAAAAAATAATAATGATTGTAAAGAGGAAAATGCTAATGATAGCGATGAGGTAAATGCTGACGAAGGTACTGCTGCTGCTGGTGATGATGATGACAGTGAGGAAGAAAATGATAATGATAGCGATGAGATATATGCTGACGAAGCTACTGCTGCTGCTGGTGATGATGATGGCAGTGAGGAGGAAAATGATAATGATAGTGAAGAGGAAAATGATAAAGTTAGTGATTAGGAAAATTATAATGATGAAGAAAATGATAATTGATATGACCAGGATAATGATAGTGATGAGGAATATGATAATGATAGTGAAGAGAAAAATAATAATGACAGTGAAAAGGAAATTGATGATGATGATAATGATGATGATGACGATGATGATGATGATGATGATGATGACTAAGTGGTATGTTCCGGAAAAGGGAGAAAAACTCGAAGGAGGGCAATATCTATCAAAATCATGTCATCTACCTAAGATATGTAATTGCATCAAATGTGGTCAGCCAAGGTAAAGAAATGACTAAGATATGACCTGGACAAATAAAATCAACAAATTTGCACTTAAAAAGGGACGCAAACACGTCACTCTGTCTAAGAAAGATGTGTATCTAGATCAAACAATGGGAGTCTAGGGGCCACTTTCACTAACGGTCGTAACTTCTGACATGAGATACACTAAATGTTGTATCATTCTTCCTACGTATAAACTTACGTCTGGTTCTACCTCTGCTCCTAAGTGCCACTAATTTCATACATAACTAAGTGTATGTTAACGATTGAGCATACATTTACGGCCTATAGTTAAACTGAAACTGAGTACAGGTAAATACAATCGTAACTCGAGTTACAGCTAAAGTAACGTCTAAATTTACGGGCAAAGTTACGACTTTTAGTGAAACTGGTCCCAGGATAGGAAATGACTTTGATGTGACCTGGACAAAAAGGAAGAAAAATGGGCATATGAAAAGGGTTGTAAAAGTAGTATTTTATACATTACATAAGCCTATTTGAGAGGTGTATCAATTGTAGCAAACCTAGGCCAGGATTTTGTGAAAATATGGTCGTACAAAGCAAAAGCAGAATTGTCAACGCAAATGTATTTTTATATCGGAAGGAAGTACTATGCATTAATCCCATGTCACCTCATTTCAACAACGGTTGAGAGGTGTAAACATTAAAGGCAAAATCTTATCTGTGTCTGTTTGAAATGTGATGGTTTTAAGGGGGAAGGGATCAATAACCAGTGATCTTCGATTATCATTGATACATTAGGTGTATCGAAACCTTGTCAGTTGATGTTTGGTCGGATCGTGTTGTGTCACAAATGTCAAAATGTTCAGTCGGTTTTAATTCAAAATAAAATGTTCATTTGTATGCTGAAGTAACTTTCGTCAAAAGTTTGCTACAATAATTCAGCTTACATTCTAACACGCCAGATCAAACGAATATATAATATGTATCAACTACACTTAACACTTTACCAGGAAGTGCGTTTTGCATAGCATATGTCAGTGCATGAATCTATGGATATAAAAAATCTCTGATACCAAAGAATAAATCTTTAGGATGTCCAGGATATAGATAAAAATCTGGTAAAAATAGATAAACACGGACCTCTGGAAACCAAGAGGTGGGATCAGATGCCATGGAGGAGTAAGCATCCCTTGTCGACCGGTCACATTCGCCGTGAGACCATAGTCAAATCAAAATGAAATACGCGAGGAACTGTTGTTGTTCCTCTTGGGGAAAAACATCATCGTGACATCAAATGAATTATTCTTATAACATTTAAAATCTTTTATCACCAATAAATGAAAAAATACTCCATTAAGACCAAGAAAAATAATTCAGATTATTTAAACTGTGGCAAAGGCTGACCAATCAGAATAACTATAAACAAAAACAAACATTAAACCAATTTAATAAAATGTTAGTTAAATTTTCATTCTCCAAAAGATACCCATTTTCCAGTATTTAGACCAATATCTGTAATCAGAACAAGTTTGATGGCATTTTAGCTATTGTTAAATATCTTATATTGGAATTAATAGTTTCCAGGGATTCATAACATAAAATTCTAAAAGTGATTTTAATATCTTGGTACTAGAAAATGTTTGTGAAGACGAAATCATCAAACATTACCTGTACAGTGTCCCCGTGTCGCACCTAAAGACTTTGCCATTACCGGAGTTTGTATTCAATGTTTGTTGTTTACAGATTTATTGGGAAACCTTATCAACATTTGCTGAGACAACTCTTCAATAAAGTCATACAGGCCGCACAGAACGTCTGGAAATGAGAACAGGTCAAATTCATTTTTCAGAATGTCCCTCATCGCCGCCATCATTATAATCGTTATGGCGTTGTCAATCTCACTTTCTTTATTCTAAATGATAATCTGCTAGCTATTTCCTATCGTAATCATTTACGTTGTTTCTTAAATTTGACTCGAATACATGTTGGCATTAATGAATTCATATCTACAATAGTATAGAAAATCATGGCATAAGTTTACAAATAATTTCATCCTCTTTAAAACATTTGAAACATGTACATCTTTTTATTTTATGCATTTATTGTGTATCCTTCTCTCGTAACATCCCCGCCTTCATAGCTGAAAAGCTTCTGTTTTATTTTTTATTTTCTAAATAGTGATTTATGCCAAAGTCGACATAATTTGAATGGTGAAATAGTGAACCCAGTTATATCATACTCGGGAATATAGTTAACTGACAAAATTTCATCTTAGTATCCAGTGGGGCTAGAACTCGCGCCGATTATGGGGTAAGAGACTTTATGGTGAACAAGCTTAAAGCTCTGCCAAACAGGCCCCTTAGTAGCAAAGCGACTGAGATGAGTTACCATTTGTTTGTATGTATGCTTTATTTGTGGTTTACATAATATTCAAGAAGTATTTATAGTATATATGTAATCGGTTAAATTGGTGATGGTGAAATACGACTCCATTGTACTCGATATCAACAACCGGTCATCCATCGTCAAACGAAAACGATTCCAATTCAATTTTCGATTAAATGCAAATGATTTCAATAGCAATCACAGACACGGTATTTAAAGGGGCATTAGTTGTGTTTACCAAAGGGATGTTTCAAGTTTTTTTTCCACTTTCACTACTTACATTTGATGTAGAATATCAAATAAGAGCTATACACAGGTATAAAAATTCTTATATTCCTATATATTTTGTGAAAACAAGGTTAGGGCCAGTCTGGTATTCATAAACAAATAGTAAGGTTCAGTTTATCAATTCCAAATGAAAAAGTGTCAGACCTTGGCTTCTTAAGCGATTTTCACAAAATATATAGAAAATTAAGAAATTCTATGCCTGTGTATATTTCTTTTTTGCTATTGTATATCAATCAAAGTAGTAAAAAGGGGGGAAATATTTTTGAATAAAATATCCCTTTTTGCAGCTTCACATATTTAAGAAAATTGTATGAATTATACATTCTTACTTCACACTTCATAATGGATAAAATAGCAATATATTGGATTTATGGAAAAAAAATGTTTACACATTGGTTTCATATGCAAATAATTATGCATTTTCACTATTTTTGTCTTTTCATTTTACACAACCATGCACTGCTACGTAAACTATGATACGGCATTCTACATTATTACTGTCCTTGTACTACTGTGTGTCTTTCAGACGTGAAAAACATTATCTATTCTTCAAACAGCAAATAAGTTACATTAGCAAATCCATGCAAAAATTTGTATGTCTTTTTCTTCTTACAATAAATATTAGAGAATGAATTACAGTGAAACCTGTATATATGGGTCACCCAAGGGACCAGAAAATATTGGCCTTTATGTGCAGGTGACCCTTATACACAGGATTAATGTAGTTGAAGTATGCAGTCAAGGGACTTGAAAAGACTGGCCTTTATAAACAGGTGATCTTTATATACTGGTGGCCGCTATAGCAGGTTTTACTGTACATGAACAGAGTCTCGTAGTAGTCATCGTTGAATGAACATCATGTGAATAGTATACTATAAACAGAATGATAAACGAAACAATAACACCAGTGGTAACTTTACTTACAAAATGATATATAATATCGACCCTTGGCACCTGATCTCATTCGATTTTCCCATGATCCACGGTTTGTTTGATGCTGTTTCAAAGAGTTATTTTTATAATTATGCTTGTTTCATTCTTTTATAGATAAAACGTTTTGCTCAGTTAAGCTCAACCTATTTTATTAACAATTTACTTTTTTATGTAAGTTAACATTGGATTAACTTGACTCTACAATGTTTTTGTTTTTTTATTTTAACCTATTAAGCTGACTTTTGTGAGAAAATTTGCCAGTTTACTTGCGGAAGCCGATGGTCTCTTCCCGGGAACATTGTAACCAGGTTCTCTCATCCATCAATAAAACCTGGCCACCACCATATAACTGAAAAATTGTTAAGTGTTCCGTAAAACACATTTAAATCATTTTAAAATTCTAAATATATTTATGGTGGAGAGAATATCTTACCAAATTTCTAGAATTAAATGCACTGAATTTGATTTACATTTAAAATATATTGAGTCACATTAATCTTAAGAGGAAAAAAAAAACTATTTTAAGTGAATAGCATTAGTTGAACTACAGTTCTTATTATTTATGTGAGAAAATTAAAATTAGTTTCAGGTAAGTGGTGTATTGAATGTGAAAACTCATTGACATAACTTTCTGAAACTGACAACGTTTATTGTGTTAGAAGAAGATTTTCTGTTAATTTTTTATTCACTTAATTTTACTTTAGCATAATAACTAACTTGGAGTCCAGTCAAATTTTAAATCATGAATTTGAATTGATATGAATTTAAGTTTTGTATGTATTGTAACGTTAATGTTATATTTGACCTTCAGTGTTGCCTGTGTTTATTGAAATTGACATGATAAGGTCAGGAAAATATTTGAATGGCTTTTTGATAATGATAAGTTACCTCTGAAGGACATATTATGTCAGTGTGGTATCCGTTCTATAGACAGATGATTGCGTATCATGTATGTTCGTTGTATAAGGGACACCATCTATCTTTTGCTCTTATCTTAAGAGGATGATTGTTAATGACACCTTCCGTTCCAGAAATGCCGCAGTATCTTGCCTTCTTATCTGATGCAAAACTGAGGTCAGAAAGTTGAAATTTCGACCACAATTCTGAATACCAATATTTTGACATTCTTAGGTTACTTTGATTCAAGAACCAATGTCTTTTATAATACAATATAAAAGATATAGAGATTTTAGAACCCGGAAAAGGCACGAATTATCTTTTTGTAGATTTTCGTTCATATTCTCATTTCTTCCAATCATGCATAATTCACTGTCTTGAATACATACTACCTTCGCTATGTACTCTACTAGAGTCTAGGAGATTCTAGCTATTATTTTGTTTTGCAGCCATTCAATTAAAGCAACAATCGGTGGTTAACCTCAAATAAAACCTTGTACATTTCCTGCACAGTTTTTCCACCTGTCGCATTTTGATTATCTAAAAGTAGTTTTCGTCCGTTGTCAATCAAAAGCTAACTAAGTAATTATAGGATACCAAGACGTGATTTTGTAACAAATAATTGAATAGCAGAATATTTTCTGAGATCCATGTTTTTGTTCAATTTTTACCAGATTTGTATATTGTATTCTGGACATCCTGAAGATTAATACTTTGTTATCTGTGATTGTTTTGGTATTAAGATTTTATGTAATTTCCAAAGCAAGTACTCAGTAGAACCACCCAAAATTATTATGGAATCTAACCCAAACTCTTTAAACTTATTATTTATTAATGTATTTCCTATATATTATTTGATCGAATTACATATACAGAAAAGTTCTAAATATTTAACAAAAACCTCAAAACTCTTACCCAATGAGTATAGAGATGGATGTTGTGCAACACCCAAGATGTTGTTCCATTAATTTTGAGGTCACTTTAATTTCTTATCTCTTGACCCAGATACAAACCAGGTTTGTTTGTTTTATCTGTAAAACCGTCTATGTTATTTGTTTTTGATGAGCCACTTAGTTCACTTTGATAATAGGTATTAGCTGTTAACTGTGCGATGTATGTTAGCTTGAACTTCTTAGTTCTAGGGGCTGTTTTACTAACGTTCGTAGGTATAAAATTGTCGTAAATTGCAAGTTCAAATAATTTTTTTATAATCCAGTATTTTTGGAAAATGTACACATAATTTATACAAACTGGCTATGATATGATTTATTCCTTCGATAACATCAAAATTTAAAACATCAAATTCTCAATTTTCCCCAAATTTTGATATACACGCTACTGAAAATAACTTACGACGAGTTAACACTTACAAACGTTAGTGAAACGGGACCCTAGTTTCTGGACCATGATGCGATACTAAATTATAATTATAATTTTGTTCTTTACCTTCCAAAATGTCATTTACACCAGATTGAGGTGTATATTAGATTGTACTTCCTAAGAGTTTTAACTACAGTGCCCGAAGTTTAAAAAAAAATGGTAAATGAGTATTTCACTGTAAATTGAATTATGTAAGTCTGAGGTTGTTTCTTGGTGGTTCAATCCCTCGTTTTCAAAAATTCAATGACAGACTTGTATTACCATTTGTGGAGATTCTGTTGATTAAGATTACCAGATTTGTATATGTAGCCCGGACATACTGTAGATTTATACTTCGGTATCTAAGATATCATATAATTATTTACCTATACTGAGTCAACATTTTGCAAATGTTATGATTGACATTACATCTTTGTTTGCAACTACTATGTTTCATTTACAGAAATGCTCAGTTACTTGTTCACCAGTAGTCGTTAAATCCGATTTAGACGAGGAACTATTCTTAGTTTTTGTTGAGTGGTGTCTATGGGCTAATAGCGTGTTTGACCGATTGTCATCGGATGCATATCCTCCATAAAACCTGAAACATTTATCATCTTCATCGGTTGGCATACGGATCACAAGGATATCAGGAGTAGCGTTTAATGTTAAATCCGCAAATTTTATGGTCGGTATAATTATCTTGTTTGCAATTACTATGTTTCACTAAATGAAATGTTGAGTTTTCTGTTCAATGACGACTGTTGAATCGTCTATACTGATTTTGAAGAGGAGGGTTTATTCCTCACTTCTTTCATTTGAATTTGACTGTTGACTCGGGACAGGTGTGATCAGATGCTTACTCCTCCATTTTACCTGATCCCATCTCTGGCTTTTTCGGCGGTCCGAGTGTCTTCAATGTTCACCATATTGGTATTTTGAACCTCCTGACAATGCTTTATCTGTGATTTTTTTTTTTATATTGCTTCACGAGTCTAGGCATAGTAACTGTGGTGCATGTTAGGCTGGGAGAACCACTTAGTGCTAATTGAATAAAATAAGTCGCAAAATGTTAATTATTTTGCAGAAAAAAAGAAGAGAGTCAGTGATCCCGATTTGAAGACCATTTTCAAACATTTCCAATAATGTTTTGATGGTTTTGTTGTCTAAAGATTAACAGTTAGCCACCCTCATCAACTACTTTTATAGAAGAAAAAAAATGCTTAACAAATGAAATGCGTTTCATCATCTGACATTTGTCACTGACAATATGATTAGACCTTTCTCCATGGTAGATACGCGATCAATCATTCATGTTTGTTCAATGTTCTCACTCTATTCACATACTGTCTTCTGGACTTCCTAACGGTTAATACTTTGGTATCTGTCATATGTACATGAACTAGATACTATAATCATTGTGTAAGCTACACAGTAACATTTAATCATCTTTTACAGCATTGTGACCTAAATTGTGCCCTGTGTTTAAAGTTTAAATAACATTGTTAGATACAGGTGATTATTTAGTTTTGCGGTGACCTCTTTACCTCTGGACTACTAAGGACATTATAGTTATGTAAGTCGTGTTTTACGATAACTGTAATTAGTTGATATTTAAAGACGTTCTCAACAGAATAAAGTCATACAATTGTATTTTATTTAAATTCGTCTATCATTGCTTCTTTACTTAAAAATATCTTCCATTTTGTTGTTTCAAAAGTTGCACCCCAATTAACAAGAACGGGATGAGAAAGAGCTAAAGTGCCGAAGACCTTTTGGATTCTTTATATAAAACATGTGTAGACGACAGAAAGTCAATATTTGTTATTCATACTCTTTTAGTCCGTGAATTTATGTTCAGCTCTCTGGGTTATTGACAAAAACATCACTTAAGGTACAATAACAATTAGAACCTATTATGACAAAATATGGTGAAAAATCACATTGCAATCTGAAACCAAATGATAAGTAATATTTGCAGTAAAGTCAAGAACCTGTGTCTTAAAAACCATTATGAAAATATTGAATGAATTATTTGTCTCTGGAATCATCTCTGAATATGTTCCCACACCTGTATGAGATAACAAAGGTAGTCATATTTACCTTTACCTTAACAATAGATAACAGGTAAACAATATCATTTACATTATCAATGGAAATTGACAACATTGGAATATTGTCCTGAAATGTATTATTAGTCTTTGGAAATGTCATAATGTTATATTTCTGATCATCTAACGCTACATGACCGAAGCGACCCTATTTATCACCCCGTTATCAGCTCACCTCAAGGTATAAGCCCGATTTTTAAAATTCAGCAAAATGTCCACTCGCTATAAAAAATCTAGAGTCAGGTGATTTTCAGAAAAAAAAATTTAAAAATTTAGTTGTAACAAAAATTGTCGTGTTCATGTGTTCAGAAGAGCAATATTAAACCTTCATATACAGTCGTTAATTCCAGAACCTGAAACAAACTTTGTTTTCCGATTGTTGCTTACTACAGACGCTTCGTATCTGTCCCTCTTCTAGGCGCTACTTGTCTAAAGTAGATGTGCATTTAAATCAATTTCAAATTTGAAATCAAAGTCAAAAGTTCTGAACACCAGCGTTTTTATGAACAACAAAAAACGTTCAGTGATCTATCTAACTTTGTTCAGTGGTTTATTCCACCTTGTTCAGTAATTTGTTCCACTTTTTCCTCTTGTTCAGTGGTTTATTCCACCTTGTTCAGTGGTTTATTCCACCTTGTTCGGTGGTCAATTTCACCTTGATCAGTCCACCTTGTTCAGTGGTCAATTTCACCTTGTTCAGTGGTTTATTCCACCTTGTTCAGTGGTCAATTTCACCTTGTTCAGTGGTTTATTCCACCTTGTTCAGTGGTCAATTTCACCTTGTTCAGTGGTTTATTCCACCTTGTTCAGTGGTCAATTTCACCTTGTTCAGTGGTTTATTCCACCTTGTTCAGTGGTCAATTTCATCTTGTTCAGTAGTCTATTCCACCATTTTCAGAAGTATATTACACCTTATTGCAAACCGAGGACTGTGCCATATATTTCATTCAAGCTATGCAACTACAAAAAGTTTTGCAGCTTCAAAACATCAACATTACAGTTATCCAAACTGTCGCTAAAATAATAAAAAAAAATTCTTATTTCAAAAGATCTCCGAGAACCTTGATAACAAAATTGTCAACAGAACTTCAACATCGTTTTCAGTTCTATTGATGTTCAATCCAAACTATATGAAAAATATGAACATGAAGAAGAAAACACTCTATTTGAATGGTTGATGCTTCCGAAATTCATTCTGGTAATTTTATACCTGTAAAAAAAAACTTTTAACCCTTCCAACACTACAGACCATAATAGACTGGTCTCAGACAATAGAAAAGAGCATACCATTTAGATACCTAGGGGTGAAAGGGTTAAAGAAGAAAATCATTTGCACTGTGTATCAATATTTTGCTCCTACGATATAAAAGATACCATATCTGATATCTTGACCTCTTTATCAATAAAAAAGACTCACATATGGCAAGGTCGCTCAAATGTACCACGAAACCTTCAACAGCATTTCTAAGAAGACACAGCGTTCAAGGAGAAACTCCATCACCATCATACTTGTAACGCCTATTTCAGGAGTCGTTTCAAGGGTGTTTTGTTCGGTGAAAAAAAATGGTTTTACATACACTATCGCACAAGCTTTTCAGAATTAGAGCTCTCTAACAAACTGCTTTCAGGTAATAGGATTTTTTTTATCTTAACTTATTGTTTTTGGTTTCTACTTGAATGATGAATTAAGCATAACAACATAGACAAAGACCTATTGTGGCCAACAAGAGGGCCAAAATGGGCCTTAACCGTAAACTGCCACCTGACTGAAATCGTACCCAGTTCTGTTCCCTTTTGCAACCAGTAGGGATTGCCCTTTTCCTCAACAAACATTATGCGGTTATACAAGGGGTTAGTTCCTGTCAAGTTTAGTTACTGTTGAATCATTGATTCTTCAAAAAAGTGTCTAAATCCCTCAGGTGACCTCAAAAGCCCGTAATTCGACATTTTTCTGTGTAATTTATGTAGTCTCTATAGATGTTGTTTTACGCCACACACTTTTTCAGTTATATGGTGGCGTCCAGTATTTAGTGGTGGAGGAGAGAACCGGGTTAAAATGTACCCGGGAAGAGACCACAGGCCTTCCGTAAATAAACTGGCTATCTTTTTCACAAAATCAGCTTAGGTTCCAGCGGGCCTCAAACCTGCATTGAGGTGAGAGACTTCATGGTCGTGTATGGTACAACTTTTTTTCTTTCGGAAGTACACATTTATTTCAAATTCCAGTTCAACTGATGAAGTCTTATTGACAGAAACAGATCGTCTTGAGCATTGGTTTTGGCCTCTTTTGTAAAATTATAACTTTGGTATTGTTAATCATATTTATAGAAATATTTTATGATAAAAATTATACAACTTGGTTAACCCATTGTAGAGCCTTTTAAACTCAGTTCAATTATCTTGTTTTACTATTCTACCAGAAACTTGAACTACGAATTTTATTCTTATCTCAATATGTCAAATCATAGAATTAAACAAAATATATAAAGTGACATTTTATCAACGATGGCAATAGCTGTAACGATTTCTAAAAATATCACAAGAACTTGAAAAAAACAAAACCTACTTTTATTCAAATACTGTAAGGCTATATTAAAGAGTGTGATTGTCACGTGCGTAGTAATTCACATGCCACTGGCACCGATAATGATAGCAATGCATTTTGATAAACACTTCTGAGAAAATGCTTATGTGAAAGTTAGGTCAAACTGTTTTTCAAAAACCTGAATTATAACACGTAATTTGAAATTACGATACATTCTTCAGAATGAGTTTCTAATCCGCAAATTACATTTCCTCTTGGTTACAATTAGTTTTCCTTCGCAATATACCTTCAGTTTGACAATAAATCATCTATACATATGACGAATTAATGGTCTCACAAAATCTATCCATTAGACAAATACAAACGTGATTTTGATAGCTCTTTAAAATGCTGACATAAAAAAAATTAGGGCACCTGCTCGTGTTGCTATGAACCCATTCTCGTCAAAGGTCAAATTTATTTTGAAAATAAACATACTCACTATGGCGATATTTTTCTATATAAACATCTTTAAATCATTAATCAATTCGCTTATCATATCTAAAGCACATATTCGAAGTACAAAAAGTATTCAGAACATTTTTCATATATAAAATGACGTTATAAATATCGTTTGAACTCTTTCAAACATATACCTGTTGTATTTATATAAGGGTTGAACTACACTTTTGTTTCTTTTGATGTCTTATGTACTAGTCTCATCCACCGAGAGGTTGACCAGAGGCCATTATTAGTTTCATTTAGAGTAGCTTGTGGCTAGTTTCGTCATCGCCATATTTGCGGAAAAACGGTGGTCTATGTATCCTGACTTTTTCTACTCCAACAGTAAAATCTGGTTGTCAAAGTATGAATTAAAAATGTAATGTGTGACATATAACACCATTATCATCGCCATGGTAACAACAACAAGAGTTGTCAGAAGACATCAAAGCTCGCCGAAATTTGGTATAAAGTTTCAAAAATAGGTTTGACCACAGCTGTCATGTTTTAAGGTCAAGGTACGGTAAATATTTTGATTCCTTCAGCTCAGATTAAATTTTTTGAAAAGCAGGTCAGACTCCAAGGTCAAGATCACTAGATCAAACGTCAATGTACCAAATAAAACTCTTTTCATAAGGAACCTATAAGTGAAATATCAAAGCAATATCCCTTATGGTTTAAAAAATATTGCTAAGGTTAAAGTTTTTGAAAAAGTTTCAGGTTTACGTCTTAGATCAAGGGCACTAGGTCAAAGGTCAAGGTACCAAATATAAGCTCTGGTCATAAGGAAAACACACACACACACACACACACATATATATATATATATATATATATATATATATATATATATATATATATATATATATATATATATATATATATCCCTGTTTCTTGTGGTTAGAAAGACATTGGCCACGTAAAAACATTGTCTACGGACACCGACAACGACAACAACACCGGGAGTTTCATACTAGCTTTTCGGACTTTCGGCCCGGCGAGCTAAAAATCAGAATGCCACTTCAGTTATAAGAATGGAGTTCAAAATGGACAATATTCAAATTCTAAAATACCCAAAACACATCCGTATGGAACTATTTACCCCATTTTCTCTACAGCTACCGGTCTGCCTAGGTAAATTGGCACATGTTTACAAACACAGCGAGTGTAAATCAAATCATAACAGGGGTGACAAGCCACTTGTCGTCACAAGTATTTGAGATTCAGTAATGCATGGAGTCCGTACAAGGCAATTATGTTTTACCTGTACAACCTATTTTTGGTATCGTTTTGGTTTTTGACTCAACCCGGATGTGCCAATTTACCTTGGTACACCTATACCTGTCGTCATTGGTTAATTTTCTTACGTACGTACAGCATTTTAAATAAATAATTTGGATTCCATAGCTTCTTTCCTCTACAGTCTCTAGTCAGCGTTTTAATATCGATTTGTCGTTGTTTCATGTAGTTTTTCATCAATATATATGTACCATAAAGTTGTAAAACATATTAGGGATATTAGGAACACGATTAAGCCCCCAAGATCGAGGTAAATTGTTCTCGTCTTTCCTCGAACTTGAACCAAATTTGATTTATAGCAATAAAATCCAGGATGAATTCAATAATGGTCAAAACTTATATGTAATTCTATAGACCTTTGTAACAACAATTTAGTAGTCTGTTGTACTGTATATAAATTGATCATGCGCTGAGCACACTCTTAAGGTATATTATTTATAGGATCATTTTGGAGATATAAATACAATGATTTGCAGGTGATAAAAGTGTGCAGGTACTGAAATGTGGAAAGTTCACGGGGAGGACAAAGTCTTCAAGACTGAATTTAGTTTACTTGTCGATTTCTCTTAGGAATGTACATAAAGGGCCATAAATCAATCAAAAGATGGTATGGAAATCCTCACGCCAACAAATATGTTGTATTGGTACTGGGTTAATTAAAGTTGATTAAAATTCAGGTTTTTTGGCTATTACCTCTTTTGAACACTGTATTTTGACATGAACCTTTCCCCATAAAATGGTTACCTTATGTATAATGCATAACGAATATAATAAACAATATTCAAGATACAATTAAATTAGTACATTAGATGTAAATGACTCGGAACATACACTAGGGGCACACGTACGAATGCGGGATATTTCGCCCCTATAACAGGTTTATATATTCTATAGTATACTTTTGTTCGATGTTTATTGTTTGTTGGGGGTGTTTTCATTTTTTTTATTATAAATGTTGATCTTTTGTAGTCATTTTTGGTATATGAGGCATTTCAGTTGAAGTTTAATTAGCACAGTAAGTGGCGATTTCTACTAATTGAACATTAAAAGGAAATTAAACATCATTAAATATTAATTAATTTCCCTGACTGATATTAAATGGCTGACCAAACGGTAGTACTTTTGGTGTGGTAATTACCGAACACACGCTTTGTATACGGTAGATATCTCTTTCATATTCGTAGAGTTACCAGAAGGGAAAAATTAAATTCAAGACGTGAATTTATAAAAAAAATATTGTGAAGCCATTTCTTATTGTATTTCAATAACATTTTAGAATTTTCACTATTAAACAAAGTTCCATTACATATTTGAATTTTGATTTTCTTAATTAGAAATTATTAAAAGGACTGAAAATTTATTTTTTGTAATGAAACTTCCTTTTTTGTTTAGAATTTAAAATCTAAGTTTTTTAAATTACAAATTAGTAAATAACATCATAATAAGCAATGAAATTTGGAAACATTCTCTGTTAAACGGTGAAATTCTTTGAAATGCGATAAGAAATGGTTTCACAATATTTTTATATAAAAAAATGTGGTTTTATAGGAAATATATACCTGTAGTAAAATGATGTTTAGAAACTTATGGCAAGTGGCTTTAGCTCATCGAAACTACAGAGAAGTGCAAAGAGTATTCATACACTATTAAGTTTTACTATATAAAATATTTCCTATTAAACAACATTTTTCACCTGTATATATCGCGGATACACATGCCACAGTAATACTATAAAAATATAACTAACAACACAAAGCCTAGATAATTAAATGTAATAATAACAACAAACATCATTATATGAAGCAGAACATCTAGTTATTACAACAAATATCATTATATATGAACCAGCACGTCTAGAATGTTTCGCTCCGTAAATAGAGGCGAAACATCCCGGTGCCAAACATCCCTGGGCGAAACTGTAATCGGGGTGAAACATCCCAACACCACATGTACCGGACTAAATTAACACCGTCCCTGTTGATAATGTAAACAAACGTCGTATGGCCAAAACAAGCCAACAGAGAAAGTCTCCTAAACCTATTTCGCTCAAATAACACGTCGTTTTCGAAAGCCATAGGATTAAACAAGCCCTGGAATATTCTAGGGCGACAATGCCATTAGCAAGACTTTATCCCGAGGCGAACATAGGGGCAGCCATTTTCGCTGTTAAGGATTAGTAAGTCATCTAGGCCTACAGACTGTACCTAAGTATTTTATCACTTGAGAAAGACAGTCTAAGAATTTCTTTATGGTCCACAACTTTACCAAAGTTGAGAAAATTCTCGAGATTGGAGTAAAATCTAGAAGCTGAGTATAACATTTTTCTGAGAATAGTTTTATGGCCCTGGGCCCAGAAATAGCTTTCTGAAGCATTGGGGAGTATGGTGCCATTTTTGTTTACGTGCTGGACCAGTAGTCGACAATGTAATTTCTGTATGTTACAGAGCTCACCAAGGCTTGTTTTTCAGTAAAACGTACATGTAGATAAAAAATGAGTCCATTATCATTAATTATTGGAATTATTCTATTTTTAACTTCCCCACCAATGAAATAAGACGTTGGAGAATGGCCAAACTGATATCTTTTAATATCTTCTTTGGTATGTACTACGAAAAAAATTTCTTCCTTCTGATAGGATGATCAAAACAAATCTTGCCGACTACTGGTCTTAGCTGACTACTGGTCTTAGCTGATTACTGGTCTTAGCTGATTACTGGTCTTAGCTGATCACTGGTCTTAGCTGATTACTGATCTTGTCTGACTACTAGTCTTAGTCGACTACTGGTCTTAGCCGATTACTGGTCTTAGCTGACTACTGGTCTTAGCTGATTACTGGTCTTAGCCGACTACTGGTCTTAGCTGGTTACTGGCCTGAGCTGATTACTGGTCTTAGCTGATTACTGGCCTGAGCTGATTACTGGTCTTAGCTGGTTACTGGCCTGAGCTGATTACTGGTGTTAGCTGACTACTAGTATTAGCCGACTATTGGCTTTAGTTGATTACTGGTATTATCTGACAACTGGTCTTAGGTGACTACTAGTCTTAGCTGACTACTAGTCTTAACTGATTACTGGTCTCAGCTGACTACTAGTATTAGCCGACTATTGGCTTTAGCTGATTACTGGTCTTAGCTGGTTACTGGTCTTAGCCGAGTACTGGTATTAGTTGATTACTGGTATTACCTGACTACTGGTCTTAGCTGACTACTGGTCTTAGTTGATTATTTGTCTTAGCTGAAAATACTGGGCCTGTAACCATAAAACTTGAGAATTTACTTAAGTTTGAGATTATTCTCAATTTGGCCTGCTTCGCCAATTAAATTTTAGGATTAGACAGATTTGAATGAAATATTTAGACTCAAGTAATTCGTAAGTTTTGTAGTGACAGACCCTGGTCTTAGCTGACTACTGGTCCAGTGCCTGTTTTACCTGTTTGTAAATTGTTGTCAAAAAATAAAGTTTACATATTGAAAGATAAACAGATAACAAAGCATATTGAATCAACATGTCAGAATCTGACATGAGGAAGAACTTGAATAACGAAGGTCATATTTTACATTATGGACACAGGTACTGTTAAATACAAAGTAAAGCAAATTTCTGAAGATTGATAATTTTTTATTGCTTTCAATGTTATAATGTTTTTCATTATAAAATTCAAATCAATATTTGAATATTTGAAACATTCCCATAACTGTTGTCAGCAAAAAGGAGATGTATATTATCTACTATATTCTTTTTTCTTTACTCATCAAACCTGAAAAACAATGGACTCTTCTGTAAATCAATGACTTAGACCAGTCCAAATGTGTCTATAGGGGTGAATGAGTTAATGGTGTTTTAAGCCAAACTCAGCAATTTTAAGCTATATGGTGGCAGCCAGTTTTTAATGTTGGAGGAGAGAACCTGGTAACAATGTACTGTTAAGAGACGACGACCTCCCATAAGTAAACTGGCAAACTTTCTCACACAATCAGGCTAGGTTCCAGTGGGACTTGAACTCGTGCTGACAAAAGGTGAGGATCATCATGCTTTAAAGCATGATGCTCTAACCACTCGGTAACAGAGGCCCTATCTACTGTACTAATAATGATTGTATCATAACGTATCAAGATTTTTTTTCTGTTACACTCATTACTAACACAATTTAAAAAGAAAACATACTAATGTTTCCTTGTAGAATATTTCCTTTACAGGGTTCAACAATCACACTTGTCCGATTATCATGTACTCGTCAATTTCACAGAAGGTCAAGTAAAAATTAGCACTGAACCGTACAAATCATAAAAAACTGATTTCAAGGAAGACAATGCCTACAATGAAAGCCCTTTTCCATCACTTATTCTCTTGAATTTTTAGAGGCTTAAAATCTGTTATTAAGATATAACTAAATATAATACATTCAATTTTTGAACAAGAGACATAAATTTGCATTTGGAGTAGTAGATTTGCAAAATTCTGCACAAGTGAAAATTTATGATGGTTGATCGTTGATTCCTGCTTTACCATTTTACAAATGGTATTCCTGCTTGACCGAAAATACATATAAACATCTCCATGACATAATGACATGGCAAACTATCATACCGTGAAATCATGTATAATTATACCGAGAACAGCAAATATTGTTTTAACAAATAACATATTTAATCCCTTAAGTCACATTTAGACCTGCCCATTTCAAAGAATGGTTAGGTCCATTCTCAGAATTCAGGGGTGTATGATTTAGAATCAAAATTTTATAAGAATTCTACATGCAATATGAATTTGACCACTCCTGACTTATGACAGTAGACCATGCTATTTATTGCTTAGGGTGAGTCTAAATGTGACCACAGGGGTTGATCAGTTAAAAAAAATCTTATTTTCACAAACAAATCAAGTAACATTATTTAGAATCACAATCTTCAACATGCACAAAAACAGCACTATATGTATATATGGGAAACATGTTTACTGATAAATGTATTTACCCATTGAAAATTAAAAGGTTATTTTCCTTCACAAATGTTCTAAAATCTGAATGAAATCTACAACAATTTTTGTCAAAAATTCATATAAAATGATTGTATACCTGGAAATTTTCCCCTTTAGTTGAGAAGATGAATTTTGAATCAAAAAGAAAACTTCGAGCTAAAGAATAGAAGCATGGACTACATGCCATCCATGAGAAAATGATGGTTGAGGGAGAAGTCAAGATGTGTTGAATATGTTTTTTTTCATAAAAGGGCAAAAATATCCTGGGGCAAAAACTTCCAGGTTTACCCTATTTTCACTCCACACATTTGTAAACAATCACACACCTTCAAGAACATCCATAATACAATATCATGTGTTTCTCGTCAGACGGCCACACTCGAGCACCTTGTTTCATTAGGAATACATTATTTTAAAATTTGTAAAACTTGCCAAAAAGATAAAATTCTCAACAACAAAATCTATTTTCATAATATATTCATCATAAAAGTAAAACAGATTTAATATAATCATTTCCAGATGGCCTGTTCATCACAAATTTTTTTACATTGGAACCACATGGTAACCACATTGCATTTTTCAGATCATTAATCATCATTCTGTAATCTCAAGAATGATGAAGTGAGGTCTTGTATTTGATGAATCGGACCAAATTGGTTTTTGCCGTGGAGATCACTGGATAGTGTTCGCCGAGATTTTTTCTTGCACTGTTTATCTGAAAAAAAAAATCAGTAAACTCAATGTATATAAATGTAAACAAAAACTGTAATATCATAAATTTTCGTTGAGGATTTAATTTAGCTATTTTCGTGGGTAACCAAAAACAACAAAAATATATCAATGACAAAAACTTTGACTTGAATGATGGATAATAGGAGATCTCTAAATCAATGAAAATTAATGTCAACGAACTCATTTTTCAGGTAAAACAAAAAATGCGAAAATTTAAACACACAAAATTAAATGATTTTACAGAATACAAATTATAAACTAACAGCATGAGTTGAAAATCAAAGGATAAACAGTTATTAACCCTGAAGTAACTAAACGATATGCTCTTTTCTACTGTTTTATATGGTCTACTATGGTCTGTGGGGACTGAAACGGTTACGGTAACATGAAATATTATCAGGGAGCATAATTATGACCAAATTCTTCTAGAAGTGGCTTTTGCTGGACATACACCCACTGATATATAAATAAAGCTACTAATGTGGTATTTTAAATAAGACAAAAGATCCTTCCTTATGTAGTTTCAGAAAGACCCACAAAGTTTTTAAGATTAAACATTTTTCCGGATATGAGATAATATACCTCCTCAGACAAATACATATCTCCATTGCACCCCCACTTTGAATAATATCTGGGTCTGCAACTGCAATCTTACAAAAGTGATCGAGTAACCAAGTACTCAAATCACAAAAACATTTGATTAACCGGTTAATAGAAATTGACTGATCCAACAACCCTAATAATAATTATAACAGTAACTGCAACCTACTTTCCAGAAACTAGGTAAGACCAGCTCCAGACCCAAAAAGGCACATCTCAGGTACATGGGGGTCATTTGTGTGAAGTACAGTTCCAATCCACCCAGAAGTTTAGGAGTTCTGCCCCAGAAACGATTTTTAGTAACCATGACCTAGTTTCTAAAAGTAGGTCAGACCAACCTAGTATCCCAAAAGGCAAATGTAGGGTAGATGAGGATCATCTGTGGGAAGTATGGTTCCAATTCACCCAGTTGTTTAGGAGTTCTGCTCCGGAAATGATTTTCAGTGACTGTGACCTAGTTCCCAGAAAGTAGGTCAGACCGACTTTAGTACCCCAAAAGGCACATTAAGGACACATGAGGATCATTTGTGTGAAGTACAGTTCCAATCCACCAAGTAGTTTAGGAGTTCTGCTCCGGAAATGATTTTCAGTGACTGTGACCTAGTTTCTAGAAAGTAAGTCAGACCGACCTTAGTACCCTAAAAGGCAGGTTCCAATCCACCCAGTAGTTTAGGAGTTCTGCTCCGGAAATGATTTTCAGTTACTGTGACCTAGTTTCCAGAAAGTAGGTCAGACCGATCTTAGTACCCCAAAAGACACATTTAGGACACATGAGGATTATCTGTGTGAAGTATGGTTCCAATCCACCAAGTAGTTTAGGAGTTCTGCTCCGGAAACGATTTTCAGTAACTGTGACCTAGTTTTTAGACAGTAAGTCAGACCGACCTAAGTACTCAAAAAGGCACATCTAGGGTACATGGGGATCATTTGTGTGAAGTATGGTTCCAATCCACCAAGTAGTTTAGGAGTTCTGCTCCGGAAATGAAATGTTGACGATGCCGCTGGACAGAATTAGTAATCCCTTTGTCTCGCCTCAGCTTCGCAGGCGAGACAAAAATTGCTCGAGAGACCCAGTTAGGCAATTATTCACTGTCAATTGATCTATCATAATACTAATAATGTTTGTATATGCATGTGACACTGGACCTGACCTTATTTTCACAAAATATATAGGAATATACAATTTTTTATGCCTGTGTATAGCTCTTATTTGTTATTATACATCAAGTACAAGTAGTAAAAGTAGACAAAATCAAAATAATTGTTTTGTGGTAAACATAGCTAATGTCCCAGTAATAATACATAATGTCTACAAGGTAAACAAAGAAAAAAATATCCTATAAAGAAAATGCAAAAAAAAAAAACCAAAATAAACTATTCAATCTTCTTAACCAGACACTCTGACATCAACATGAGAGCACAACACCCACACTCCAACTTTGTAGAGGTGAACTAAAAATGTTAGCACTGACCTTTGCTTTTAAAACGGGAAGAAGTTGTTTTAATCTGTCTGTAAGGCCGATCTCTTTGTCTAACGGATCTAAATGATCTTCTCCAAATACGTCAAAAATGCAATCCAAAGCTTCCGCAACTACCCATAATTCATTGTCCTTGCATGATACCTCCAACAAAAAAGATCCAATGCTCTAGAAAACAAATAAAAAATAAGAATCTGAGAAACTAATGATTAAAGGAAACAAGATGTGTTTGTAAAAAACACAAATGCCCCTGGTCCCGACAAATTTTTACAATGTCCTACATTTTGACCCCACCATCTGGGGCATGTGATGTCAGTGAAATGTGAGCAGCCCTTAGATGAACTTACAGTCCATGTTTGATTACTGTATCACAATCCAAACTTGAAATATTACACTTTATATGTTAGCAGGACGGAACTATGGACAGACAGAAAGAAAAAAAAACAGACACACAGACACACAGACAAACAGACAGAAGACGGCCGATCCAAACACTGCATATGTTCCCGGCGGACCTTTCAGGCTGGGGGCATAAAAACAGGCAAAAAACTTTGCCCCCACCATATCAACTGCCTGTCCATCAAGGTACTAGGTAATTTCGAAACACTGGTTCTTAATTTATCCGCGAGATGATATTATTGCGAGTGCCATTTCTTGACACTATTATCATAATTTGTTACAAAAGTTGTCCTCAACACCAGTGTCCTGATGTGAACCCACAATAAATATATCAACTGTTTTCTAAAACAAGTCATTTTCTGTCATTTTCCAGTGGCTTATATTAATTAAGTCCAAGAACACTGTTATGAAATTTTCAGTTTCATTTTCAGGTTAATAGATTAAGCAAGAATTGTATTTTCGCAAGAGAGAGCTCTCGCTAAATTACGCATAAATGAAATTCTCGCAAATCAGACCAGGTTTACAGTTTACAAATGTCATCATAATACCGATATTCTGTGAAATATTTTTACAATTGTGTTTCAAAGACCTGGAGAGCAAAAAAACAAGAGCACCACAAAGTGTCACATCCTATCACAGCCCTCCAAATTGTTGGAATCCACACATAAATGTATCAAAATTTGTAAAATTCCATTGAAAAATATATAAACTATAGTGGTCACATAATGGCAATAAAAAAAAAAGTACTTGTGACCTTGACCTTTGACCCCTAGAATCATTAGGGTTCATCCATTATTAAGGGTTAGAAGTTATGTCACTTGGAAACAGATGAGTGAAGGCTTTTTTTTTCCTCTTTACATGCTAAATTTTAACTACAACATGTTGTGCATTGATGCGCCTATTTGATGTGTTTCTGCGAACAGACATTGGTGGCCATGACCTGTTATCCATGAGCCCCAAATCAATAATTTGATTTAATCCTTTCATTAAGGTGTATTGCAAAGTTTATTTATTCATTTAATCATTCATGATGACCTTGTTTGCTATTACTATATTTCACTACATGAAATGTTGAGTTACCTGTTCAGTAGCGGTTGCCGAGTTGTCTGTACCGATTGGGACGAGGATTTATTCTTCAGGCCACTGTTAAAAAATTGTTTGTTCGATGTTGCCTGTCCACGCCTTCCAGATGTGGGTAGGAAGGTAGGTATGCAAATTATCATTTTTTTTTTTCAAGAAAAGGAAATCAAATAAAGCAAAAAAGGTATACTTTAATAATGGCCTCATTCTCTGTATACATTTTTAAAACAATGTAAATTCTGGCATATGCAGTTAATATGAAGAAAGATTGATATGTGTATCCATGTAGATATCATTAGCTCACCTGGTCTAGGAAGGAGATTCAAGTTTGTGACTGATTCTTGTAAATAATATTTTAAAGAAAAGAGTAAATAAGGATTGCTTGGTTGAACTGGACCAAAAAAAAAAATCTGGATACAAAAAATGTAAAAAAAAAGATAATTTGGGTGGCAGCATTTTGGGTGGGTAGGCAGTCAACATCGAACAATTAAAATTTTATTTAAGGCCTCAAATGTTTCATTTGAATTTAACTGTGGACTCACGGTGGGTGTGACCAGTCAACGAAAGATGATTAATCCTCCATGGCACCTGATCCCACCTTAAAATTTCTAGAGATCTGTGTCTTCCAATATTCACCAGATTTGTATATTGTTTCCTGGACATTCTGACGATTTATACTTAGGTTACTGAGATTTTTATATTCATGTTATCAATGAAGGAAGCATGGATATCAGCATGTAAAGAAAACTGAGTTTAACGAAGTGTTTCAAGTACCTTCATTGCTGGATGAATTTCTGTACTTTTTGCATAGACACAGCCCATAGTTGACACCACTCTGACCACATTAACTCGCACCTCCTTTAGTGGACACTGCTGACACATTCGGAAAAATGTTTGAAGGTCATTAGTGGAAACATCCATCAACTGAAAATATGAATATATTATTAAATAAAGATTAATATTAAGTAAGTCTGTCAATCATTTTCTGCTTTTGTTCAATAACACATAAGATGGTGGCGTGGGGGGGAGTAACCTTTTGATTATCATATGGATGATTCTACTCACTTTTCGGTAACGACAAGCTGCACAGGAAAAAACATTTTATTTCTCACTGGATACTCAATGACAAGTAGGACAGTTACTCTTGTCTGTGTAATTTCAATGTTGTTTTGCTTTATTGCCAAAAATTTAAACTAATCCAGGTCGAGAAAGAGTTCAGGAGACTCGACCCCCACCAAGTTATATATATTTTAATATAAAAATAAAGGCAAGACAAATAGAGTTTACCATGTAATTTAACATTAATAAAAAAAAAAATTACCAATTTAGATTTCATTGCCAATAGTCTGAATTTATTTGAATGTTGTTTTATGCCACACTCAACAATTTTTCACTCATATGGTGACAGCCAGTTTTTAATGGTGGAGGAGAGAACAATGTACCTGGGAAGATACCACTGGCCTTCCGTAAGTTAACTGGAAAACTTTCTCACAAAAATCAGTTTAGGGTTCCACAGGGACTTGAACCTGCGCTGATCAGAGGTGAGAGACTTCATGGTTTAAAGTGCAATGTTCTAACTACTGCGGCCATGGAGGCACCCAAGAGGCCAATAGTAAGCTCAAATGACCACACGAGAACAATATATGGACATGACACCATCAAATGTGTTTTACTAATCTACTGGTATCTTAATCAATGTATATATGTATGTTGTCATTGAATTTGTATCATCATTTTACCAAATTTGCCCTTGATAAACTGCAAATAAGAACATGTGGTGTTGTTCTGTGACAATTTCAACTAAGAGGTAAAGACCTGTGTTTTTTTATTGTCAATAAAATACTGTATAAGCAGAAATTTTAGGGAGGATTCAATTTTGGCGTTATTAGCAAGTTTGTTGAGAAATTGAATATCCCTAACAATTCATTCCTCACTGTAGGTAAGAATTAACTTTTTTAATCTTAACATCTCTAAAATCACTTCTTGCTAAAATTATATTCCATATTTTAGGACCAAATGCTAAATTTGCGTCTCGATAAAATTCCACTTGTACGGTAGTCATAAGTTTCTCATTAGTATAAAGAATTGCATTTTGAGCTACAAAAAGAAGGGATTGCTTTCAGAAGCGTAAGCTTACTTTTTGAAAGTTTATATAATGTATAATTTGATGTAACATTGATAGTTATGATGCATCATTTAACTATTTATTTAGCATTTTTAGTATCATAAAATAATCTAAGATATCTGAATATCTTAAAATGATTTTAAGATATCTTAAAATCAATTTTCTGATATCTCAAAATATTACTGTTTTTTAAGAAATCTTAAAATACCCAATAAATAGCAAAATGGCACATCATAGATAGACCTGAAGTTTTACTTCTACTGAAATTGACAGGCAACTGACTTTTGAAATCTTGTTGTCCGGTCCCAACTTTTACTTGCCACAAAGGAACAACCACAAAGATGGCAACACAAGTCAGAAATGTAGATTGTATCTAAACTTGCCTTGGGAGACTGGAGTTCTGCCAACTTTTGTGTTACTGCCCTTATTGCACCAGTAATTGCCTCCAGCATGCTGCCACTCTGTAGAGCTATATATATATAAAAAAAAAACAAACGGATACAGTCAAATGGGTTTATGCTCAACTCATCAAGTTATAAGAGCTTTTCATGATAACTGCAGTCCTGTAATTTTGGACAGCAAAAACGGTAACAGAAACTGATTGTCTCTTAACATCATTTTACGGGAATCTGTATCATTTGGACCATATCGTGTAAAGTGTATTACAAAAAACTTAAGTTCACGAGAAAATACAATTTTGACACAACACAAAAAAATCTGTCAAAGAGCACCTGCAACCCTTTCACCCCCTAGAATTTTAATGATATGCACTGTTCTGCTGTAATATACCAATCCATTATGATCTGTGAGGTTGGTAGTGGTTGAAGGCATGGTTAAAAATTTCAATTATATTTTCCATTCTCCATATAAGCGGGTCAAGTTTGTTAGACATAAAAAAGATAAACAACAAACATTTGGCAACAAGATAACTTATATCTCACCTTCTTGTGATGTTGTTAGCTGTACAAGGCCCTGCCATATCACATGGAGATTATCAATGCCCCCGAGTACTTTGGAATCCAAGGAATTCACCAAGTTATTGATACACAGCAAGGCATTTGTTTGTAACCTAAGGAAGCTGGAAAAGTCAATTATGATTATAGTACCTGAATATGTTACCTGAGCTCAAATTTTACCGATATGCATGAAATTAAACTGTTCTTAACACTCCTGTGGTTCAGTCTACTTAGATTTACAAGGGTTGGAAGGTTAAGGGTTTCATCTATATAATAATTTCAAACTTCCAATACTTAAACAGATTGGATAGGCAGTTTAAGAGTTTCACCCACAAACACATAATAGAGCACATAAATACACATTCTAACACACAAACACATACTCAAACGCATACAAATTCTAATACACACACATATATCTACACAAAACACTAGAGCCCTGTTTCTTTTTCTGATCAGTAATAAGAAATGAGAAATTGTGAAATAACAAATGGATATTCCAAACTTCCAATAACAACAAATTGAAAATCTTAATACATAAGATGTATAAATCTGTGGTTATAAGGAAATTTTACTGACCTTTCTTGTATATTCTTCTGTTTTAATCTTTCTACATCATTCTGCAGATTAACTGGGTGTGCTTTTAAAAGAACCTGTTGATAAATAATATCTGAATTTTCAGAGTCAGGTAAATAGACGCATCTGGTAATTAGAAGAATGCAATAATTGTACTAGACATATAAATTCATTATTAACATGACATGAGAAGTATGAATGTATAGCAAATTACACAAAAAAATAAAATTAATTCGACATCATTTGTTGCAACAGGCATCTTATGAAATATATATGCGCTCTATTAGAAACAATGTGAAGAGGCCAATTTATCACAAAGTCAAGGTCACTAGGTCAAAACTTTGTAATATTTATTACCCCTAATACAACAATTGTTACATATTCCATTCAGAGTTTTAGAGTTATTGTCAAGATCAAGCAAAGTAGGTCAAGTTCAATGTCAAGGTCACTGGGTCAAAACTCATGATACTATAATCCCCAATGCAACAACTGTTACTTATTCCCTTAGGAGTTCTAGAGTTATTGGCAAGATCAAGCAAAGTAGGTCAAGTTTAATGTCAAGGCCAGAAAATAAACAAGACATTTGAGAAACAGTTCTATGCTCCTAAGAGCTCAGCCATTTATAAGCATTTTAAAGTCCCATAACTTTGGCAAGTGTTGACCATAACTGAACTAATCCTAGCTTTCATTTGCTTAATGTATCATACCAAAGCTTATATAAATTTAAGGTAAAAAAACTAGAGTTTTTTTATGGAATATCGGAAATGGACAGACAGACAGAGAGACAAAAATAATATGACCCCTGATCTTTGATCGCAGGTGCAAAATATTTTTAGTATCCATTGATAATATATCAAGATTTAACGGTCTTATCATGTTAGAAACTTACCTTACTAAAAATTTCCTGATCTGTGATCAGAGTCTGTACTTCTGATGGAATACAAAGTGGCGACTACAATGGATAATACGACAACTATCATATGCTATGAATTTTATTTGACTCTTTACGTACAGTAAAACCTCGCTTAACTCATTCACTCCTACTGACACATTTGGACTGACCTAAATTATTTATTTATAGAAGAGTTAATTATTTCTCAGGGGTTGATGTGTTAAAGACCACCTCGCTTAAGGTGCCTTCACATACATGGATTTTTCTTACGAGTCCTTCTGTGTGATTTTATGGAGGGTTATGTGTTGCTGAAACTGGTTTACGATACTTACAGATTTTTTAGATGTCATTTAAGAGTTATTTACGAAAAAAGAATATTCTATGGGATATCGTAAGAAATGTTTTGCCTCCTCTCCTTTTCATGGATCCTTGTGAATATCTGCGAGTTGCAATGAGTTATTTACAGATGCCAGTGAGTTATGTAGTGATGCATACGATTGACGAGGAGATGTTGACTCTTTAGGACTCATATTTGTGAAGGAGGTATAAGGAGACTACTCTGCATTTAATAGGTTTAAGTCCATGAATACCGAGCATCTTGAAAATTTCTTAATAAATTCCTCCACCATTAAACTGACTGCCACAATATAACTGAAAACTTGATGAGTGGCATAAAATACCACTTAAACAAAAATGTATGTTAGTGTGTACTCCGAAAAATCACCGTCTCCTAAATTTCTGTATTTTTGTGATACATTTAATGGTAGTGATGCACTAATACATTTATACAAGAACTTACAAAAATATTATTTTCTTGCGAGTCATCTTCCATTTCAGCATCAACGGGCATATCATCACAACTGGATTCACTGCTTTCCAGATCCTCCCATTCATCACCTACAAAGAAGTCCAAATTTCAATATATATGTGTAGAATACATCTCATAAAAATATATATGCTTTGCTAAACATGAAAAAATAAAAAATGAATTTCACAACTTAGGAACAAAATGAAGAAAGAGTAAAAAAGAAAATTAATTCAGAACTATGTACCTAGTAATGGTTACTTTGGTGTAAAAAAGATGTCAGTAAAATACAAAAAAAAAATTCTTCACATACATCTGATTTATGATACATTTAGCAAATACACATGATAAGACTTACCATCAGAACAGCAAAGATTGGCGACAATTTCTAGAACTACCTGTTGGGAACACAGTATATTTTCTACATCCTTCAACTTTTGTGATTTCTGTGTCTAGAATAAAGAAATCACCGATAGCTTTATATATCCTCTAGATGAACAGCATCGGCTTAGACATGGCTAATTATAGATATTACCAACCTTAATTCCATTTTATTATTTTTTTTAAAGTAAGGTAAAAAAATTTCAAGTCATATTCATTATAGAGTCAAAAAACTTTAAAGCGACCATCGTGATTCCTATGTTATTATACCTCATTAATAAAACACAATCAGGTATCGGTTAAGAGCTGTCAGGTGTCAGGGAGACTACACTTCATGTCTCCCTCACATGCGTCATGTCTCCCTCGCATGTGTCATATCTCCCTCGCATGCATCATGTCTCCCTCATGCGAAAACCCTATTCGACAGTCTTTATTGATTCCGTATTTCGGTATAATAAACAATTTATTGCCCTGGTTGTAGAGAGACATGAGGATTTGTTTACCCGTGACAAGTCATAATCCTCTCTGGCTTTGCCTGGGGAAATATGACTTACCTTGGGTAAACAAATCCTCATGTCTCCCTACAACCAGGGCTATAAATGTATAGTATCACCTGCAGACAGTATTTACCCCTGACTATTTGAGTGGTAGGCTCTTTTCTATTGTTTAAGACCAATCTATAACCGTAGAAGCAGAAACTTTAGCGAGGATTCAATTTTGGTATTATTAGCATGGTTGTTCAGATCGCTAAAATTGTATATCACTAAAAATTCATTCCTCGTTATAGGAAAGCGATATCTTATTTTAATCATATACTTGCTAAGATTACTTCTCGCTAAAATTATATACAGTGAAACTTGTATATAACGACCTCCATAGGAACACAAGAAAACCGGTCTTTATAAGGAGCTGGTCTTTATATAGAGATTGACTTGTACACAAATGATACAATTGGGGACAGCAAAAAACCATCTTTATGACCAGGTGGACTTTATACACAGGTGGTCGCTAAAGCAAGTTTTACTGTACCATATTTTTGGGACATATTGCTAAATTTGGGTCTCGTTAAAGTTTCCGCTTATACGGTATGGTTTGTAGGGTTGAAAGGGTTAAAAATGAAAGTTACAGCTTCTGACATTGACAGTATAATTTCAGAATGTGCAATTTTAATCTTAAAAAAATTCCAGGATACGACGACAAACATATCCCATCAAAGATTTGGCAATTTATATTCAAAGAATGTGTTTATAATAAGATTAATTATAGGACCATAGTTATGAGTTAAAGCAGAATTAAAATAAACTTTATATCATCTATCGACTCCATATTACAGGTACAACATCAATTTCTATTTTTAGCCTCAGTCAATTTAGTGTCTTTCGCGATCTGTTTCTTTACAACATTAATTTTAATACAATGTTGCCAAATTATCTACGGAGCAAACATTGTCATTATAAAGAGGGTTCATTGTACTGTTAAATGATATACATTTCATACTGTATTCCTGGAAATGTTTGCTCCCGTTCAATTTTCACCAGTCTTTTGTCCTGAGATGAGGAGGCAAGTTTAAAATGAAACAACAAAATTTTCAAGCTAAATAATTCAAGCATGGACATACTTGCCATCCATGAGATTACAGTAAAACCTGCTTTAGCGACCACCTGTATATAAAGACCATCTGGTCACAAAGACTGTTTTTTGCGGTCTCCAATAGTAACTTTTGTGTACAAATCAACCTCTATATAAAGATCGCCTCAGACCAGTTTTCTTGTGTCCCTAAGGAGGTCGTTATATACCAGTTTCATTGTATTGTGATTTAGGGTGATTTTAAAAAAAGAAGGGCGAGGATGAATATGTTTCCCGTCGTAAATGAGCAAAAATAACCAGAGATGCAAATTTCCAGGTATATCATACTTACTGTGTTAATTTCATCCTCAGCGACTCTATCATCTGTCTGTATGTCACCATTCATAGACTGTAAAAAATCACCAAGCACTCATATAACAACAACCAACACCTGGTAAATCATATACAATAGAACCTGTCATGGTGGACCACCCTTTCTGCCACTGAAATGTGGTCTCTCAAGACTCGTGGTCTTAATGTATGATTCAACCAAGTGGTTTTCATTTTTTGATTTTGAATATTGTTTTATGCCACACACAACAATTCTTCAGTTATATGGCAGCGGTCAGTTTTTAATGGTGGAGGAGAGAACCCCGTTTCAATGCACCTGGGAAGAGACCACCGGTCTTCCATAAGTAAACTGGAAACTTTCTCACAAAAATCAGTTTAGGTTCCAGCAGAGGCTTGTACCTGCACTGACCAGAAGTGAGAGACTTCATGGTTCAAACCGCGATGCTCTAACCACTCAGCCACAGAGGCCACCAAGTGGTTTTCAGAATGAGGTCTCAATAGACAAGAGGTTTTTAATTAGAATGGTGTTTCTAGAAAGGTTCCACTGCATACAAATCTTTATCATAAAAAAATGAACAAATGAGTAATACAACTAATATTACAGTCTCTTGTTTGTACTGTTGTATTGTTGTTTAACCTCCGACTCATTAATCCATCACTCATATGGTGACATCACCAAATGGTGGTGTAGGACTTCAAATTTTGGCCTACGCTTGGCACCTATGTCCATTGAGCGGTGAGGGTTCTTTAATGTGCCAACACCTATTGTGACACAGGACTTCGGTTTTTACTGTCTCTTCCAAAGGGCATGACAAGCCTGCCTCCTCTGCCGAGGCCCGAACTCGCGACCCTCTGGTTGCGAATCGAACACTCTACCACGATGATTGCACTGATGTTGGCAAAAGGGTGGGTGGATGACTGGGTGTTGTTTAGTGTGAATGGGCTTGGGACATGTGTCTGGCTACACCATCCCACATATTTCCCTGCCGAATGTATACTCACATAACCTGACGGGGCAGAGTAACCTTTTGATTATCATACGAATGAATCTATTCACTTTTAGATTATGTCAAGCTGCACAGAAAAACTGTTTTATTCTCCACTGGATACTCGTATATATGGTGACAAATAAGGACAAATACTCTCGCCAGTGTAATTTTAATGTCGTTACATTGTATGCTTTATTAATTAAAATTTAAACTCAACCAGGTCAAGAACAGGTTCACGAGACTCCAACCCTCCAGGTTATATGGATTTTGCAATATCATGATGGCAAACTCTTAACATCTCAAAATATCTGGTATGAAATAAACTTTTCCAATATTCTCATTACTGAACTCTAACCAATATTTTGCAATACTGCAATAATCAATGAACTAGAAATATTTCATTTCACAACTTTAGACCCTTCCTTGAAATAATAAGGTTGTTCCATAGAACAGGTGCTTCTCGCATATAAATATTCCACTTAGCCTGCTTATTTTCATACCACGTCAATTTCTGAAGTCAAGAAAAGGGTTTGGCACAAAGTACAAATATTTATAATATCAAATATGCACCATATATTGTTTGACTACAGTCCACATCAAATGAGTCCACAGCATATCGCTCTTAAGACACTTGACTGACTGCATCAAAGTGGTCTGATTAGCGAGGTGGTCTGGACTACTTTAATATTTATTTTTTTTTCCAAGAGACTGAATATCTATGGCTTTAACTGCGAGGCAGTCTTAAATTTGTTTTACTGACTTTTTATGCTAATTTTTCACTTAAATGGTGGCAGCAAGGTTTCATTGGTGCAGGAGAGAACCCAGTTACAATATACTCAGGGAGACACCACCGGCCTTCCTTAATCAACCTGGCAAACTTTCTCACAAAATCAGCTAAGGTTCCTACAGGGCTCGAACCCATGGTGGTCTTTAGCAGGGGTTACTCTGGCTCAAAAAATCTTGTAGCCAGAAAAACCGCCAGTTGTGATTTTTTGTCGCCAGTTGTGATTTTCTGCCGCCAGTTGTTATTTTGCGTCGACAGTTTAAAATTTTTGGAGCCAGTCCAATACCGGGTATGTGTGTAGAGAAAATACAATTTCTAACCCTGTAAAATGTGGAGAAGTTCAATTGTGAATTGTCTAATTTTCCCTAAGGGGTTGTGTTGGTTGAAAAAATTTTTTGGCTCAAAAATAAAATCATCAGTTGTCAAAATCAAATTTTTGGAGCCAGATTCAAAGTTAAAAACAAAAACAAAAAGAATTAGGTTATATAACTGTGTTAATTGCTATTACTGTCATTTTATTAAATTCAACTCAATGAATTACATAGACATTATAGTCTTTGTTTAAAATTTTATGTAACTGAAATAAAACATCGTTTTTGTATTGAAATCATCACAATTTCAAAAGATGCCTCCATTCCATTACATGGTATAGTTTATGGTGTGGTGTGCAAACATCGTAGAAGACACCACGATCTTGCTTCGATATTTCTTAGTTAGATATTTAAGTAAAATCACTGAGGATTGATATACAAGCTGCATGTATTTAATATAGCATTAACGATGTTGATATTTTTAAGTCTGCATATAGGACAGAACACATAGATATATAGGTTTAAATATACAAGTAATCACTTAATCTGTACAATCATGTACCTGACCACTACAGGTCGTTGTGTATGTAATTACCCCCAGCACTCACACGATAATTACACCTCAGTATAGTCTAATGACATTCATTGATAAGCAGGGTTATTAGTGCCTGTGCCTGATTACCAATTAATATAATTGAAGATATAATTGACTTATGTAACTTAGATGTCTTAATATTTCAATAAAATGGAGGTGCCAGAAATATCACCAGAAGAAATTTTTTGTCGCCAGTTGAAATAAAAAATCGCCATTTGCGTCATTGGCAAAGCCCAAAGAAACCTCTGTCTTTAGGTAAGGTTCAATGTATTTGTAGAATGTCCTCTCTCTAATGACAATTATTGTTTCAAAATAGACATGCCTCAAGAAATTTCAATGTAAAGAAAATCCATAGCATATCCTCGAGACACCGTTTTTCGTTCACTTAGAGTTCTTGCACAATAAGTTTATATGTAAACAAAACACACCAAAACTTACGATTATCAGCATACTTTTATCCATTATGGATTGTTAAATTTGGTTAGTTTAAAAATAATCTGGAAATAGCAAAAATACCGAAGAATATCGGGAAAAGGAAACCGGAATGCCCGATTACTGATGTGCGTGAAAATAGATGGTCGGATGATACTTTATTTGTTTTTTATCCTTCAAATTAAATTATGTCAAAAGTGAATGCACAAGACAAAGAGATAACATAAACAAGTGTATGTCCACATTGACACCCACACGTCTTTATCAGCTATCTTTAGGAGCGATCTGACACAGATGTATAAATAGAATGCCTTCAAACATGCGTTTAACACTGAAATACGGCGAGTAAATGTGACCAACTTCTGGTCAACTAGTGTTAGCCGGCTGACAATTCTCATGTTTCTTCTTTGTGATTACAGAAATAATTCCCAAACAGAAAATTTCAAGTACTGCAAACACGCCTGCAGACAAACAGAAGTCCTGGTATATAATATCCTGATATGACTTCAAACACTTGACCTCTTCTTACCTCAGTGACCTCTACAGCAGCTGCCTGTAGGACCGTGAGAGCATCAAGTGACAGGATCTCCGAAATAGTTGTAATAATGGCTGACATCACGTTACCCGAAACATTAGATATTTGACCACTACATACATTGACCATTATGCCTGAATAAATAAAAAAAGATATATATTTAGATATTTGACCACTACAAACATTGACCATTATGCCTGAATAAATAAAAAAAGATATATTTAGATGCACAGAGTATAGACATTGGTGATAAAAGAGGAATACATAGACTAACAAAGAAACGATATACCCAAAGGGCCTTCAGACCTTCACCTGGCAAATTTGGTCAAGTATGCAACCATGCAGAAGTAAAAAATGTCTAAAATTTAATGAAAAACCAATATTTCCTATTTACTTAGGTGCCAGTGACATTGGCTGAGCTTGTGACCTTGAAACTTTGGCTGAGCTTGTGGCCTTGAAACTTTGACAACATGACCCTTGAATAATTCCTAAAAACTTTCTAATATAATATCTCTTTGTGTACAAAAAGTTTATCAGTTTTGAGTTCATAAGTTATTTGTATAAAACCACACCATATGTCATTTGTAGCACCTGCTAAAGGCTCGTTTATGAATAGTATTCCATTCGCATATCTTGTAGATACATGTATTGAATTAAGAAACCAAATTTGAAATAAAACTGATCATTGATTTATAAAAAAAAGATTGTTTTAAAGATATACTAAGTTTTGATCCCTTTTAAAGCCCCTATAGGTCCTACAACTTTTTTTCACAACTTAAAATCCCTTCCCAGTACAAAGGTTGAAATATGTCCTGTGGTTCTTTGAGAAGAAGTTATTTAAATGGAAAATTTAACGGACAGCCTGGGGTGACAGACATTGGATCACAGCAATAGCTCACTTGGCCCTTCAGAAAAGGTGAGCTAATAAACGTAGGAATGGAAAACTAGAGGCTCACCTGAGCCTGTATAGCTCATCGTAATTATATATACTTATAATAACAGCAGCCATGTATGTTGAGCATGAGCATCGATAATCTACATACATTGTATACACTGAATATTCAGTGGCACCGCAAAGTCCCTCGGTTAATTAATGAGGATGAACAGATGGATGACAAGACAAAAAATAACAACAAAACAAAGAATTTTGTATATTCATTGTCATTTTAATTTTCTGAAGCAGTGTTACTGTAGACTCATTTTAGTGGCTTTAAAAGATCTATTTATAATTTCCATATCTCAATCGTTATCATCATTTTATAATGGAACAGGAAGACATTATCAATGGAAGATTAAATCACTTGAATCTCTGACACTTACTTCAAGAGCACCTGTTGTATCTTGACTGATGTCAATGGTCCTCAACATGCAAGTGTTTACTATTATTATTCTAGTGAAACCAGGAACGGATCCTATAGGTTTTGTTTGCATCCATTAGGTCATCAACTTAAAGTTTTGGCTTCAGTTCTAAAATTTCTTACCATTCGCTTACTATAGTAAAATCCATTTAACCCGGCAGAGTGGTTTCTTTTTAACTCTCTCGTGACCTGAACGAGTTTAGAATTTACAGTTTGTAGGTTATTCATTAAAATTACACAGACAAGTCTGTCATAACCGAAAAGTCGGGAGAATAGACTGTATGATAGTCAAAAAGGTTACTCCCCCTCCACGCCAACTTATATGAATCAGAAGACAGGCTTTTTTTCTGTCCATTTTGGAAATATGCCATTGGCAACACAATTGGGAATTTTAATATGAATTTGTGTCGTATTGGGAAGAATTGTGTGCAAACATGGAAATCTAAATAAATTTTTAAATGCATTTCCTATTACATTATTTTTTTTTTTTTCATTATGGTCATGAGCTCAAGATCAAATTGGGAATTTTTTCATCAAACTGGGAAAAACTACATTCATTTTGCATAGGGAATGGGCCCAAATCCCAACCTCTCCCCACCCCCATAGATACTATAAAAAAAAACAGGACAATAATAGTTCCACAGGAGGTTGACATGTACAAGTATATATTCTTTCAATATTCTCAGAATGTTTGTCTTGAATTAGCTGTTAAAGATTTACAGGTAAATTAAGTACCATACTTGAATTATATGCTTGTTATTATTGGGTCCCTATACATGTACATGCTGTCAAAATATATCATTTTATTTTATTGATACTCACCATGACATAACTGAAATATAGTGTAAAACAATAACTAACTACTTTATTGACATTCTGTGGTAATAGTCCAAGATTTGCCATTTTACATATCTCATTTATTTAGAAGTCCTTAAAACAAACGCTAAATAAAATTTGCAGGTTCTTGTTCACACTATATCTAGCGTGCCAAAAGTTTGACATTAAATGTACTTTAACAGTAAGTGGCAACCTCTACTATGAATTTAATCTCGTGAGACACGGTTTATCTCAAAGTCGAAGAACCATGCAGGAAGTTTAAACCCTCTGCCGAAGCTCTGTCAAACGCTACGAAAGTTACATAGATAATTTTCACTTTAATACGTCTTTAATCACAACAGTTTGTTTTGGCGTTAGAGAGAGATATGATGTCAAACATATGGATTTAAAAGATTTACAATTTTTTTTTAATTAGGTCTTGTAACCTGCTGAACAACTGACCAACATTTAAACAGTTCTGGTGTGACTTTATAGAACAAATGCTTAGTGGCCAAGACAAAAATAACAAGAAAAGTTAGAATGTTAAAGGGGCACTTTTTAGCTCACTGGGATGAAAAGTCTGGAGAGCTAATGCCATACCCCCGGCATTGTCGTCATTCTTAGACAAAACTTTAACCTGGCCTATAATTTTTTAAGTGAAAGTCGTCAATATCGAACTTGACCTCCATTTTGTCTTCATATTTAAATCTGAAAAGCTTTGGTTGTACGGTTCATACTGTTATTGCATGGACATTGTTTGGCGGGCGTCTACCCAGCCACCATCGTACACCATCAAATTAATATCCAATTTTTCCTATAGAAATCCGGTTAATAAAAGTTGATAATCCTTTGATCTATGAAATCATAAGGGTCTAACCGTTCAAAAAGGTGAATAAATATGCAAAGTTTAAAAACAGTCCAGTGAACGATTTTCTCTGTTGTACATTATATCTCCCCATGTCTGATAGATGGATTGACAGATGGATTGACAGACCGATGTACACATGACATCGCTACAGTGCTATATCATCGCTCTCTCTGTAGTCACTTAACTCATCAACCCCTGAAAAACAATGGACTGTCCCGTCCAAATGTGTCTTTAGTGGTGAATGAGTTATAGTCACATTCCGGGGAAGTTATTGGAATATTTTATATTATCTACAGAAATCCATTCCTATCAGCGGGAAAAGAAAGAATTAAAAGAAAAATTGTTGTATTTAAACTGGAGTTCAGTTTGCAAAATACGGTAATGTGACATTAATAACTCGGATAATACGACTATTTTTATGGAAATTTTTTTCATTTCCTTCTGTTAGGAATGGTTTTCTAAAAAAGAAAATGTCAAATATTACAATAACTTCCCCATAATGTAAATTTAAAAGTCATTTACATGTACATGTATAGCATACTTTGTTCTGAATACATTAATTTTTGTGAACTCATTTGGCAAATTCCTAGAATCCTACTTTCCATTTGGCTAATTCCGTAAAGTGCTGTCACATAAAAAGGTGTGACACAAACATTTTGTTTCTTTTTCTGTGTCTCTATGAACTCAGTAGCAAACACTAAGGTTTCTGTCCATTTGGATCCATCTGTTGCCAGTTGCCATCCTCTTGCTCTCCTATTTGACTATCACAGACACTACTTTATGATATTTCTTAGGTTCATCACGTTATAATTTATACTTTTATTACACGTTTGTACCTGTAGATAAGATGCTGTTAGGGCTAGTATGTGACACATGTTTACAGTTTCATATTTGACAATGTTAAAAAATGTAAACATGAATATTTCCACGTTGCTAGTTACAATATTTTCTTTTGCAAACCAAACACGTGTTTTGTTTTTTTCTGCAACATCAGAAACTTACTGTGAGCAGGCCTGTATTAATAGATAATTTTTAGCACAACTTTGGGACTGGTATGCGGGTGTTCTTAGCATAACTGTGGGACTGGTATGCGGGCGTTCTTAGCATAACTGTGGGACTGGTATGCAGTGGTTCTTAGCATAACTGTGGGACTGGTATGCAGGCGTTCTTAGCACAACTGTGGGACTGGTATGCAGTGGTTCTTAGCACAACTGTGGGACTGGTATGCGGGCGTTCTTAGCACAACTGTGGGACTGGTATGTGGGGGTTCTTAGCACAACTGTGGGACTAGTATGCAGTGGTTCTTAGCACAACTGTGGGACTGGTATGCAGTAGTTCTTAGCACAACTGTGGGACTGGTATGCAGGGGTTCTCAGCACAACTGTGGGACTGGTATGTGGGGGTTCTTAGCACAACTGTGGGACTAGTATGCAGTGGTTCTTAGCACAACTGTGGGACTGGTATGCGGGCGTTCTTAGCACAACTGTGGGACTGGTATGTGGGGGTTCTTAGCACAACTGTGGGACTGGCATGCGGGCGTTCTTAGCACAACTGTGGGACTGGTATGCTGGGGTTCTTAGCACAACTGTGGGACTGGTATGTGAGGGTTCTTATCACAACTGTGGGACTGGTATGCAGTGGTTCTTAGCACAACTGTGGGACTGGTATGCGGGCGTTCTTAGCACAACTTTGGGACTGGTATGCGGGTGTTCTTAGCATAACTGTGGGACTGGTATGCGGGCGTTCTTAGCATAACTGTGGGACTGGTATGCGGGCGTTCTTAGCATAACTGTGGGACTGGTATGCAGGCGTTCTTAGCACAACTGTGGGACTGGTATGCAGTGGTTCTTAGCACAACTGTGGGACTGGTATGGGGGCGTTCTTAGCACAACTGTGGGACTGGTATGCAGTGGTTCTTAGCACAACTGTGGGACTGGTATGCAGGGGTTCTCAGCACAACTGTGGGACTGGTATGTGGGGGTTCTTAGCACAACTGTGGGACTAGTATGCAGTGGTTCTTAGCACAACTGTGGGACTGGTATGCGGGCGTTCTTAGCACAACTGTGGGACTGGTATGTGGGGGTTCTTAGCACAACTGTGGGACTGGTATGCGGGCGTTCTTAGCACAACTGTGGGACTGGTATGCTGGGGTTCTTAGCACAACTGTGGGGCTGGTATGTGGGGGTTCTTAGCACAACTGTGGGACTAGTATGCAGTGGTTCTTAGCACAACTGTGGGACTGGTATGCGGGCGTTCTTAGCACAACTGTGGGACTGGTATGCTGGGGTTCTTAGCACAACTGTGGGACTGGTATGTGGGGGTTCTTAGCACAACTGTGGGACTAGTATGCAGTGGTTCTTAGCACAACTGTGGGACTGGTATGCAGTGGTTCTTAGCACAACTGTGGGACTAGTATGCAGTGGTTCTTAGCACAACTGTGGGACTGGTATGCAGTGGTTCTTAGCACAACTGTGGGACTGGTATGCAGGGGTTCTCAGCACAACTGTGGGCCTGGTATGTGGGGGTTCTTAGCACAACTGTGGGACTGGTATGCGGGCGTTCTTAGCACAACTGTGGGACTGGTATGTGGGGGTTCTTAGCACAACTGTGGGACTGGTATGCGGGCGTTCTTAGCACAACTGTGGGACTGGTATGCTGGGGTTCTTAGCACAACTGTGGGGCTGGTATGTGGGGGTTCTTAGCACAACTGTGGGACTAGTATGCAGTGGTTCTTAGCACAACTGTGGGACTGGTATGCGGGCGTTCTTAGCACAACTTTGGGACTGGTATGCGGGTGTTCTTAGCATAACTGTGGGACTGGTATGCGGGCGTTCTTAGCATAACTGTGGGACTGGTATGCTGGGGTTCTTAGCACAACTGTGGGACTGGTATGCTGGGGTTCTTAGCACAACTGTGGGACTGGTATGCAGTGGTTCTTAGCACAACTGTGGGACTGGTATGCGGGCGTTCTTAGCACAACTGTGGGACTGGTATGCTGGGGTTCTTAGCATAACTGTGGGACTGGTATGCGGGCGTTCTTAGCATAACTGTGGGACTGGTATGCGGGCGTTCTTAGCATAACTGTGGGACTAGTATGCAGTGGTTCTTAGCACAACTGTGGGACTGGTATGCAGTAGTTCTTAGCACAACTGTGGGACTGGTATGCAGGGGTTCTCAGCACAACTGTGGGACTGGTATGTGGGGGTTCTTAGCACAACTGTGGGACTAGTATGCAGTGGTTCTTAGCACAACTGTATTTTCGTACATCATCATTTCATACCTAAGTCAGGCAAAATTGGTCTTTTTCGTCGTTTCAAAACATTCGTTTCTGAAATTGTCCACGTGCTGGGGATATCGAGTGATCTCGACCCATTTTTAACTCATCCCATTGCATTCTCGGCTTTATCATTATTGACACATGTGATCATGAACTGCCCAACTCCACTTGACATGGCAGCATGATTGTGAAACATGAGGTATGCATACTTTTCACAGTTACATTGTTTTGATTTTGTCAATATCAGCATTCAGGGTAACATTCAAGATCAGAAAAAATTCTTTTAATGACCTGATATATTTATTCATATATTCATCCGATTTTCTTTCAGGTATTTAAAATTGCGTTATAAAGCATATATGTTACATAATACATGCACTTTCCAATAAAAATCACGTCCTGTATTTTAAAAGTAAATATAAATATCGGCCGACTTTAACATAGTCCGAGAATGTAAAGGACCGACATCCCCTGACCGAATTACGAAGTACATTTGATATGGCGAAAGAGTTTATCTGAAAGGTCATTGCATACGGAAATAGCGCTGGATTTTTCAAAGTACAGGAAAACATAAATTCTGATAAAACAAATAACTTCGAAAAGAATATCTTTTACAATGTTTCACGTGTTTGATAATGTATTTGAAAACACATTTTATCATATTTTCGACTGTATGTCTGGGGACAAAAATAATCATTGTGACAGCTTATATCGCTATAAGATAGGTTCCACTGTATACAAAACGCAAATACAAATGCTATACAGTTACCTGTGGCAAGTGACCTCAATAGCACCTGGTCAGAGGAATCTTGTGACTGACCAATTAGAGTCTCTAAAAGACCTAAGTAATCTGGACTTTGGCAAATCTTGGCAATATGTGTGTTATCCTCTGTTACTGTGTGCAGACAGTGAGCTGAAAAATAAACCAATAGAAATACCGTAAAAATTACCGTTGGGTATTTCCGGCCAAACTGTTATTGCAATATTTTGTGATATTTATGACAGAGGATCTAACGCAATCTGCTATGGGGTCACATGTGGATGACCTCTCATAGGTGTGTACTGAATGGCAAGGTGATGTAATTAATTTCAAAATAAATAAACTGACAACGCGCAAAATTCATTTGGAGAATCTCTGGTGAATCGATCCTATCCAAGGTTATGAAAAGAATTCTCTATATATTTCTGGGTTTTCAGGGCTCTACAACACTAAAAGATCTGTGCATTTTTAAAATCAATCCGGGAGTGTTTATATGCCTATATTTTTCATATTTATTGCTCTTATATTGAGGCAAACTTAAACTTAGTTTTTGAATTTTTAACGCCAGTGATGAATTCTAGATTTTCTTTTCATTAGAATTTACAAAACACAGTGTCTGCCCACAGGACCTGAAAATTTTATCCTTTAAGTTAAAATCGAGAGTCAAACAAATGTTCTTTCAGTTATAGGAGTTTGACCTACGATAGGGTGTTTGACTCTCAATTTTAATGAACAGATGAATTTCCAATTAAAGCTGTGGTCTGCCTGCCCTTGTCGTTGAGCACTAGACATAACTCGGTTCTAGTATTCCTTTAACCAAGATCGTTTAAACTGGTGATAGTGTCCAATGAAGAGGCAGATGCTTCTTTTGAAATTGACACTGATCTAAAGAAAATTTCGCTTTGTTCTGCTTGGAAAGCTTCAAGTTGAAAACATAACAGAATATAACATGTTTTTACACAGTAATCAACGTGAGTTAGATGCCCTAGTTTATCGAAAATATATAGTCGAAATTGGTTTTTGTAAAGGACATAACAGACCATGATTTCAATAATGTAATTTCACAGTATAAAACACACAAACTTTCGATTTCCAGCTCGGAAAAAGTTTGCTCGCAATAATGGCGAAAGAATTAGAATTAACACTCGCCAAAACCTAACAACTGGTTGCACTTGCACGTGATTTGGTCGCATTGTAGAGAGCTGATTTTGTGTGTGTTCAGTGTTGTTTACAATGCTAGAAACATTTATATCTCTTTCCATTTGATAAATGTTCAAGATCACGAAAGTCACATTTTTATTGGTAAAAAATACCACCTATGAGGTCGTCTGCACATGACCCCATGGTGGATTGTGTAAAATCCCATACGCAACATGTCAGAAAACAGGAGCAATTAGAGATTTGTTTCTAATTAGACTGAGTTCTTATGTACGCAGAATTACATGACAAATTATGAGCATAGAAGACCAATATGACAAAAATGAACTCTTACCCACAGTTACTGCTGTGTCAACTCCATAAACAGAATGTTGTAGACACGGCCATAAGTAGATGATCAAGTTTTCTCTATTGAAAACGTCCACTGCTTCATCGCTGCTTTCACTGAAATTGAAAACGAAGATGTGATACAAAACAAACTCAAAGCTTTATGCAGAGGTAATGTGACCTTTACACTAAGTCTTGTCCATCACTTACGAAAGAAGATACAGAATTTTTTACAATTGTCAATTACTTAAGGACAGATCACAAGTATCTTTCATATTTCTCCAGACTGGTTTTTCTACCAGTGGCAGGAAAGGAGCTTGTTTAAATGATTCCAGAATAATGCCTGATATAGGTATGAGTTGTAAAATCATTCTGTCGTTATTTTCTGAATTCTAAATAATGAGATCAACATTATGTTATATTTTATGTTTAGACAAATAAGTGATTTTTGAAATAGGTACTAGTCATTTAGTATAAAATACTATTTAATGTGTAAGGTATTAAAATTTATGTACATTTCATTCAAATGTATCAGAGAGAGGTAACTCAATCGGCTGTAATGAGGAGAAGACATTTTTCTGTGGAAAAATCTGTCAACAGCCTGGAAACATGAACCGCAAAATATATATATATATAATATATATATGTTATTCCTATATATATATATATATATATATATATATATATATATATATATATATATATATATATATATATATATATATATATATATATATATATATATATATATGTTATTCCTTACCCAGTCTCTTGTCTCGGGGCTTTTCCACTCTCTTTTGGGAATGGGGCCTGGGCCTTTTGAATTGAGAATTTTAGCAACATTTTATTGAAATTGGGAATTCTAGGAATAAACAAAACTAGATGAAAATATAAGAACCTCTTCAAATTCATTGTCATCTGACTTCCAATGGGAAATTTTGACTGCAAATTGGGAAAAATGCATTGTTTTTGCATTGGAAATGGGGCCTTATTTCGGCCCCGTATGCTATGGTGGAAAATCACGGTGTCTACATATGTAATTTCAATTACTTTATTTATATGCATTTTAAAGCATGTTTCATGCAATATCAAGGAAAACTCAGAATATTTTATCTGACAAAAATGGCCTGGTAATTTACCTTTATTTTCCTCCATTAAACAAATCAAGAAGAAAGAACATTTTATATAAATTATCCTGGGAAGTGATATATTATTAAAGAACATGTTATCTGTCCTTAAAAGGGTAATAACTTTTTCTCCTCTGGTAAACAGTTTATCCCGCTTTTTAAGCAAAAAGAATTTCCTTGGCCAGGCTTCTGTGAAATAAAGTTGGATTCTCTACTGGCGCCATGCAAAATATTTTGATCTATTGCAGGGTTCATATTGTATGATATAGGTCCCTTGGTTTTCCTTCAACAGCAAACTGTCAAGATACTATATCTTTTTTGTAATATAAAATCAATGTCCATATTTCTATCCCAGTGGTTAAGGGGAGGTAACCAGAAGACACTGATTGATATATATATATATATATACACACACACAGTTCACCCCCGTTATAACACCCTCAGTTATAACGCCAAACCCGCATAACGCTGCTATTTCTTCAAGAATGGATTTCCTCCCATATAATTCCCTTGTTGTAATGCCAAAACCCACATACCGCCATCTGCTGCCGATTCTCCGGTACAAATGGTCATGTATACATGTTAAATCCCTCGAACATATCACCAGACCAGATGAAAAAAAAACAGGTGTGAGTGAAAATGTTAAGTCTACAGTAGCTTGTTTACTTCATACTTCGACTTGCAAAGGGAGTTAACTCGAATATCGAGTGTCATAAACTGGTATCCATTTGTATGAACAAAGTGTAAATGTCAGACAGGGACCAGCTTACGAGTGTCACGTTTCCGTGAGAGTTGGTAAAAAAGAATCACGTCATGTGTTTACACAGCAATTACCACACATCAAGAAATAATTATGAGTAGATAAGATATATAAACTCAAAGCCTTTGTATTAAGTTATTTTAAACAAAATTGATGAAAGTTAACATTTGAAATGTTTCCGGGCTAATGTAAGAAACGGATCTAGATTTTCCGACCGTCGAACATGTAATGTATCAATACTGTACATATTTTTAATTTTGTTTAATTTTGGCCATTTTAATAGGGTGGCCAAATTGTCCAAGCTTAAACAACGGACAAAATATACAAATTTACGATAGTGAGTTGTAAACAGGATATGATATACAACAGGGATTAAAGACATGTCAAGATGGTCCTCGAAAATAGTAATCATTGATATATTGCCAAACCCGTTATACCGCCAAAATTCAGGAAAACAAAAGATGGAGGTATATCGGGGGTGAACTGTGTGTGTGTGTATATATATATATATATATATATATATATATATATATATATATATATATATATATATATATATATATATATATATATATATATAAAAATATATATATATATAGACTTTGATAAATTTTCAACATTTTAGCAGCACCTGTAATCCAGTCACTGAAAGTATACTTACCATAAATTCCACAGGATGTTTACAGCTTCTGTAAATATTTCTGATTTCAGATTAGTGTCTCTTTTACCTACAGGCTTGTCTGGTGTCCAACCAACTCCATACTAAAAAGATAAAAGCAAACACTACAAGTCCAAGTCATACAAGTTTGTATGAAGTCCAATCCAAGCCATACTAAAAAGATAAAAGCAAACACTACAAGTCCATATCATACAAGTTTGTATGAAGTCCAACCCAAGCCATACTAGAAAGATAAAACAAACGCAGCAAGTCATACCAGGGATTTTCCACACTCTTTTGGGAATTGGGCCTGGGCCTTTTCATTTGAGAAATTTAGCAACATTTTATTGAAATTTGGAATTCTAGAAATACACAAAACTATGTGAAAATACAAGAAACTCTTCAAATTCTTTGTCATTTGACCTCAATTGGGAAATTGTGGCTGCAAATGGGAAAAAAACGCATTGTTTTAGCATTGGGCCTTATTTCGGATCCATATGACAGGGTGGAAAATCCCGGCATACATGTACATGTCTGTATGGAATCCAATCTACGCCATACTAAAAAGACAAAACAACACTACAAGTCAAAGTCATACAGGTCACCTTCAATAATAAGACAAAAATTTCATAAAATTTATTTAATTTTATTAATCATGAAATATTTCTATTGGCTCAAACTAGTGTTGTCAAAGGGGGGGGGAGACAATTATACTCCCTTATCACAATATTTTATATAGGACCATTCTTGTAATCATTTAAGGGGGCACAACTTCATATGTAACTGACATTTTTCACTAATTTTAAATTTAGTATTTGTAATTTTGTTTTATGCCACTCTTAACAATTTTTCATTCATATGGTGGTGGCCAATTTTACTAGTGGGGGGGGGGGGGAGAACCTGGTTACAATGTACCCAGGAAGAGACCACTGGCCTTCTACAAGTAAAAAAAAATAGCCATTAGCAAGACAAAATTTTGTTTCTTTTTTTTTCACATAAAGGGGCATAACTCTCAATAGAATGGCTGTAAAGCGAAATCATTTTAGGGAGGGCGGGGAGGGGGTTCCATATGATATTTCCACTTAACAAAAACCTGTTATTCTGTTTCTGTGATATAAATATGGCTGGATATCATGATTATTTTGACATTTGAGAAATATTGTCTATTGGAAAAAAAAAAACAATTTATTTAATTGCAAAATTTAAAGCTGACTCTCAAAATCAAATGACATTTTTACCTCATGAAATAATGCCACCAAGGGAGTGAGAATATCTTTCCTGACCATCTCATTACAAACATCTTCTCCGCCATCAACACTTAGATTCCTTCAAGATAAATTACAAAACAGTTTCATAACCAGATTGAAATGAATAACTACATACTTCATAATTCCTTCAAAAAGTAGTCAAATTTATTTAGTTTAAATATCTATTCAAAATGAAAAAGTCACATTGTTGACGTAGCATCTATAAATCATGTAATCATGTACATGTATGTTTCGTTAGAGATTAGTCTTCAATAAATTCATGATGGGATCTGTTTGTGAATTCAAATATATAGTGAATATATGTGTAATGGTTTACGTTTATAAATGTTTGTTTGCGTATAAAACAGCAGTTCGTGATTATCAAAGTGTCTATAAAAAGTTTAACTTGCACATTAAGCAGCATTCTTAATTCAAAGATGTTTGTTTGTTTATTGTTGTTTAACGTCCCACTCAAGAATCTTTCACTCATATGGAGACGTCACCAAATGCAGGTGAACGGCTTAAAGTTTTGGCCTATGCTGGGCACTTACGGCCATTGAGCACCAACTGCTACACGGGACCTCAATTTTTACTGTCTCATCTGAAGGACAGGAAACCAACCTGCCGCTGGATGGATTCGAACTCACAATCAAGAGTCGAGTGCGCTACCAACTGAGCCAGGCCGGATCTTCAAAGAAGTAAACACTTAAAAAGCAATACAAAGAAACTTGTGCAAGACCACCTGTTTCTGAGACCACATTCTGAAAACCATTTGGTTAAATTATACTTTAAACAAAGCCTCTTTTTAAAGATCATCTGTCTTGCACACATGAAAATTCAAAGGCATTTTTTACATGCATTTCCCATTACGTCAGGGTTTTCCCTGGGATTTTCAAATGAGGAGTCCATGGACTCCCACAACTACAAAATTAGGAGTCCATTTGGTAATTTAGGAGTCCATTTGCAGTCTACTTCAACTCGACCAGAATTAAACTAATTGTCAAATGTGCACTTTTGTTGATAATTACTGACATCCCTATAGGGAAAATATCAAGAGTACATGTGGAGCATTTATTTTCTGATCATAATTTAATCATGTCGGGAGAGTGAGTAGTTTTTCCCGCACTCATATGTGAAACAAAACATCAGCACCATTTTTATAATTTCCTGGTTTGTTGTTGAACCCTCAAGAGTTCCCTTAATTCAATATATAATTATTGTATACATACATGTACTATAGATTAAAGGTTTATAAGAAATTAAATAAAATATAGTTGTTTTAACTACATTTGAAATCATATGGAAAAGTTATATTAAAAATCTATAAATTGTAATACAATTACATGTTTTTAGAAATAAAGATGCAAAACTGAAAAAGTTACTAAATACATGTAGCCTACTAACTGATGCCTCAAATTTATTTGTTTGAAAATTATATCTATTTTATCCATATCAAGTACTTTATCATATGTAAGATTTAAATAAACATTTGTGTAAATAAATCATTTTATATAACTATCATTAGTACTTTCATTATTATTTTTTAATTTCCATAATTCACATGAAAGTCGGGTTTGGTATCCCTTCTTTAATTTATACTTCCGGAAGTACCCATAAAATGATGAACGATGTTGTCTTGTTGATTCTAGATCTATATTAAAGGTAAAGATTTTACTGTTTTATTATAAATAAAATGATGAATTCAGTTTCTTGGTTTTCTTGTGGAATTGCACTAGAACATAAGAATTAAAAATGGACACAAAAAAGAAGCAAACTGGTAGAAATAGGTTGCATGCTTGGTTTATTTACCAAAACGATCTCAAAAGACATCAAGTATTTAACGCGTCCACTAGGATGCAATAGATCTTATTTTAGGCGTCATTTAGGATTTTTACGCTTAAATACGCAGAATTTTTGCGTCAGGGAACACCCTGATTACGTTATTATTTTTTTTTCATTATGGTCATGAGCTTAACATCAAATTGGGAATATTCTCATCAATTGGGAAAAAATACATGCCGTGGATACTATAGAAAAAGCCCTGTTTATATACAAAAGACAGAGGGCCTCCTATGACAGTGGTCTCACAAGACAGGTTTCACTGTATTAATGTGTTACCTAAGAGCACCTAGTGCCTTCACTCTGAGCTGATGATTTTTATCAACGATGTATGGAGCGAGTATTTTCACTACATTATTTTGCATCAACTTTCGTATTGCTGTTGGCTGTGACACGATTGTGGCTATAGTTGTACAGCTGCATTCTCTTTCCTCTTCAACAGGACTGTTAAGCTGTTTATAAAATGAAACAGATTTGTTTAAAATTATCAAGAAATCAGAATATTTATTCATGTAATGAGTACTCTCTAGTTACTACATGTACATACAAAAGTGGTAAGAGTGAAATGTAAATATTTATATCAGATATACATGTACATCTTACATTTAAAAATAACAACATTACACACACACACACACACACACACACACACACACAAGGCTTCCATGGTTAGAGAATCATGCTTTAAACCATGAAGTCTCTCATCTCTTGTCAGTGTAGGTTTGAACCCAGCTGGAACCTATTAAAATAATTTTGTGACAAAGTTTTCCAGTTTAGTTGTGGAAAGCTGTGGTCTCTTTCTGGGTACATTGTGACCTGGTTCTCACTTCCACCATAATAAACTGGCCACCATCATATATGACTGAAGAGTGTTGCATGTGGTGTAAAACACAAAATAAAATAAAATATAAATAAATCAATAAATAAATAAATAAATAAATAAATAATAATCACACACACACACACACACATCAACAATTATTAATCTTTACTTAATGTACAAAACAAATATATTTCATGTACATGTATGAATATATATATTCTTGTATACACTATCGAAACATTCATTTTTGTGAATGCATAGGTGGTTCAGAGGTTAATTATAGGGCATTGTGCATAACAACCAGGCAGTTGGCAGGCGTACATGTATTTTATCTGAGCAGGATATTGTCTGTTTAACTGGTGTTTTGTAATACATGTATTTCAACAATTTTTCTGTTAATACATGTATGTATATGGTGGCAACAAGTGTTTGATGAAGGATAGAAACTAGGTTTCAATGTACCCAGCAAGATTTATTTTGCATTTTCAAAGATTATTTTCACACCACACTCAACATTTTTTTAGTTGCGTGGTGGTGGCCAGATTTTTAAGGTGGAGGATCCAGACTCAAGAGATAACCTCATTACAATATACTTCAGAAGAAATCACTGGCTTTGCACAACTTGACAAGTAAAATCAATTACTGGTGAATTTTATCAAAATACCATCTTAGGTTTCAGAGGAATTTCAATTCCATGCTGACTAGAAATAAGAGGTTCCATGGTGTAATGCGCAATGACTCTAATCTCTCGGGTGGGGACACCCCCCATCCCCCAAACCAATGTACATACTAGTATTTTACTACATAACTTAGCTATAATTCAATAAGCATGACACCTAAAGCATGTGAAGTCTGTAAAATATAGTGATTTCAAACAGACATACATGTGATTCTTCCGGCGGGAGGAAAAATCTCTCGATTTTTAGGGTCCCTTCCAACCCACATTTCAGAATCTTCCGTCATCGGAAACTTCAAGCACCGGAAAAAAAAAAGACCAACATGTAATTTCCTCATAATTACAAATCAGCCAGCAAACGTCCGGTTATTAATCTGTTGACACTTTTACAGGTAAATAGCCTGTGGGCATGTTAATTATTGAGGGTGTTAATGATTATATAACATCATCCCATCCACTGATTGGCAGTTAATTGGTGATAAGACTAAGTGAGTGTGTGTATGTCATGTGACACAAGCTTGGATCATCGATGATTAGCAGCATGATTCCAGCCATCAAAAATATTTATTACAACTTCTTAAGGTCTCAAAAAATATTTGTAATGTACTTCAACAACAAAAATGAGAACAAAAAAACTATCATTTTATTTATAGTCAAGCATGCAAAGCATTTACCTCAAGGTTCTAAGCTGTCACAAAGCACATGTAATGGTAGACATACTTCCGGAAGTATTATAAGAAATGGAGCTGGACCGGAACAGACTGGTATTTAAATTATGGAAACTTATTTTTTGTTTAGATTATAAACAAAGTTGTCATCTTTTATTGAACTGGTACGTGTATAAACTTGCAAAATTTGTGCTATAAGTTTAAAAAGGCATTCAACTGTCTAATTAATTGAACAAAACAAGGAAATCAATCAGAAGTTATAACATGTAAAAAAAAAAAAAGAAAAAAAAAAAAAAAAAAAAGGACGAGAAAACGTCAATAAAAACATTGATTAAAAATCTCCAGTTCTGAGACCAAATCTCCAGCTAAAAATTTTAAAATCTCCAGTTGTGGCATAGCAGTTGAAATAATTTTTATCACATGTATGAATGGACCTACAGTATTTTGAAACAAGAGACCCAAGAGGGCCTCAATCGCTCACCTGAGAACCATCTACAAATGTGGAAAGACCAAGAAGAATATGTACATGTAGACTAATCTGGCCAAGAAACATAAATATTGTTGTTTTAAGAAATTCATAAAAAATATCTAAAAACTACATTTCGGCAAAATTCTTATACAAAAACATTTCTTCACCTATATACAAATAAAGCACATTAAACGAATGCATCAAAGTGAATGCAAGGGGAGATAATCAAGGAAATCATGAAAGAATGAATGAAAATGACAAAGTCTGAAAAGACTTTAAAAATGTGTCAAAAATTTATATTCTGATCTCTATGCGAAAAAAAAACAAAAAAAACTTGAATCATACGTTCATGTAGATCACTCAAAAACAATCTGTTTTTCAATTCATGTAGCGGTTCTGGTGAAGAAGATTTTTAAAGAGGGGTACCTTATGTGACTTATATATTGCCCCACTACGGATACACCCCTGAGCCGATCCGGCTGAAAACTACACAATTCAGAGATGCCAACTTTAGATAATTGGAAAACAGAGTCTTAATGCATGTGCCAAAGGTGCAAGCTTGCTAAGGGGGTCAGAAGGCATGTTCCCCCTGGAAAATTTTGAAAATTAGGTGCCCAGAGACACATTCTCCAGGCTTAAATTAGTGTATATGCAATATCTAACCTATGGAAAAAATGACCCAGATTTTATTTTTAAAAATCAGAGAATTGAATAGGGAATTGGAGGCATGGATATAAACACAAAAAAATGGAGAGGTTGGCATCCCTGACAATTGGTAGAGTATCTTGAGTACTTGCTTCCTGTAAACTTTCATTAAAATTCCTCCAGTGGTTTTGAAACAGAAAGTTGATGGTGTGAAAAATGCACCCCCTCTTTTTTTGCAGTCTTAAAAAAAATCCTCAAAAATTTTAGAAATTAAATTTTGACAAAATTCTTTCACAAAAACATTTCTTCACCTATATACACATAAAACACATTAAATGAATGCAAGGTGATATAATCGAGGAAATCATGAAAAAAATAAAATGACTCTAAAAAGACCTAAAAATGTGTCGAAAATTAATATTACGATTTTTATGAAAAATACAAACTTAAATCATACATCCATGTAGATCACTCAGAAACAAACCGTTTTTCAACTCAGTTCTGGAGAAGAAGATTTTTAAAGAGGAGTAACTTATGTGACCTGTTTTGCCTTGCCCTAGATTTATCCCGGGCCGATCTAACTGAAAACTACACACTTGGTACAGGACCTTGGGCACTGGCTTCCTGTAAAGTTTCGTCAAAATCCCTTTAGTGATTTCAGAGAAGAAGTCAAAAATATGAAAAGTTTACGGACGGACGGATGGACGCCGGACCGCAGTGATCACAATACCTCACATGAGCCTTTGGCTTAGGTGAGCTAAAAAGCGGTTAATTTAACATAAAATGTCTCTGTTATTCACACCTTATCAATGATATTTTGGATCGCCGAGCTACTGACTTCAGGGTTTTCGTTTAATTCTTCCTCACAATCTTTTACGCTTGGAAGACCAGTTGGTTTAGGTCTCTCTGCTCTAAATTTCTTTTGTTTACTTTTCCCCATCACTGAATATCATTTTAGAAGAATTCCCAATGTAGGTATACAGAGAAATCTGCAGACTCATGTGTTACATGGACGTCGCCATTACGTTTGTTAAAAATAACTTCCGGCAGTGAAGAAAAATGTATTGGCGAACCCGAACTATTGAATGATTGTCTCGATAACGATAAACTTTAACATCAAGGACAAATTTTAGCAAACTCACAACATAATATTATGCGGAGACCTCACTGGTTCACTCTCTGAGGTAAAAAATAACAAACACGATGTCAAGCTAAAAAGGTTACTAAAGAAAATGGTCTGAAAACCTACAAAAGACAATGAATAAAGCGACATACTTCCACAGCGACAGGAAAACCACTTCCCAAATAGACAATATCCTTGCAAATAACGACACCTAATTTTAACATTCTAGATGAAACCCACTTTTATGGCCACGATCCTATAAACTCCTCAACTCATGTGCCAATAAAAGCTACCAATAACTTGTATTTAGGGACACAGCATAGGCGGATGCAGTATGTTGGGTATGAGGGACACGCGTTTGATCTTCTCAGTGCCCCGTGGGTGCGGATCGAGAATTTGTTCAGGGGTGGGAGTAAGGGTAACAGAATTATACTGGACTGTTATAGTATAGTATAGAACGTTTTGTTTTACAAATTGTTGGATAAATTGTGAAGCAATAATTCATTTGAGACTATTGGGAAACGTAGTTATTTTTAAAAAATAATTGTTGTTTAATATTAATTATTTATAATTATTATAAAAATAAAAATTTGGAAGTTTTCCAGACACGATCTAATCAGAAGTTCACATGCTTTGAGAGGTCGGAAATATAGAATATCGTCGCCGAGCGGACCGAGGCGCGAAAATTTCTGGAAATTTGTTATTAATTTTCTGACTTTTCACTTAAAAATCAAAGATTTTACACATATTTGTTCAAGACGGAAAACACGCCTGGATTCCGCTAATAAATCACACTGATTATTCTTCTCAAAAGAAGATTGATTTAGCAAAAAAGTAAAATAATTTCTGCCTAATTAGCAATATCCTCCAGACATTGAATTATGACCTCTTAGTTTAAACATATTTTATTGTCGAATTCTTAACAAAAGGATCGGATACAAGTTTTCCAACTTACATAAATCCTCTCCTAGATCCATATAACAAAACATAAGTATGCACTGACATTTACATATGTATAAACGACAAATTATGATGTCTTATAGCAACGAGAGAGAGAGAGAGAGAGAGAGAGAGAGAGAGAGAGAGAGAGAGAGAGAGAGAGAGAGAGAGAGAGAGAGAGAGCTCTTTATCCTCAAGAATTTTTCATTGATAGATTAATTTAACCTGAAATTGAAGTGGAATATAGTGATGACTACGGAGCTCGGGAGTAAGCTCCCGAGACAAAATTTTCAATAATCCAATTAATTGGAAGCCCGAGGAGGCATTTTGTAGCTTTCAGACACAAAACCACCGTTTTTCCCTAGTCTTTCACATTGAATTTTCATTATTTCATGTTTTTATGCTGATATTTACAGTGTTAATTTTTCTAGAAATGCAGCAGTTTGATAGTTAAACTATTAAATAAAAATAGTATTTAACTAAATACATGTAAATGAAAAAGAAAATGGAATAACAGAAAAATGTAAATATCGCCACCTGATCTCATATGTGTTATAGGACTACGTTTGTCCCGTAGTCCAGGGAATTTTCCTCAGAAATGCGGAAAGTTAATTTTCATATTGCGACTCCTTTTTATCCCAAATAATGCATTAAACTGACAGACTAATTACTCACAAAAAACATGAGCTTCAATGAAAACAATCGTTACAAGAGCAATTCAAGTAGGGTCCAGAATTTTTTTTATTTCTAAAAGATCTGGGAAGCCTTTTTCTGGATTCAGTCTAGAATATTTTTTTATTTTAAAATCTCCGAGAGGCCATTTCCTGCCTTCCATGCCAGACACTAAAACTTTATTTAGAAGTTTTTATATATTTTTTTAAATAAAAGCAATTTAAGGGGGACCCCCATGCCCCCTCTAAAACCGCCAGTGCAGAGGTTCGGAAAAAGAACATTTCCAACAAAACCACATATAAATTAATATGGGAGCAAACTGACATAGAGCTATACCAAACCGAACCAGTAAAACATCTACAGTTCTTTCTGGCATATAATACTACAAGTGAGGATAAAATTCTATACATAATGAAAGGTATGCAAAAAAGCTGCCAATAGAGCAATACCTTCAAGAATTATCAAATTAAATGGACCAGAAAGAAAAGCATCTCCCGAAGTCTTGGTATCACCAGCAAAAACAATAATAGGGTATGGAATGAAGCCCGACGACCAAAGGGTAACCACCCTCTCTTCAGAAATAAAAAAGGAAGCAAAAATGATCCGCAGACAATAACAAAGGAAAGAATATGCTATAGAAAAAGGAACAATTTATGAAAAAAACTGGAAGAAAATACATCTGATAAGCTGTTTTACCAATTAATTCGGCAAAACAGGTCAGAAAACAAGGCTCTGTAACAGCTTCCAAAAAAGAGGTAACGAGGAAGCAACTTCTAAAATGGATCAATGTACACTTTTGGAAAATTACTTTGAATTCCTGGCGAGACCAAATAATGACAATGAAGATTTTAATAATAATAATAAAAAAAACTGGAAAACTGCAAAAAAAAAAAAAAATAAATAAAAAAAAAAAAAAGATGTAGAAGAATTACATCTTACACACTTAAACAATACAAGTGATTTTAAGAATCTCTTGTGAAAACATCAAGAAGGCTATTGGTCATCTAAAAAATGTAAAGCAGCTGGTGAGTATAACATGGTGGTAGAACATTTAAAAATATTCAGGAAACCACCTACCACCTGATAGATAAACTTACCAAAATCTTCAAACAAATTATAAGAGAGAAAACAGTACCAATTTATTTTAAACGGGAACGATAACCCGACTCTAATAAAAGGAAAACCATTCTATGCAGTAGAAAAATATAGAGGCAACACAGTAACATCAATCATTGGACAAAGTTTTTGGAATACGTCATAATTGGCAAAGCTAATCTCATGAAATCCGACCAACCACCATTTACAATTTGGATTCACTAAAGAACTGTATCCTAACATGGCATCCTTAATAGTTTCAGAAGCACATTCCGAGTCGTCTGGAAAACATCCACTTTTCTTCACAACTGTTGACAGTCAAAAAGCTTTTGACGTCGTAAACCACGAGATTCTACTAGACAGATAATATCAGTATTCGGACCTGAGCATTTGGAAAATCATTGCTGAACTCTTTACAGGTGTTACTTCCACAGTGAAATGGAATGGAGAAACTAGCAACAGTTTCAGCATCAATCAAGGAGTACGCCAAGGTGGTATATTATCCACGCATCCATATAAAACTTACATAAACGAATTGCTTTTTAGAACTGCAACTTCTGTGAAGTGAAAATGACATCTCTAACCAGCGTATTATTATTTCTATTATTAATTAAGTTTTTTGTCTATAAAAGTGAAATCATGCAGATGTTTGTATTCAATAGGTAATTCTAAGTAATACCGAATAAACACCCAAACTCTAGGGTTCTTCAGAGTCCTATTATCACTGTTCCAATGAAACTAAGCCTATATCATAATCCAAGAATTAAAAAAATTATGAACACCTCAAGGAATTAAACAAGAAACTGAGAGGATATTTATCATTTTATTACACAAGTATGCACTTTTATTTGCCAACACAAATAACAGTTACCCATACTCTAAGTTCATAACTGTTCATTACACTTTTGTACATCAGTCACTAATACTCTAATCTCAATAACAGTTTAATGTAGTATTATACACTAATATATCACAGTTACAAATATTCTGAGTTCACAACAGTTATATGCAATATTATAAATCAGTTACTAATATTCTAAGTTCACAACAGTTATATGCAATATTATACACAAGTCAATAATATTCTAAGTTCACAACAGATCTATACAATATAAATATTATACATCAGTCACTAATATTCTAAGTTCACAACGGGTTTCGTGCACCATTATACTATAATACATCTCAGTCACTAATATTCTTTATTACATTTTTGTTTTTGTTTGGCATTTTCATTTGTCTAGAGACGGTCACGTGTTCTACCGTTTAAAATGATATCGCACTGTAAACCGGATAATTTATCATATTGCACTGCTATGACGTCACGAGAAACTGTTTTAGCTAAATTTCATTTAGCGCCAACTTCACTGACTGCATTAAAAAAAAGAGAAAAACCAAAGGGATTGATAGAACTTGCCATATGTCTTTCAATGGTCGATGGTTTGTTAAATTAAAATGTAATACAACGATTATTGCACTACTTTTGGTTTGATATATTATAAGCATAATGCCAAAGTTATAATGCTCAGGACGATCGTTTCTGTCAATTAGACTTCTTCAGCTGAGCTACAAATTTAAATAGATTTTCTAAAGAAAAAATGATATAAAAATGATATAGCCAAAATCCGTCTAAGAGTAACCACTGTAAAAAGATAGCTATCTCAGCTTTAGAAGAATTTAGAATTTTTAATGGTGTTATCTGTGCCAAATATTACTTTAGTATAAGATTATCAGCCAGTAACGAAATATAAGATTATCAGCTGGTACCGAAATACCAGGTACAAGGTTAATGTATACCCAAGGGGACTCAAACAGTCCACCAGCAGTGGAAACGACCTAGTGGTTATAAATATTATAAACATAATACCAAAGTTTGATATGAGAATTTATGGAGTACAAAAACATTTCGGCCTCGGTACTCCATGAAATCTCATACCAGACCAAAAATAATGCAATAATTGTATAAAGTTCAAAAGAGTTCTCTGCACTTTTGTTAAGTAACGCATTGATAGTCCCTGATATTGCACTTCGGGGATTGGTGAACAATGTACGTCTTTTGAGTAATTGATAAGATGTTATCTTATTGTTGGTGTAGTCTCCCCATGTCACGGCCAATTTTGGCTGCTGTGATCGTGTCTTTATATATATATATATAAATATATATATATATATATATATATATATATATATATATATATATATATATATATAATAGTCATAGTTATTATTGTATTCTGCAACCTGAAATATGATGGTTTATACCACATGATTTAACAATCTTAATTAATGTTAATATAATTGGAGTCTATGATAAATTTTGACAATATTTACTATGTGGTTATTCTTTATCTTAACATTTTACATCACACAATATTTGTTTTTACCTTTTTTCTTTGTAGTCTCTGTAACTTGCCTTCTGAAATCAGAGTCACTTGCAACTGAAGCTGGGTTGATTCCCCGTGAAGGAGTGGCACCAGGTTGCTGTTCGGAAAAAGAAGAAGAAATCGTAAAATAAAAATGTTATTCCTGGTGTCCTGGGCCCGAAGTCACCAAATTTACTCAGTACTCAAGCTTAACTAACTTTTCATGATTTTTAGGAAACACACGCAAGAATTATTCAGTAACTGGATATGTTTGCATATCGACAGCATACAGTTATGAATAATGATCCAAATTATTGCTCATTTGAAGAAAACTTCAGAAATTATTAAAAAATAGTTTGAGTACGTCCTCAAAATTTGAGTACCGTACTCAACATATTTATTCATTTTTACACAGAAAATCATAAATGTGACGCAAAATGTTATATCTAAATGATGTAAAATAATATGTTTCCTATCACTCTAACCCAAAAGTTTTATAAACAGTTATATAGTCAAAATAATGAAATAAAAGTTGAGCTTGAATACTGAGAAAATTTGGTGACTTCGGGCCCTGTTTATTTCTTCAAATAAAGATTTTCAAGGATTGATCTTCACATATAACATTTATATTACCATTATTGATATATTTCTTTTTATTATTCGTATAAATTCTGTATGAGTCAATACCTTCAGCTATGTCATTGATTCTCCGATGCCAACCTTCACAATCGTTGTTGGTTCTTGTTGGCGGTCTATATATACTACAGAGGTCTTGTTTCCAGTAGCTGTGGCAAATTCATTGCTTGTTAACATAATCAAACACCTCTTGCAACATAACTGTCAAAGCCTTGGCTTGAGCTCAGTCTGAAAGTGAGAATGAAAATATGCAAACATCTACTATTACTTAAAGAATTAAGAGAAAAGAGGGTAAGGGGGATAATTGTCAGAGCAAAATCGAAATGGAAAGTAGAGGGTGAAAAAAGCAGTAGATATTTTTGCAACTTAGAGAAACGAAACTACATAGACAAAACAATACTAAAACTGACAAAAGAGGATGGGTCAGAAATAAATAACTTAGATGATATTATTTCTGAACAAAAACAATATTATGAAAAACTATATTCAAGTAAAAATACTAAAATAGAGAAAATACACAGGAACAACTTTATGCAAAATGATAACCCATTCATTCGTAAACACAATGATTATGAACGTGATGCAATGGAAACGGAAATTACTGAAGGAGAGTGTCATATAGCATTAAAAAATATGAATAATGGCCGTAGTCCGGGGATGACGGATATACAACGGAATTCTATAAATTCTTTTGGCCAGATCTTAAATACTTCATTCTTCGCTCATTTAACTATTCGTTTAATTGTCATTGTATGTCCGTCGGTCAACGACAAGGCCTTATTACTTGCCTACCAAAAGAAGGAAAAGACAAAACATTATTAATAAATTGGAGACCCATTTCGCTTCTAAACGTAGACTATAAAATGGCTTCCGCCAGCATAGCAAACAGGATCAAAGACCACCTTAGTAAAATTATTAGTGAAACACAATTAGGTTTTGTCAAAAATAGATATATTGGTGAATGTACAAGACTTGTATTTGATTTAATAGAGAAAACAGAAAAAGAACAAACCCCAGGACTTCTTTTACTTTTAGATTTTTGTTTGTTTGTTTATTGTTGTTTAACGTCCCACTCAAGAATCTTTCACTCATATGGAGACGTCACCAATGCCGGTGAAGGGCTTCAAATTTTGGCCTATGCTCGACACCTATGGCCATTGAGCAGTGAGGGTTCTTTAACGTGCAGACACTCACTGTGACACGGGACCTCGGTTTTTTACTGTCTCAGTCCGAAGGACAGGAGCGTATCCGGATTGGTAACCATTTCACATACTTCCCTGCCCAATCCGAGGATCGAACCCGGGTCGCATTGGTGAAAAGCGAGTGCGCTAACCACTGCGCTACCCGGACACCCTACTTTTAGATTTTGAAAAGGCTTTTGACTCTTTGGAATGGAATTTTATACACGAAACTCTTTCTTTTTATAATTTTGGCCAATCAATGATACAGTGGGTGAAAACGCTATATTCGGATATCTCTTCTTCAATACAAAATAACGGACATCTTTCTGATTTTTTTGCCATCAAAAGGGGTGTTAGGCAAGGGGACCCATTGTCACCATATCTTTTTATTATGTGTCTTGAACTTTTGGGAGCGGCACTTAAGATCGATCCCGAGATCAATGGTATTAAAATTAACAACTCCGAATATTTACTTATGTCATATGCAGATGATGCAACACTGATGCTGCAGGATGATAAAAAATCTCTAAATAAATCACTATATTTAATAAATAGTTTCTCAGAGTGCTCGGGCTTAAATGCTAATTTTGAAAAAACAGAAGCAATTTGGATTGGGGCTAAAAGGGGTTGTGGTGATGAACTACAGACTGAGAAAAACTTAAAGTGGAACCAGGAAGGCTGTTTCAAATTACTTGGAATTAAATATGAGTTAAACAAGCCAAATTTCTATGCTGTTAACTTTACCGACAAAATTCAAAAGTTGAAGAAACTATTGGAAAACTGGTCATTTAGAAATTTGTCAATAATGGGAAAGGTTAGCGTTTCCGATCCTCGTCCAAATTTTAACTGTTTTACCAGATCCACCAGAAAATGTTTTCAAAGAAATAGATAGTATAATCTTTCGCTTTATTTGGAACGGAAAAATTGATAAGATTAAAAGAACAACCTTAATTTCAAGTTATGAAGAGGGGGGGCTTAAAGTACCTCAAACAAAAATTATTTGCTAAATCGTTAAAAACTTCATGGTTAAAAAGAATCTTTGATGTTGAAAACATTAACCAATGGAAAGTGCTTTTACTTGATGAAATTGAGGATTTCGGAAATAAATTTTGGACACTAACGAGAGAAGGTCTAAATTCAGTCAAAATTAACAATTCTTTTTGGAATAATGTAAAAAATATTTGGGCAGAACTACAAGAGAACATCACCACAACCCCAGAGGAAATCCTATCACAACCTATTTGGCTTAATGATAACATTAAAATTAATAGGAAAACCGTTTTTAATAAACGATGGTGTAAAAATGGAATTTTTTACATAAATGATATTATAGAAAACAACGGAAATTTTCTCAATTTAGAACTCAACGAAAAATTCAATTTGAATATAAATTTTCTTGATTACTTAAGTGTTCAAAACGCAATTCCACGAGAATGGCGAAGATCTATCATTACATATGGTAAACATTTAGATAGTATTGTAAATAAAAACATTAAGATTATTAAAGAGACACAGAAACCATCAAAAGTTTTTCCATAAAGTATTTATACAACAAAATTATAAGCCCCCTGAAAAAAGCGAAAAATAAGTGGCTAGAGCATTCAAGGACAATTATCTCTGAAGAAAACTGGAAATTGATCTTCTCTTTACCTTTCCGGGAAACTGATGACACAAAATTACAAACCCTTCAATTTAGAATTAATCATAGAATATTCTATACAAACTCATTCCTAATGAAAATAAATAAAAAAGAAACTGAACAATGTAGTTTCTGCAATGGGGCAAGGGAAACAATTCTTCACATATTTTGGCACTGCCCACATGTGCAAACAATTTGGACTTGTATCATAAATTCGGTTAGAGACAACTTTAATATAAATATTGAACGAAATCTAGAAACGTTTATTTTTGGAATGGTTTACAACTTTAACATAGATGGTGTCTATTTATTGTTCCTGTTAACAAAAAAATATATAAGTTTATGTAGAAGTAAAGAGGAAATACCAATCTGGGAGGGATTGAAAAATTATATAAAATACTATAAAAATATTGAAATGTATTCCATGTATATATATACCCTTGCAAAAGCAGAGGATAATTCGAAAAAAGTGGGAAAATATTGATCAAATAACAATGTAAAACGTAGTCAAAAAAATTTGTAATGCTTATATATGATCCAACTCTATGCATATAATCTGCTATGATTTATTGATATGTGGTGAATAAAAAAAAAAAAAATATGCAAACATCTATATAGATAGGGTATAGCAATATGTTTCATATGTTATATAATTGAATAATATCTAAAATTGTATATAAGTTAATCATGAATCGAACTTATGAAATGCCATATACATACAAAAAATGTATATATATTATTACAATGGTAGTTGAAAATGTTTTATATAAAAAACCGTACCTGTTGAACACCGCTGTCTGCAAGTAGAAATGTCAAATTCGAACCAAGATATGAACATTTGCTCTATTTCGGTACGGAACCCGGTTAAAAGTATAAATAAAAAATAATAAAATGACTAGTGCAGTGATTGTATAATTAAATAAGAAAGGTCTAAATACCAAGTATACAACTTAAGACCTTCTGCAAGCGGATGTATTTCTTAATTTTTCACTAAGCTTAAAATAATGTTACTATATGTACTTCCAAATATATTAATGGGATGCTCAACAGCTTAGCAACGGATACCCTAAAAACATAAAGTACCGTATATGATAGACCTACTCATCAAGTTCAAGATCTTGTTCAGGAAAATTAACTGATTCTTCCTCTACTTCCTCAATGTCTGATCTGTAGAGGGAAATAAGAACTGAACAAGTGGTTAATATACAACTGAAATGGTTATCTTGTTATGATGTATATGTATTTCTTTGACTTTTGGCTATTCATGTTTTATAAATTATTTGTACAAGACACAAGATTTTACAAAGGTAAACTACTCACTGACAAATTATTGACACAGGGATATCGAAAACCCCGTTTAATGTCAACGTTCCGCAAATTCTACGGTCGGTATAATAGTCTTGTTTGCGATTACTCTGTTTCACTAAGTGAAATTTTGAGTTGCCTTTTCGTTGGCGGTTGTTGAGACGCCTGTACCAATTGTGACGAGGATTCACTCCTCATGTATTTCATTAGAGTTGACTGTGGATCCACCGGTCGACAGGGGATGCTTACTCCTCCATGGCACCTGATCCCACCTCTTGGTTTCCAGAGGTCCGTGTTTGTCCATTTTTACCGGTTTTGTGTCTATGTCCTTGACATTCTATTGATTTATACTTTGGTATTTGAGATTTTTTTTATATTTCTCATTCGTCGTATTTCACAGCATGAGTTATACTGAGTGATATACCCCATCAAACACGTCTCTGTACGTTTCGTATATGTATATTAATCCTAAAAATTCAACTCTGCTTAGAATTTATCTTTTTATTACAAAAATGTTGAAATATCACTGAAATCCGTCTCCTAAAAACCGGAATTTTAAGTAATTTGATTTCATGCATTAAAAGAATTAGTTTTGTTTGTTTGAATCCGATTGCACAGCATGTCAGCTGTAATTGTGTTAATTAGTTAATATAAGTATGTGCGAGATGTAACTGTTTGACCTTTTCACCGTATTAACCCTTTCAACCCTACAGACCATAATAGACTGGTCTTTAACAATAGAAAAGAGCATACCACTCAGATACTCAGGGATGAAAGGGTTATCAGTATAATTTGATTTGTTTTCCTTCTTCAAACAAAACAACCTATCGACATTAATATACACATTTATAACACTTCATACAGAGTTGTCTATACACACTTGAATATGTTTTATACAGTTAGATTAAATATAGGAATGTCTCATGCAAAACAAATGGAGACTGCATTTATACCGGTTACAACTGAAAAAAAACAACAAAATGAAAATAAATGTCACCTGTATTACATTTCCTGTGGGTCCATAAGTAACAATTATCGCACTGCAAGACCTCTTGTTTTGCTGTTACACTTTTCTTATACTCTGTACACCTATGTCTGGGCATTGCCACTGGTAATTGTAGAATGATTCACAGAACACCACTTCCACGATATATAGCCATATTTGGCTTTTGATCTTCCGTCAACAGTTTGAATTAAATTTATCTAATTGTGTGCTTTTAAATTGCAGTTTGCAAAAATCATAGTGGCTTCAAGTAACACCGCCTAAGTATGCTGTATGTTTGCGATCAAATCGGAAAAGCTGACATTGTATGTACATTGTATCGCAAAGAACAGTCACGTCCGAGATAATTCAGAAACAACAATCTATATTTCATTCAATGACATGATTTTCCATCATTTCAGGTTTTCATAGGAAGTGCATTTTCCTATTTCCTATTTTCAACAGTGTTTATGGTGTCTAAGGCTTATAAATGATTCGATCTGCAGCAGTCGAATCAGCGAAAGATAATTTCATATACAAATGTAATTTACTCACTGAAACGAGGAACCGCGTACAAAGTCAATTGTTCGCTTATTATACAATTAGGCTTATGCGAAAACACTGAATTATAATTATAACGTATTTCAATATCGGGAATGTAGAAATTCAGAATTGATTTGTTTGGTTTTCTGGTGGTATTTTTATCCGTTTACACATGATTTGGCTATTGTTCATGTTGGAATGACTATAAGTTTGCAGCATGTCACCCGTCATTAGTTTTCATCACACGCCGTAAGATTGCAGTGCTTCGTAAGTTAGGAAACTAGTAAAACCCAGTTATTTTGTTAAATACACGTGTAATGTACCATATAAGAATTTAGAACTATCATATGATTTAATATTCTTACAGCACTAAATATCACAAAAATTACAGATGTATACGTTACTGAAAAATTACGACAAATTAAAATTTACGCACTTTAGTAAATTTTGCTCCCGATTTCCATGGACCCGTCCAATGATTCTTGAACAATATCTAACGGGTGTTGCCATAGCAATACGGTAACCATTCTCCTTACCTCTCAGACCTTTCATATGTTAGAGGCATTGTTCCTTTTATGGAAACTAATGCTCACTTCCTGAGTAAATAATATCAATTTCTATTAAAACTTGCGTCGTTTCAACATAAGCAAATATATATAAATATCACAAGACTGAAAAAAGAACCTAAACTCGCAAATTATGTTTGACAGGATACTTCAAGCAATGTGCATTTTACCACTTTGACCCAAGTCTAAGGATGCTTTGTAATCCTGGGTTTACAAATATTATAAACATAATACCAAAGTTATAATGCTCAAGACGATCGTTTCTGTCAATTAGACTTCATCAGCTAAGCTCCAAATTTAAATAGATTTTCTAAAGGGAAAGTGGTATAATACAAGGCCAAATAATAAATCTAAATGCATAGTCTAACCCGTCTAAGAGTAACCACTGTAGATGACTATCTTAGCTTTTGAATAATTTAGAATTTAAATGGTGTTATTGTCCGATTCACATAAGTTGGCGAGGCGGAGTAACCTTTTGATTATCATACGGAGGATTCTAATCACTTTTCAGTTATGTCAAACTACACGGGAAAAACGTTTTATTCACTGGATACTCTCTTATGACGTTATGTATGGTGACAAGTAGAGACGGTTACTCCAGTCAGTGTAATTTTAATTTTATGCTTTATATACTTAAAATTTAAACTCGTCCAGGTCAAAAAGGGTTCACAAGACCCCACCGGGTTATATGGATTTTACTATATCAGTGCCAAATATTACTTTAGTATAAGATTATCAGCTGGTACCGAAATACCAGGGACAAGGTTTATGTATACCCTCGGGAACTCGAACGGTTCACCAGCAGTGGCAACGACCTAGTTGCTATAAATATTATAAACATAATACCAAAGTTAAAATGCTCAAGACGATCGTTTCTGTCAATTAGACTTCATCAGTAGATCTCCAAATTTAAATGGATTTTCTGAGTGGAAAGTGGTATAATACAAGGCCAAATAATAAATATGAATGCAGTCAAACTTTACTATATAAAGGGTACCCGCCTATGAAGGCCATTCAAACATAACTTTTGTTATTTTTTTATTATGAAGAGACCTCTGTTTAAAGACCACCTGTCTATAACGGGTACTTTTGCCTGTTCCATTGAGTGGCCTTTATCGACATGTTTGATTGTACAATCGTTCCAGGTTCTATATTTGTAGGTGGTTATATGGTTATGAGGTTCTTTTTATGGATATGGAAGCAATAGTGGAATGAACGGACAGGCTATGATACAAAATTTGTTTGTAAAGTAAGGAAGTTGATACAAGATACAATATAGGCTCCTTACCATTCAATGGAATAGGCCAGTTAGACCGACCTATCCACCAATGGTAACGTGTCCGCCCGCGGCCACAATGGCACCTGCTCGGAGTTGGGTTCCTTCCCATGATTCAACAGTATTAATGTTACAGACACTGCCAAAAGCTGAATTTACAACTTTGATATTCTCAAGAAACAACGTTCTCAAATGTCAGCTCTAAAATTGATCAGAAATAATAAATAAAGTAACGAATTTTTAGGATAAGAAATGAATATTTCATTTATGATGAAAATATTTTGCAATTTTGTCACGTTTATGTTTGACTTCTGTACCATTGGGAAAACGTGGTAAGTACTAGTCTGGTCCTTGTGAATGGTAAGCACCCATAGTGACCATGGAACAAAACAGTCCTTTGGAATATCCGGAGTCGCCATAACGTGCCAAGGAAGAGTAAGCCTCCCCTAGCTTTTGGTCACAAAGGCTGTGGTCAACATGCATACATAGTAAAATCTATATAACATGGCGTGGTGGAGTCTTGTGAACCATTTTTTGACCTGGACGAGTTTAAATTTTAGGTAATAAAACATAACATTAAAATTCCACTGACTAGAGTATTCGTTCCTACTTGTCGCCACACATAAGAGAGTATTCAGTGAGGAATAAAACTTTTTCCAGTGCAGCTTGTCATAACCGAAAGGTGAGTAGAGTCATTCGTGTGATAATAAATTTTTTACTCCCCCGCCATCTTATGTGAGTCGGACAATATAGGGATAAAACAAGGGATATAACTCCTGGTATGAAAAGGGTTTTGTTTGTACAAAATAATGATATTTTAAGCCACAATCAACAAGTTTTAAACTGGTGGTGGCCACCTTTAATGACTGACGAGAGAATCGGTTTCGATGTACCCGGGAAGAGACTACCGTTTTTTAAGCAGTAATAATAGGTAAACGATTACAACACCAATAATCGAACTATTTCTACCCCTGAATATTATGAGATCGATTTTATCTATAGATTTAAATTTTATTTCTGTGTACAGTAAAACCTGCTATAGCGGCACCTCTATATAAGGATCACCTGTCTATAAAGGCCAGTTTTTAAAAGTCCCTTGACTGCATACTTCAACTAAATTGAACCTGTGTATAAGGGTCACCTGCACATAAAGGCCAATATTTTCTGGTCCCTTGGGTGGCCCCTATATACAGGTTTTACTGTATCTCTTTATTACTAAATGGTATGAATGACAAAACTTTTATAAAAGCTTTAAATAATATTCATAGCAATACATTTATTGCGGATTTTTATAATTGTCTTCCTAACAAAATTTGTCCGTAACTACATATGAGGCCTCATCTGATTTTTTTTCCATTTTTGTCATAAATAATGTCATGGGAATTGGAAACAGTGTTTTTTTTTTTATCTAAATCTTCCATTTTCTCGACGGGGGCGGGTCTCAGTCGGCGGTCCCAAACCCCTGCTTCATCTGTATTCGGACCTATTTATGGCCCTGTGTACATGTATATTTGGTATGGAATATTCTACTGATAATGATGCCCATTTGGCGTAGACCTTCCTTCTGTATATGGTCGGTGTGAAATTGTCTACCGTTCAACAATTTATCTGTAGGAATTATAAACTGTTGATATTAGCTTTAGTTAATGAAGAGCTATGCAATGAAACTATATTAAACCCTTAACCGGCGTTGGAAACTATCAAGTCGAATATTAAACCACTGAACTACCACATGTGGCTATTTTTAATGTCGGTTTAATGTCGGTAAATAAGCCCAGGTATCCTCATTAGTTTTCTAATAATCTGACCAGAGATGTCGTGGTTAAGAATAGTACACTGTCAATCTAACAACTTCGATCGAGGGATGGCGAAATATCAATTCTTGTGCACGAGATATTTTTTGTCCATGACGAGGCTTGCCGAGTCATAGACTAACAAAATTTTGTGCACGAGGAATGAGATTTCGCTATCCCTCCCTCAAAATGGTGTTTGACTGTTTTTCTCTCACATTGAAACAGTAAAGAGAATTCTTGACTACACCCATCTGCAGACGACAACAACAGTTAAACAGTATTTCTGGCACTTCCGGAATGGGCTTATCTCACCCTGCAGGGTGAGATAATATTTTTTCTGACATCTAAATTTGCGGACAAACCAGTCTCAGGTAAGAGAAAGCAATGTTTTTACCACGCGGACACGGAAGCCATATTGAAGTTATGACAAAAGTCGTTATTATACATTTCTACATTGTGGTCTATGTTTGTTGAGGACATTTCTATGGAACATGTTCAACGTGCTGTACATTCATGCTTACATTAAGAACCACCTTTGTATAAAGGGCATCTGCATATAATGGCGATTCAAACATAACATTTGTTATAAAAATAAACCTCTTTATAAAGGCCACCTGTGTACAATGACTAATTTAGCCTGTTCCCTTGAGTGGCCATTACAGACAGGTTTGACTGTATTTGTATATCTGGTTTGGGTTATTCTAAATTAATTGTCAATCACAACACACATTATATACTAGCGAAAAAAAAAGAAACTGTAGTTTAGTAATTTCATTTATAGATTCATATACAAAATATTATGTTGCATTATGTATATCATTATCTAATATAATGCATTGTCTTTCAATTCAAACATTAAATCACGGATTATGTCCATTATGGTTGATACGGACAGCCACTGAAAGTAAGGGGGTGCAAAAAAGTTTCACAGGTTTAATAGCGTGTATGACCGCCATTTGCACCGATACATTCTTCACACTTACGAAGCATTGAACGAATCACGTTATGCAGAAATGCCTTGGGAATGTTCTGCCATATGCGCAATAAAGAACGACTCAAAGCAGGGGGGGGGGGAGTCGACTCTTGATGTAGACATCGTTCTATTTCATCCCAAACATGTTCTATAGGCGATAAATCCGGTGACATAGCAGGTCAGAGTAGCACATTTACGTTTTTCTGCTGTAGTCACTAACAACGCGTGCAGTGTGCGGTCGGGCGTTGTCCTGCTTCAGAATGACGTTACTCTGGTTGTTGTGAATGACTGGAATGAAGTGCTGATGTCCAATCTCGTCACAGTAGCGTACGCCGGTTAAATTGCCCTCCATTTAAATTGCCCTCCATTATCACCTTACATGTTGTAATTCCACCCCAGACCATAACGCTCCCTCCCCTGAATAACGCAGTCGTCAATGTAACGTTCTCCGGTACGATGGTAAGTCTGAACACGACCGTCACTTCTGTCAAGATGAAACCTCAACTCGTCCGTAAACAAAACTTTCGCCCAATCTCTGTTATTGAAACGACGATGCCTCCTACATCATGCTAACCTCGCAACATGGTGACGCCAGAGCTGAACAAGATGGATAGCAGGACGTCGAGGATGGATGTTGGCCTCTTGCAATCTGTTCCTGACGGTATGAGGACTTATCCGTCGATGCCTAGGGATGCTTCTAGCGGTCAAAGAGGCCGATTGGTATCGATTACGCAAATGTGATGGCCGTATATACGTATTTTGCCGACGTGACGTCACACGTGGGCATCCTGATCGTGGACGGTGCCAGTTTGCTGATATCGTCTCCATAAAGCATTTACAGTGTTAATATGAACTCCAAACTGCCTTGCCACATTGCTTTGAGACATCCCAGATTCCAGCATCCCATTAGCACGCAATGATCATTTTCAATTATGCGAGGCATCTCTCAGTCAAAATTTTATTCCAAAACCCAATGTTTTTCTGTTTCAATATATTGAATACTGTCAATGAATGCAAGAAATTCTAATTGATTACTAACCATGTGTCGCTTAGGCTCGAAATACCAGAAACGCATGCTGTGGCCATCAAGGCGAATCGAACGCGATATTTAACAAATTGAGTTCTCAAACACGCGTTTAGTATATTAAACTATACCTTTAAAAATAAAGAGCGATCAAAGAATACTTTTTATGTTTATATTTAACTTTTAAGTATACACAGTTTCTTTTTTCCACTAGTATATATAACAAGTAAAGAATCGTGTAGTTGTCTTAATACTTTCTTTGGATGGGTTAAATAACCATTTACGTAATATTATTACCCCAAGGAAGCGTTGCAATCGTGTTCACTTTCAAGACGGATATAATTCTTCGTGTTTGATCGATACACAGTTTGTCATTTGTGCTCTCTATGCAGACGTCTAGTTCATGGTTAAAGTCATTATTGTATAATTAACATTCATTTAAATATAGATTACATCTATATAATTGTCGGCCTCTGTTATGTTCTTCACAGTTAATGTTTGGTAAAGTATATCTCCAATGTCTACTATCAGATTTCAAATTAGTGCGCATAAACTCACGTATTTTCCATTCATGTGTTAATATAATGCATAATGTACCAACATAGTTTAACATTTAAAAATCTACCTCTCCCCATTTGTTGCTTAATTTAGTGGTACATGTGCCCTTTCCAAACATTTCTATGTAAAACTTTTTATTACAAAATGAATATATAAACACTGAATTTTGTTAAATTTGGATTCTCTATTACGAAACACGTAGCACCTAAAACTCTTTCACCAATATAGAGATGTCATCACCTTTATGTGAAGTACTACGAATTTCGGCCGGTGCTGGCGTCAATTAGTGAGTGTTCATTTATGTGTCACGGAACCTCGGTTTTCAGTCTCATTGGAAAGATCCTGTGACTTTCTATTCGTATAGGAATGATCACAACCATTTCTTAGACACTTTGGTATGACTCGGTACCGGGAATCAAACCCGGGATCTTCCGCTTGCGAGTCGAACGCTCTTCCGCTTAACCACCACAAAGGGTTTGAGCTCTTCAGAAAAACGCATTAAGATTAATAGAATATCCCCCTACCTTTTGGGTATGACAAAGGACTCTCAATCTGAGGGTAACATTCTCGAATGACAAACCCGAGGCTTGCCGGTTTGTCAATCGAGAATTTTACCCTCGGATTTAGATTCCTTTGTCATACCCTCAAGGTAAGGGTCGATTAATATCTCCCATGTTTTAAATACATGTATATGTAGATCTACGCAACAAAATCTGACATTATGCACTGCATTCTAGACGCCACAGACACCGTACATCATATAAATTGTATTGTGACGTCATAGCTCGTGTAGCTTGTCAATACCATAGGGGTTGACAAGGAAACCAATCCCCGTTAAAATGAAGGAGAAATCGGTGAACAATGGGAGAAAAAATGACGAATTATAGTTTTTAAGTTTATCTATATTGTTTTAAATCAATATGGCTACAAATATCGTGTCTGAAAAGATTCCAATATGACAAGTAAAATACAATGCAATTAATAGCTGTTCTCTGTAACCACAAACATATATATGTTGTTTTGTTGCCATGACAAAATCCCCATAGTAACCAATTTCTGTCACTTTATATATTTTTCATCAATTTATGAAATAAATATATATAATAGATAGAATACATGACCATGTGTGTCACTCTCCCTATGTAAGAGTTCAAGTGGTTACTGAGAATGACTATGAAATGGTCAAGCAATTTCTTTGCTGATTTCAACACTTTTCAGTACATTAATACTAGAATTACAATACTATTTTTTCGCTTAAAAGTGTTCACATAGTTTCGGGTAGTATTAAGGTCAAAATTTAGAAATTACGCAAAAATTAAAGTTTGGCATTTAATCTACTTGACTGAAGTGTTTTGGTCAAGATCATAATGACAAAAGAGAGGTTTTCGTTACCAAAGCAAAGTTGCTGTCAACAAGTTAGATTTATTTTTAATTTCTCGTTATAATATATCCTGTTCACCATTCTAAAACATTGTATCTAAATACTACACCTAGGATAGATTTAGATATTAATATTCAAATGATATGTACATGTATAATAAAGTACTTTGTTGCTTTTTGAAGGCATCCCTTTTGTATCGTTTTACCAAGGGCAAGATTTAAAACGAAAACGAATGATTATCTGTCAATTAAACTTTGAATTCCAAATCTTTAAAAACGTCGACAGGTACATATTTACGGCATACATTTTTGTACAAGGTATAATACCAATTATTATGCAAAAGTCTTGATTCAATTCTACACTGATATCTGCACTTTATCTAAATTAGGCCATTCCAAGTTTTTTTTTACCTGTTTAGCGTCCGCGGACGAATTGGTTTTGAGATTATTAAACAGAAAAAAAAACACTAACATCTAAGGAAAAATATGGAATTTAGCCCTAAAGTGAACAATAAAACATGAACATATGTTTACATCATTTTAAAAATTAACATTTCATAGGTAATCTATAAGTATGTGTCAAAGATATGGTTTTTATAAGTGTAATTTTATTTTCCTTTGTCAACATGTGCGGAAATACTCAAATGTCAATAAAATTGCATTTGTACTCATAAAAATATCTTGTGTAAGTTCGCTTTTTTTTCCTGACAGAAAGATTTTTTTTTACTTTAGGATGGATGCTAAACATTAAAAAAAAACTTGGGATGGCCTTACTTTGATGTACCATGGAATATACCATAGCCTCTAGGTAATGTTGTTGTTGAAGAAAATGTGTATAAAATATTAATTCTTAAATGTGACTACAAAACGAAGTCTTAATCCTGTCTTAGATTTAAATGTAATTTTATTTTGCAAATCGAATTCAAAACTTGATGTTGAAAACGTGGATAAAGTTATGGAAGAGTTAATGTCAATATCGAATGAATACACAACACAACACCGATGTATTGGTATAAACAACACGGTCACAAAAACAACGGTATGCCACCCTGTATATTTGCTGTGTAGACCTGTATGATCCCACCTTTTTTCCTAAATATACATTTATATTAAATTCGAGCTCAACTGATGAAGTCTTATTGACAGAAACGAACGTTTTGATAATTTATTTTGACTTCTTTTGTCATTATCTATTTTGATATTTCAAATATCACGTCTGTTGTGGACGTACTTCAGACGCATTATACTTATACACCATGGCAAATAAATCCTGAAGCGGAAGATAAGATTCGTTCCAATGGAAAAATTGTGGTGGTTTGAAATCATTTGTCGTATGAAAAACTTCTATTTATAGCGAACATCAATCCTGATTTCCTTTCTATCCCGTGCGGACAAGGTAACCTAAAGAAATCGCATGCGCAAGAATTTGGTCGGTTACAATGAACGGTGTGGCGGAAAGGATATCTGCTTTGTACGAAAAAAGATTTAAATTCACCATTATCTTTGTCTATGACACTGTCTCTTGATACAAAGTTTTGCATATGCATATCTAGAAGATGAATTTCACTGGTGGATATTTTTTCACTCAGGAGTGTTCGATCGGGCCTCTCCCACAGTCGGCATATCTCGTTACATTGATGGTTAGCGAAAAAACTGTCAATACCCATTGTACCAAGATCATCTCTTCCAAATTCACGACTTCTTGAGTGAATGGTTGGTACAGTAAGGAAAAATGTATCCATCTGTTTTACACCTTGAAACTTGCAAATAACAAATTCTCCTTTGGATTTGCACCAGGTATAATGCGAAAATGCATTTAACATAACTGTATCTGTGAAATCAGTTTTGTCACTTTCAAAATTTTGGAAATGACCCTTGAAATATGGTTCTATTGCAACGATTTCTAACTCTTTCATTTTCTTCCGAGGTTTTCCCATTAAGAATGCGACACACATAAACGACGACACCTCGTCAATTTCCGCTAGCATTGGAGTGCGAAATACAAGCCTAACATATCGATCGAACATCTTCATTTCTTTAGCGAAAGCTTTGCTTAAGTACTTAGCCTCTTTTGCTTTTAAAATCTCGCCTTCCCAGTCGTCATGAGTCGCACATCCGTATCGGAATGCTTTAACCAAACACTTTTCACCTTTTCTTGGTCCATGCCCGTTCAGAAGTCCAAGGTAGGATAGCTTTTGACGACCTACCCGGTGAGGGTAGGGCTCAAAGCTAGTCCAATACCTGCTTCCTTCGTCCTCATCTTTAGCGCTCAATGTTTCGATGCTTACTTGTTGTCCCATTGACCTCGATCTTGTATCTGGAAAACCAGATGAATTCAAATATTATGAATAATACCAAAATTACAGTTTTCCAATAAAGGCCAAAACAAATGCTCAAGTCGATCGTTTCTGCCAATAAGACTTCATCATTTGAGCTCGAATTCAAATTTGATATAAATAATGTATACTTCCGAAAGAAAAAAAGTGGTATCATACAAATCCCAGTGATAAACCTAAATGTATCGCCAAATATGTCTAAGAGTACCCACTGTGAAAATGATTATCTTAGAAAATAAACAATTACAAAAGTGAACGTTTGATCAGTATTTCATTTTTATTTTTATCACGTCATAGCAATTGTATTTGAAAGAAAATTACTTCCTGGAATGTATTAGTTCAGATGTAAAAAAGAGGGAAAATACAGAATAACAAGACTAAGTTAAATGTCAATTAACATAATACTTACATCACGAGATCAACATTTACCAAGACAATTCATTAGATGAATCTCATGTGAAATATCATATACGATATAGTTAGTTGAAATAAAACGTGAATTTTTCAAATTCCCAGCATAACACAAACAGTTCAACGAAATATTGATACGGTAGTCGTCTGTGTAATCTACAAGTAAATAAAACCATTTAAGTACGAAAAGAATATGTCATATATATATAAACTTAACTGACATTGACTCAAAGGGGTCTGATTCGCGAAGTGATCTTTACAGTCATGGTATGGATGGCCTGGTCCAATCTAGTATTGCTATAGAAAATTGCGGTCTTAGATGCTATCTCAGTACCATAAAACTTAAGATAATATCATCTAAGCAATAATGACTGCTGTGTTGATATGATTATGTCACGATGATTAATTATAACTTATATGAATAAGTATTGAATGCATTATTGTAGAATTTTTAACAAAACAATTATTTCGATACTTACAACATATAAAGCTGTTGGGAATAAATTGCATTTTGTTAAGATTTCCAATGCATGTGATCGTCATTTAGTACAAGGCTGATCAACTATTGCATGTTAGTGATACAATATCATATTTTATATAATAAAGAATACATTTTTATTTTTGTTTTTGTTTTTGTTTTCTTTTTTAGTTTTTGTTGTTGTTGTTTATTTTTTTGTAGAATAAATCTCTTTACCTAAATTTTGGTCATGAGAATTATGTTATCTTGTAACATTATCTTATAATGGTAGATAATATGATAATACACCCTAATACTGGTAAAATAATATACATATATATAAATAGACCGTAAAATCAACCTACATAGATCTTATTTATTCTCTTTAAATAGTATTATGGCTATGTTTTGAAAATCGCTGTCTCGGGAAATGTTTGAAGTCCCCCATAGGTAGATAATTGTGGATAGATATTATCTATTTAAGGTTAAACATATAACACAACTACTATCACAGAGCTTTAATTAACATCTTACTTGTTGATAAGTATGCCATTATTTTCTTGTCAGTTTCTTAAAACATTCCAAAGAACTAACTGGACCATTAGTACATACTGTATACTATAATTGTGGATATTTCCGCGTGTTGTTTATTATGCGATTTTCTTATGCAAATCATACGAGTGGGTTTTTTAAGCGATGTCAGCAACTTATTGTGAACAGTTCCGTATTATAGGATAATCATTAGCTCAACTGTGGGACTGGTACGTGACTTCACGGAGGTAATTTATCGAAAAACTCTTCTTTGCGTATTTAGTGTAAATTACCCCCACGCGTAAATTTCCACGTTTACAGTACTTGGAAATTTTATTTCGCCCCTGGTATTTCCGACAATTTACAACGAAAAAAGCATATTCACCCCCTTCTTAAAACACAATTAAAATCTTATGAACGGCCTGTATATCCGTGCTTAAATTATTTTAATAGCTTGGAAATTTTAATTTCGTTCTCTCGTCTAAGGACGAAAAGGATGAAACTTAAACTGGGGCTAAAATTTCCATTAAACGTTATTTTATTTTTTGTTATTTCTTTCTTTTTTTCTTTTCTAGATATTGATCACTAGCTTCTACAAAAAAGAAAACTGACGTGTGGGACATAACAATACTAAGAACGGCATTGGAGCCGGCCTGGCTCAGTCGGTAGCGCGCTCGACTCTTGATCGTGAGGTCGTGAGTTCGAGTCCAGCCAGCGGCAGTTTGGTTTCCTGTCCTTCGGATGACACAGTGAAAACCGAGGTCCCGTGTCACAGTAGGTGTCAGCAAGTTAAAGAACCTTCACTGCTCAATGGCCGTAAGTGCCGAGCATAGGCCAAAATTTGAAGCCCTTCTCCGGCATTTGGTGACGTCTCCATATGAGTGAAATATTCTTGAGTGGGACGTTAAACAACAGTAAACAAACAAACAAAAACTATTGCCCTGTACGCCGTTGACCTTTCTTATTTCATCTGCATTAAAATGAAAAGAAGACAAATTTGTTGATTTGTTTGCATATTCTTTTAAATATTTACTTTACTTTTTAATTTTTACTTCATGACACATATTTAAAGCAATATGAGCTGTCGTGGGTAAAATATTTTACATGCCCTTTTATGTAATATTCTATCTCATATATATTCCAAAGAGACCATCTGGTGGTTAGAATAACAAATGCATGTGTAAAATTGCAACAATCTTGCCAAACGTAACCCGTAATATCAGTTATTTTTTGTCCGCCATACTTTGAACGTTGCAAATTAACTTTCGGAAATTTTTTACGAAGATTACCGAGTGACCAATAAACACGTGCTATTTGCAGTTAATATACATTCTATTCTTATTACCCTTTGCGTTTATTTTCTTACATCATCATTTCATACCTATATCAGTCAAAGTTTGTATTTTTCGTCGTTTCAAAACATTCGTTTCTGAAATTGTCCACGTGCCGGTAAATCGGGTGATCTCGACCCATTTTTAACTCGTCCCATCGCATTCTCGGCTTTATCATTCGTGACACATATGACAATGAACTGTCCAACTTCACCGGACACGGTGGCACGATTGTAAAACGTGAGATACGCATGCTTTTCACAGTTATATTATTTTGATTTTATCAGTGTCAGCATTCAAGGTAACATTAAAGATCAGAAAATATCTTTTAGTGACCAGATATATTTATTCATATATTCATCCGATTTTCTTCAGGTATTTAAAATAGCGTTGAAAAGCATATATTTTACATAATGCAAGCACTTTTCAATAAAAATCACGTCCTGTATTTTAAAAATGGATATAAAACACATAAAAATCGGCCGATTTTAACATAGTCCGAGCGCGTAAAGGACGAGATCCCCTGACCGAATTACGAAGTACATTTGATATGGCGAAAGAGTTTATCTGAAAGGTCATTGCATACGGAAATACAGCTGGATTTTTTAAGGTACGGGAAAACTTAAATTCTAATAAAACAAATAACTTCGAAAAGAAGATCTTTTACAACGTTTCACGTGTTTGATAATGTATTTGAACACACATTTTATCATATTCTCGACTATTTGTCAGGGGACAAAAACAATCATCGTGACAGCTTATATCGCTTTAAAATACTAAATTGAGTTCTTTATTTGAACTATGTGTAAACATAGTTTGGGAAAATATATAACCGTATATAATGGTGCAAAGCATATTATTTCCTTGTTTAAACAGTATATGCCGTCCGACTGATAATTTACCCTGCCGAAGGTATTCAACTCACCCATGAATGAGTGAATTCTGTGGTACCATTTACAGGCTGAAGTACGGAAATTAATAAAAACTATTTTTTATATTCGTATGTATGGAATAAAAGCTACTGTGAAATGAACTGTGAGCTCGATCAGATGTTTGTAAATAACATAAACAGTATTCAACTCAATCTGGTTCTGTTAAATTTCAATACACCACTGATACATAATTATGCATTATATTATTTGGGTCGCCACTAACAATATCAACAAAGACATTTTTTCATTTTCCAATTTCCCAACAAAAACACGAAAACAAAATAAATAGCTAAAATTTTAATGATAAGAGTTCGGTTTATTTTATTTTTAAATAAAACAAATTATTGTCAAAATCAGAATTCAATTATATGGAAATTTGTATATGTTTGATAAAAATCTTTATATGCATGATAAAGTTCTTTAACTAGATTTCAATCTAATCAATCACGCCGACAAACTCGTTTTCTAAAACCTAAAATAAAATAACAATAAACACCGTGGAGTTACAAAACAGCTATATCAATGTACGATATCAAATATCTACAAAGGTAAACGCCAGTATGTCGTAAGGAACAGTATATATATAAATATATATATATATATATATATATATATATATATATATATATATATATATATATATATATATATATATATATATATATATACATGCATTTTTCGTTCAAATCTTTTTCACCAGTTTTCAAGATTTAAGCAGTAATTGTCCCGACTTTAAGGTCTGAATATGATTCTTAAGCTTTGCCGACAGAATCACGACTAGTTACTATGTATAAACAGTAAATTGTTTTTTCTACAGTGGGTTTTTGAGATTTCATATTCACAACCATGCGATTTCTTGACGCTACTGTTAATTTTTCACTTATCGTTTCCAATCCTAAGTATCTAATGGTGTGCTATTTTCTATTGTTTAGAAGAAGTCTATGGTGGCCTGTATGGTTTAAATGGTTAATAGAGACTTCTACAGCTGTAAATGAAGTGCCGCAAATTTATGACCCATGCTATGGCTGATGTATTGACATGGGATCATGGTTCCATGTCTCACCCGAAACATCCGGAACTTTAAAGAAGAAATATAGTCATCTCTTTATAACAGATGTCCGTTACCTGGAATCAATTTCAGTACTATCCCGACTGCGAAGCGAATGCTTTAAGCACGAACGACTTTAAAACTTAGTATACATGTTGTATATTTTAATTCGTTACGTGTGTTAACTTACAGTTAAAGTGTAACCATTTGAAAAGAAATGCTTTCACAAAATCGACGTTTTAAACAGCGATGAACAATAAATAGCACATTCATGTATGCTACTCACTTTGTTCTAAAACAAATGTTTGCGTGTGTGATTGTTTTTTAAGGGAATTATATACTTCGTTAATCTTTGTTTATAAACACAGTACTTTGTGAATACAGATTATGAAGTTCCGTAAACGCATGTATAGGAATATATCTAACACTGAACACTTTCGAGGCAAGCAAAATATGAAAAAAAAATTTTTCAATACATCCATTTTGTACTGAGACACCCCCTGACTCTCCTGATTTCAATGATTTTTAATTTACCACCAGGATTAAATCTATTTTGGTACCATCCAGTGAATCAAAATATAGCACTACAAAGGAATTGCTGTTGGCTTTCACAATTGTTTACCCGGATATATTTTGCCTGTGAAAAATGAAGAGCGGCCATCGAAAAAATGCAACGAATTTTGTGAACTGAAAATAAAGACCCTAACATATGACGTAGAATCATTACAGACATATAAAAGTCTGAAATTGATATCAGCTTTGCAAAAAAAGTACATTAATCAGAATATTTACAGGAAAATGGTTATATCTATTTTAATTCATGACGAGAAGTTATATATGTAAACCTATAAAGAAAAATTAACTCTTTTGATGATGATGATGATGATGATGATAATGATGATGATCTACGAAAAACATTTTAGTTGAAAAAAAGAAGCGAACACCGGTTGCTACTTTTAATACATAAAATATGATATGATTTTAGATCAAACGGAGGCATATTATCATTCATTCACTCAAAACAAATATTATCTAATACAGACCTTCGATGGTAATCTCCACACATTCCAAAGTTACAATTTGATCTGTATTTTCACTGTTTGTCGTAATGATGGGATCCAAAATACGTCCTCTCTGTAAAACAGAATGTAAGTCTTCTTACAGTACTGACATAAAACTCGGTGACAGCAATATTCCCAGTGCCTTCACATCTCAAGTATATTCAACAAAGCTAAACAGAATAGTGCAACGGTGACTAATTTAATTAATAGATCTGTATATTGACGAATGAAATTCAGTGGTTTGATTACTGCTATTATGTATCAAATTGGTAGGAATGCCGATAGAAAATAAGATTTCGCTCTTTCGAAGAAGTTAATAAATTGCAAATTCTCCGGGGTAATTTTTTTCTGAGAGCTATCTTCTTTGGTAATCAAAAGCGAAAAGAGAGATATGTAAATTAGACACTTGGATTCAGACCATCGATATCATTCGATTGACAGAATATTTCCTTATTTCCGCTTTTGTGACTAGTTTGGATGGGTTTAAAGACTAATAGGAAATACAGTTATCAAATGTAAATATCCTCGCATACAAACGAGAAAACTGTCTTTAGTAATATATAGGAGAACACATTGGCAATATTATACACATTTGTATTTAAACGCTAACAACTATACAAAGTTTCTCCAATAGTTCACCGATAGTCAACCAATTATTACTTGACGCAAAATCATTTCGAGCGTCGTATCAAATTTTTAGCTATAATTGGGCTGTCGCGTCAAAACATCCAAGTTTGTTTTTTCTATCATATACGGCTCGTTGGTTGTTGATAATCAAATATTTATATATTTTACCATCCGTGTGAAAATATCGACAAAAAATTATTTTGACTTCGTTGTTAGATTCCTTCGACATATAATGATACGTGGATACCACAGTATTGATGAGAACTGAAAAGCAAATCTTGCTGATTTAAATCAATTTTAGTAAAAGTTTTTATTTCACAAGATTCTACGGTCGATGTAATGACCATGTTTATCACTACAGTAACGTTGTTTCACTACGACGTCAAGTATTGAACACCTTATTCGGTATTGTTGGTTAAACAATCAGAGGGTTTGCAAGAGTTATTATCACCCCATAACTAGTAATCCCACATAGGGATTATAAGAGACGCTCAATTGTTCACCGGTTCCGGCTGTTTTTGTTTATATTTCACATCTCCCTAATCGATTTCCTATAGTAATTTTTTGTTAAATAACGTTATAATGTTATAGTGTTATAATGGTCTAACATTTCGCATGATGTTGATGAATAAACATATGTAAGCAAATAAATAAAACTAATTATTATTGTTTATCGCCTAAACAAAACAAGAACAATGGGGACAGACCTACCGGAGTGTTTAGAGATTTCCTTAAACTCCCACAGCGTTAAACTCCTTCAAAATACAATGGATTACAAGCACTTTTTAAATTTGTTTTTCCATAAGACGTAAAAAATAATAACTGTTATTACAACGAAGAAGTAATTGACACCGACCTTTCTCCTTTACCGGCTCTATATATCACTAATATCAAAATGATTGTGACGTCGCTGACATGTCAGCAAACAAAAATGAACATTTAACAAAATATCTGACAGAGGAAAACAAGTTTTTACAATCTTCAAGTGTTTCTGAGAGGGAATTTAATAATCTACTGACATATATAACGGGTCGCTTTTCCCTTTGTATTCATTCTCATGTTAAACATGATAATAATATGTTTTAATTCTGTTTGTTTAAGGTATTTTCGTACATGATATTATTTGGTCATCAAACACGAGTATATCAATGAGAACACTGAGAAATAGCAAGTTGAAGAGATTCACACGTGACATATAAGCTCTAAATATATCTATTTACACAGTTTCTCTTTTAATTTGGGATTGTGTATTAACCATTCTGTTTTGTACAAATACACGCAATCTAGGTTATAATAATATATAGGCCTACTATCTATACGGTGCCAAATTTCTAATGATATTACCTTCACAGTATTAACCTATACAATATGATGATAATGTCAATGAAAGGGTACAGTAGCACCAAAAGTTTGGGGAAAATATAGTGAAACCTGGCTATTAAGACCACTTAACTGACTAACTGATTCAAATAGATCTGATAAGCAAGGAGGTCTCAGAAGTTAGGGTCTAGACTTATTTAATATTTTTAAAAACTTTTTTAAAAGTTTAAAATAATATAAAATAATATAAAATATTTATTGTCTTAAATGTCGCCTAAGCATGGCTGTCGTTAGGTGTAATAGTTAAACATTTGTTTCATCCGCGAAAATATTACATTTATACGGAAGCGTCGAAAGTTATAGGTGAAGAGCCTCAAATTTTGACCTGTGTTGTGGACATATATCAATTCAGTGAAGGTTGATTAATACGTCTTGATCTCCGAGACATGGATACATGACAGTCTAATCATAGTACCCATTTAAAATGTTTATAATATGATTCATATCTATCTAGTATTCATCTTAATATTTCGTGGAGCAAAACAAAAAATAAAACATTGACAATCATATCGTATGAAACAGGAACCTTTCAATATCATATGACTAAAACATATGACTCTAAACTTGTAGATCCTATTATTGAGTTTGTATTGAAAGAAAATAATGATTGCGTCTGGGCTAAAACATTTCAATGGCGGATGATTGAACTGAATTAATTTTTAGCCATCCTTTATTGTGAAATCCCATTTTTATTCAAAATATGTACCTGATTTACAGGGCATAAAATTACATTGAACAAACCTGTTTTAATTATATTTTTTATTTTGTATTTTTATCGTTATTTATTTATTTGTTCATTTAGTAATAGCTTCGGTCTCGGACTCTGCATATTATTTTAGTTATCTCAATATTATTTGAAACAATAATGATAATAATACGGACGTTACGCTGAATATAGACCAAATGATTTGTATTTCTGATATATTATTAATGAGTCCACGATGTACGGTTTGCGATGACACGTAATGATATAAGCGGCGGTTGGTTATTTGTTTAGATATTGTCGCTTCTCGGTGTATTTTGTTAGACATTTAAAATATTGATAGGACTAAGATAAGAAGGAGTAATTAATTGCTAAATCGATAAAATCGAACTGGCTTCATTGAAGGAACTAACGTATTATAATATTAAGTACAGGAATTTCGTGTCAGTGTAACCCAGTTCTTTAAATGTCACCAACGATCTAACTGATATAGCTGTATATATAAATAAATAAATAGTATCCATAAATGATCTATAAACGTATCAGTGATCTATTGACCTACATGCATTTTATTCAAAGTTGCTCGGAATCTTTCGTCAACGAATTCTCATCTTTTGTGCTCTAATAAAAAAACTAAGTAAAATATTTAAGAAATGATATATTTCAGCATTTTACATGTTATATTTACATGAAGTTTACAAAAAAATACTTGTGATCATGAGTACGCTCGTTCTATTGTCACGTGTCTAATGTTTCTTATAAATTTCCCTGCCAACGTACCGTGATAAAGAGAGAAAGAATTCCCTATGTATAAAACACGTGTTCAACATCAGACTCTATCCTAACGTAAATGACTGAAGTCTGTAAATAGACGTACAGTAACGTTTATATTAACTCCAATAAGATATCATAATATTTTATTAATTATTTTTAAAAATTCCTTTTCTGTCAAATATTGATACACATATAAGCACATATACAATCACATGATAAAGTTACATACCTCAAATACATCTTCAGTTTTGTAGCAGTCTTTCTGACTTATTACAGGTGAGTATTAACATATATATACTAATGAGGCTGTTATTCCTTTCGTGGTTAGACGAATGTTCAAGAGTAAACCATATCCATTGTGTCAATAATATTGATTAAAGTTTTAAAGAATGCAATAAACTAGACTTGTTCCTAATAATTATATAAAACCTTGCTAAGTTTTAAAATGCTTACCTTAATTAACTTTTATGCTCCTTGTTGTTTTTTGAATATGTAGAAAAGCAAAACAATAACGTTTTTGTACAACTAAGTATTAGCTGTTTTAAATAAAAGATATTGGTTTTTAAATTTTAAAATGATATCCTGAAATTAAAGAATAATTCGAAAAACTAAATAATTTGCGCGAATTTTTTGCTCTCTAGTTACCCCGACTCTTTCGAAATTCACCAACTTGTCCAAGAATGAACGCATGCGTGAAAATACTTCTTCTAAGCTAACGAACCTCAGTGTTCGCACTATACAAACCCGTCAAGGTAGAATACGTAAATGTGTATTTAGCTGTCTCATTTGTCTGTGTCTTTGTTAACCGTGCGAAACCTTACCATGGTGAATATACGGGTTATCCATATATCGTGTTTTAAATAAAAGTTTTAATTAAGTCAATGCTTCAACTGAAAAGAAAAGCTTTGTGACAAGAAGTAACATGAACCTATACTTTTAAAAAAAATTAGAAAGTTTGAATTTAAATTGTATAATACTTGATAATGGCAATTAAAAAGCATGCTGAATTCAGAATTTAACACTTTTCTTTTATTCATGATACTAAAGTGCATGCTAAATGTACTTTATAATCTATATACTGATTGAGGTTTCCCTTTGGTACAGCATTCGACTCACGCGCGGATTGTCTCGGATTCGATTCTCGGCGTTGATCATAGCTATAGCGTATACGTTCTTCATAGTCAAGTAAGATCAAAGTGCCTGCCCAGAGCATCAACAGGTTAATAATATTTTTTTCAGCGATACAAAAACACTTCAACAGCAGTATGACATTTCTACATTATGTATAAAGAAATTTATTAATTCAATTTTGATCACGGTCAATCCATGTCATACTATAAAGTAACTGTAATTTTGAGTTACCTGTCCGAAATAAATGTGGGCGTGGTTGGTAGGAAGGTTATGCGAAATTTTGTCCAATATTCACCATCTTTTAAACCGTCGCAGAGACTTCCTAGGGGTTAACATTTAGGTATCGTGTTTTTTAATATCTTATTATGGTGGTTCAAAGAAAAAATAAACTACGTTGTACCTGACGAAGTCACGAAATCACGGTATACATGCTGCACAACCTTGGACATTAGACTCTTTATCAAAATATGTTCGTGCTTTCAACAGACCTTGCATATCGGATCATTTGGGAAATATAACACCAGATAAAAATGAAATATACATCTAGGAAACGGAAACGCATATGCATGATTATATGGGTGGTATATTTCATTTTCAGAATGATGGGATAGATTGCGTTTACAGAGCTAGAAGTATAGAAATTGTCTTTATTAAATGTCAAATTATCGGCGAAATATTTTAATTTCAATTTAAGGGTTAATGGCTAGCTAAGTCTGATTCAGAGGTTTTTGAATGAAATTTGTTCCATCCGAAGTGCTTGACCAAAGCATGGGCATTGTTGGTGTCCATGGGAATGCAGATAAAATGCTGAAAAACTTGGCCTTCAAAGACATGTAAATTAGAATGTTCATAATGCACAGACGTTTTGAATAAGATTGGAATTGGAAAAAATGCATATCTTATATCAATGACACTCGGCATTTGTAATGATGTCAAAATGACCATATTAATTTTCTACCTATTGTTTTGTAAAGAATAAAGCAGTTGCAATTTTTTATACTAATAATTTTAATAATCTGATAATATATATCGTATATTTTGACACTTCTGGTGAGTTTCAGCTTTGGAGATAAATATTGATGTTCTTGTATATTTGGAAAATATGAAACTGATCATGAAAGTCAATAATGTACTTGATTATGTATATTAACTCTCTGATAGGTACTGTAGTCATATATGCAAAGCGGCGTATCAAGGATCTTTTCTTCAAAGGGCTGAGAGGTAAAAAATATCATTTATCCAAATACTTATACGACACTTGGCTACATACACATACTTTTAATAATAGTTGAATGAATTGCTAGCTATAGAAAAGTACTTCTGTAAAAGAGTTGATATTATAAACATAATACCAAAGTTATAATACAATAAAATGATACAATAAAATGTAAAATATTTTTTCATACAAAAACCTACTCCACTCTAAAGTGCTAATTCTCAAGTAATCGTGTGAAGTGCAAAAATCTAATTTTCTCATAGACATATGTTTTTTCGCCGATTTTTAACACTTTATTCAATCAGAAACACTGTAACTCGACAGTTTCCTGTATGGGTTTATATAGTTTATATAAAATCTGTGATTCGAATTTTTTCTCTATGGGTATATATAAAGTCTATAACTGGACATTTTCCTGTATTGGTTTATATACATTGATGTTTATAAAGTCTGTAGTTCGACATTTTCCCGTATGGGTTAATGTAGTTGATCAGTTGAATTTTATATAAATTCCGTAACTTGATATTTTACTGTTTGGATTCATATAGTTTATATAAAGTCTGTAATTCCCTACATCCATACAGGTTTCTAGTATAAGAGGTCTATGTCTTGTGTGAGTTTATACACTTTGCGATTTAAGTTTTATAGAGACATCAGGAAAGTATCTGTACTTTTCCTCATACATACAAAAAACAAACAAAACAAAACAAAACAACAACAACAACAAAACAACAACAACAAACAAAACACTCTTCATAATAAAAAAATCTAGAGCAGCTCTGACGCTTTCAGTCACTAAACACTGAAACATTTTTAAAATGGTGCGAATTATAGTGTTTTAGTAAAAAACAATGTATATAGTTTCCGGTTAGTGTTGTGTCAAATACCCATCTAATTATATGCATTACGAAAAGCATTAATGAAGTCAGAAAGAAAATTTTGACCCATTAAAATATCCGAAAAACGCTTTAAAACAAACAAAAGGTACCCAAAAGAGAACTCCGTAGTACATTTATGTTTTTCGACGAAAACAATTAAACGAAAACGGTAATTTTTTTTTCTTAAAGCTTTTTAACATGAAAACTGACAAATATTTTTAAATTTGGGATATGAAATATTAAGGATTTATTTTTCAAATGGTATTAAAGTTAATTATTTGAACAAGGACACGTGTTGTTTTTAAAACTTGTAGGCGTGAAAAACGTGACTCTGGAAAAAGCGACGTCGATATAATTCAAGGAAACTAAACTATATCGCGGACAAGTGCATCTGATATGATGTCATACGGCTAACACAAACAACAGTCAAGCTGAGACGTTTTGAGATCTTGATGATTATCTAACTATTAATTAGACAATAATCGAGAGTATTTATTGTAGTATAAACGCCAAATGCCAAAAAAGTGCCATCGTTGAAGCTCATATTAAGAATGAAAATGGACACAGTGGGTAAAAATACATTATATATTAATTGTTAAACTTTTTATATGTCAATCCGTGTCGATATAAAATTCTAAATAAGTCATTTTTTCAAATACGGATACATTGTACATATAGTTCGCAAACTACGAGTCGATCAAATATAATGAGGAGAGGTAACTGCTGAAGAACTGTGTTTAGCTCACTCGGTAATAAGAACTAAATTCACTAATATTTTTTGTAACAGTCATAAATAAACAGATTATTATTAGATAATAATAATGATGAATGAATTAATAGACTGACAGTCAAATTATTAAATGTATAAATAAACAAAATAATGAATACATTAAACAAATACAAATAAATACAAAACAAATAAATAGGTAGATAGATAAATAGATAAATATATAAATAAATAGAAAGGTAAACAAATAAGTAGATACATGTTTAATGAATATTATTGAATAAATGTATGAATGAAATTTTTAAATAGATATATGTACGAATAAAGAAATAATAAAATTGAAAGTATTGATGAATCAATAACACCATCAGAATGAAAATAGGCAATACTATTACTTGGGTATTTATAAGCCTGTCTTTTAGTACTTTCAGTACTTTGATTAATCTTCTTTACATATAGGCTTTTAGATGAGAAAAATGAATGGATTGAAGAGATAGATCTGCAAATGTCAGCAGCGCTTGAAATTTTAATGCTGGGCGACATTAACATAGATTTTAACAATGGTTGTAATAACAGATATTGGAATCAATTTATTGAGTGATATGAATTAAAAAAAAAAAAAAGAAAAAAAAAAGATAAATCAACGAGAATTAATAAAACACCATCTACTCTTATAGATCATATATTGCTCTTCTCCTGAAATGTTAAGTGAAGTGAGCATTCCAACTATTGATTTAAGTGATCATAATCGATATATGTTTAACTAAAAGCTATCAAAGTAAGCAAAAGTCAATCAATCAGGTCATCATGATGCATAAATCAATTACTTACAGTTGTTTCAAACACTTCATTGAAGAAACATTTATTATTGAGCTCAATACTTCTGATATAAATAATGTATGTAGTGTAAATGATGCAACATTAGCAATGCATATATGGTATGATGCGTTCACACGATTACTTGATAAGCACGCCCCGGTACAAATCGGTCGAAACAACGTGACTGGTTTAATGAAGATATACAAACTGCTACAAAACTAAAAGATAAATATCATAGGCTACATAAATGGATTAAAAATAATTTTTGGAGAAATAAAACTACTCGTCTGATTGAAATAACCAACAAGGATTTCTTCAAAAATGCGGTAGGTGAAAATAAAGCATCATCTTATCTTTGGAGACATTTAAAACATCAAACTAGTTGTACAGATAATACAAGTCTTCCTGAAAAGATAACTTCAGAAGAAGGTGTAGAAATAACTGATAATAGTGACATGATAAAATGTATGAATGGTCATTTTGTTAATATTTCAAAAACAGTTGATAAAATTTTGTTTGACCAGAAATGCTTCAATCAGAATTAAAATACATTGCATATTGTTAATGAGAACATTCCTAATAGCTCACATTTCCAACTTTCATATATTAGCTGTGAGAAAGTTATGAAAAGCATAGACAAATCATATTCCGCAAAGGCTACTGGTAATGATGGAATAGGTCCAAAATTACTTAAACTATGTAACACTGTTATAGAACTATCTCTTACTGACATTTTATTCTGAGTATTGATCAATTAAAAGAAACTAGAGTTACACCAATATATAAAGGAGGTCAAAAAGAAGATTTAGGAAACTATGGAGTATAGACCAATATCTGTAATTCCAACTTTATAAAAAATTATAGAAAAAACATGTACCACAACAACTTTACAGCAGCATGTCCACGAATAAATTATTTATGAATCACAATCAGGATTTAGAGAAAACCATTCCTGCCAAACTGCTTTGACATTTATGATTGATAAATGGTCGAACAAATTGATGATGAAAATATTGCTGTGGCTCTCGTTCTTGACTTTAAGAAAGCTTTTGTCTTAGATATAGAGGATATTTGACAATTGTTTTTGAATAACATGTTCATTACATCGAGTGAGGCAGGAGAATACATACTTACACGAGTGTTAAACATGTATTCTCCTATCTCACGATATGTAATAAACATGTTATTCAAAAACAATTGTCAAATATTCTATTTATTACATTTTCCAGTTAAGTTTCGTTAGGCCCTAGATTTTCCCGATGTGTAGGCTAGTCTACGGCTCGTGAAATGTAAACAAACCACGTTTTGACACAGGGGCTCGAAAATCTTTAAGAGCGTAATATGATCAATGAAAACTGGTCTGGAGGAAAATATTACGCCCTAAAAAGATTTCCGCGCCCCTGTGGTTTTGATTGAAATACATCACTTGATGCCTCAAAGATCATGCTAAAGTTATCGATAGACCTGGACAGCAAACTCGCTTCGAAGTTCGCCCAATCGATGTTAATTTTCTGTACTGTATCTCCAGTGTCACTGAATCTTTTTTAAAAACTTCTGCACTGTTGACCTAGATAGTGGATACATTAAACATTTCCACTGCCTTTCGACCACTTAAACCCACTCCATCAAAACATAATATCGCCTGCTTTTCAGCAAGACAGAACAAGTCTGTGCGGAGCCATTTTGTTTAGCTTCGATACGGCGTTATAAATGGCTCACACGAAAATCCTTTCTTGATAGTTCATATCTACAATACGTGTTCAAAAGGTTTTACCAAAACATCACCAATTATTGGCATTTGTTAGCAAATGTGATCAGTTGATAATCAAACTATCATTACATTATAGATTGGATTAATTAATCGGATTTTCATTAGTGGCCTGGCATTGATTTTGATTGACTTAATGAAAAGTATCACAGTTTACATTGATATTTTTCATTTAGCCAATCAAAATACAGTAAAATCAATGAAAAATAACAGTGAAAAATAAAGCTCTTATTTAATTGAAAAAATTAATAAAAAAATGTAATAAAATCATAATATTCTTATTAAGAAACTTGAATTGTACCCTATCTCTTCCCAAGCTTTAGATATTATAAACATATTGGATATCTTCTTATCTTAAACATCGATCGAAAGCAATACGTACAATGTGAAAACATATTCTCTGACTGGGATAATGTCCTATCTGGTGTTCCCCAAAGTTCGATCCTTGGACCGTTATTATTTTTATTTTATGTAAAAGATTTACCATTATATATTACAAATTCTCATACTGATATGTTTGCAGACGATGCTACATTGCAGACAGCGCATTCACAAATATCTATTATTGAACAAAAGTTAATGATGATATGACTTCAACAAAACATTGCTGTGAACAAAAAACATGTCTCTAAATTTAGATAAAACAACATGTGTGTTAATTGGTTCAAGACATAGATTTATAAAGAGCGAAAAATCAATATATAACGATTGTCGTATCAAATCAGTCACTCACCAGAAAGTGTTGGGGGTCAATATTTAAAAAAAAATATCTCTTGGAATATGCAAATTGATAAACTTTGTTCTGATGAATCTAAAATAATTTCTTTACTTCGCCGTCTTGATAAATACCTTGATAAAGATACAAAACTGTTATATTACAATGCTTATGGATTTTTGTTATGGTGCTATTGTTTGGGATCATAGTAATACTTTGAATATTGAAAGAATATGCAAATTACAAAAGGGTGCTGCCAGATTGATTCTTCCTAAAACCATACGTCATCCATCAAATGATCTTTTTAAAGAACTTAACTGGTTATCATTTCCTGAAAGAGTTAGATATCTAACGGGTGTGTTGGTATATAAATCATTGAACAATCTTGCGCCATCCTATTCATCAAATATACTATTACCATTTCCACTGTCATCACATCATGTAACAAGGGCTGTATCAAGTCAGGAATTGTGGCCGTTCGAAGGCAAAATACAGAATTATTTAAGCAATCAGTTACATATTTATCATCATATATGGAAGTATGGAATTTTCTTGATTCAAAAATAAAACGAAGTCATTACCTGCAAAGTTTTAAGTGTAACTTCAGGAATGATATAAAAAATAAATAACCATATAGCCTACAAATTATTGTTCAACCAAATATTGTGTAAATTTATTATTTAATTGTACTATTCAATTGTGTATATGTGTATATGTACGTATGTATATACGTGTATATGTCAGTACAAATGTATAATTGTTTGTATATATTTATGCGTCTGTAGTTAACAATGCATTTGTTATTTGCATTATATTTATTGTTAAATTGTCTATAGAAAACCACAAGGAAGATTTTGTTCCTTGTGTATACCTTCTTTAATAAAGTATTATTATTATTATTATTATTATTATTATTAAAGTCTTTAATTCGATATTAGGCTTGAGAGTGAAAATATTTTATCTGGCGGCCGCCACTTATTTATCTGGCGGCGGTCACTTAATTGAAGTCTGACTTGAGGCTGAGATCGCTTCATGATCTCGGGCCCATTTTAGTCTAAATTAGAAACTTTAATAACGAAATAATCATCGTAACTATACCAAACCTTATATATGTTTAGCTATCGGATAGGCCTAGCTAATCACACTATTACGCGCAGCAGGTGATAATGCTTTAAATCATCACACGCTATGACGCGCAATGGGTGATAATACATGAAGAATAATACGTGGCAAAATCTGTATCGCATGCCATATCAACCCGAGACTCAAATATCAGCCCGAGGGCCTGAGGGTTGATATGTCGTGCGATACAGTTTTTGTCATGTTTTGTTGTTTTTATCATATACAATGTATCTAAAATTCTACTGGTAAATAGACAAAGATTAAATATCAACGATCAAAATATATTTTTTTAATTTCTATGTTATATTCACGACTTGCGTCCCTCAATGGAAATTCCTATGCGGGAAGATTACGGAGTATGCCTACATAAACTGTCTACACAAGGTAAAATTAGCATTCCTCGAGATACTTTGCTGACATAATTTGTATTTTAGAGTAAATATGTCATTAATATATATCTGAAATAACGGTAGGCCTACATGAACTTTGAAAAGAACATTCATAAATCCCTGTTGTGAGTCTGTTCACGGCTGAACATTGTGTTGAAGGGAATGGCCTACAATACAATACTCAGTGTACTCGTATATAAAAATACCGATAAATAAGCGCCAGATGAATAAGTGGCTGCAATATAAATACAACTGTAAATTTTGTACAATCAGTTTTAATAGAAATTAAAAGAACAGTATTAAACAGTATTAAACAGAACAGTAGAAACGGATCTCTCTCTCTCTCTCTCTCTCTCTCTCTCTCTCTCTCTCTCTCTCTCTCTCTCTCTCTCTCTCTCTCTCTCTCTCTCTCCTTAATTGTCTCGGGGCCGCCAGATAAAATATTTTCACTCTCAAGAAAAATATTGTGGCAGGTGAACCTAATACGCTTCCGTAGTAATTCGACATTTTCCTGTATGAAATTATATAGTTTATATAAATCTGTAATTCAACATTTTCCTGTATGTGTTTTTATGGTTCATATATAATCTGTAATTTGACATTTTCCTGTATGTGTTTTGATTATATAGTTTATTCAGTAATACGATATTTTTCTGTATGGGTTTATGTCTATATAAAGTCTATAATACAACATTTTCCTGTATGAGTTTATGTAGTTTAATCAGTAATACGACATTTTCCTGTATAGGTTTTTATAGTTTATTCAGTATTACGACATTTTCCTGTATGGGTTTTTTAAGTTTATATAAAGTACGATACACTTGTCTATCCTTGTTATCTGTTGGCCGCATCTTTATCCACTTGCCACTACCACATTACCTGGCCACAGACACATAAATATCTGGCAGTCGCCACTTAAAACTTGAGCGGTTCGGACGTTTTGGGTACGTTAAAACATTTCAAAAATGCTGTATTATAGGGTTTTAGTTAATCATTTTGTTTTTAATTAGTGTTATGTCAAATACTCGTCAAATTATTTGAAAAAGCATTGACTTGAAACTGAAATAATATTTGACCCATTAGAATACCTGAAAATATAAAAAAAAAACAAATATATCTAGATCTATAGAAGAACTGCTTAGTAAACCAATGTTTTTAGACGAAAATTGTCACACACACATATATAGAATGACATTTTTATTTAAGAACAAACCCGAGTTTTGACCAGTGCAAATGTAATCATTGCCAGATAACAAGTGTATATATTTCTGGCTGCTGCAAGATAAAATATATTTCATATGTGGCATCTTAGGGATTCCGTACATTATTGATTGTCGTCGAACATTTGTGACTCGAGGGAGATAACTCTGAATAATTTTCATTGCAAATTTTCTGATGCAATAGTAATTAGTACAAATATGTACAGATAATACTTATATATCATATCACCAAGCAGAGTGGCGCAGTGGAAGCGTGCTGGGCCCATAACCCAGAGGTCCGTGGATCGAAACCACGCTCTGCTAATATTTTTCTAACTTTTTAGAGGGAATGTAAAATAATTCCGAAATGTTCAATGACATGAAAACTTGAGTCTGATGATTACGGCTAATTCGGAGAGAAAAGGATCACAAGTCACCGAAATTGCTCAGTTCATTGAATGTATTCTCTTAAGTTGAAAATACAGATAATCTTGCTGCCTTCTTGTAATTAGATAATAAAATTATTGCTCGTTTGAATTATTAGAAAATTAAAAATAATACGAGTACAAACTGAATAGTACCATATTCCCAACATGTGTAGGTTTGTATAGATTATATAAAATCTGTAATTCGACATTTTCCGGTATGGGTTTATAAAGTTTATATAAAGTCCCTATTTCGGCATTTTCCTGTATGGTTTTAAATAGTTTATATAAAGTCTGTAACTCGATATTTTCCTGTATGGATTTATACAAAATGTTTATCATTGTTTCTGCCGACAAAGCATCTAAAAACTTCACATCTGTTTACAGGCGATACTATTCCAGCATTCTAAAAGACGAACTTGGACTCAATACACTCTGGAAACTCTACATAAACTCTCACCGATTTCACTACCTCTAAAATATTAGATAATCATAAATTCGTTCTAATTTTGTTTGAAATATTGACAAATGACGCGGGGCTAAACTTGCCATATATTTATTGGATTCCGAAGAAGCACAAAATCCCTATAAACACCGGTTCATTGCAGGGTCTTCTAAGTGCTCCACCAAGCCTTTATCTATTTTACTCACCAAACTTCTTACACATATTAAATAAGGCCTTCAGAAGTACTGTACAACGGCCTACGTAGAAGCGGTGTAACTCAGATGTGGATCCTAAAGAATTAAAAAGAATGGAGAAGATATCATCAAGGTGCTTGGTTTCTAGTAAACAACATCTTCGTGGATTTTTGCGGAAACGTTTTCCAACAAATTGTCCGCATTCCAATGGGTGCCAATTGTGCACCTCTCTTGACTGACATTTGTTTTATATTCAGATGAAGCGGAATTTATACAGTCTCTAATCTACATTGGAAATAAACAGTTAGCATCTCGTTTCAATTTTACTTACAGGTATATCGACAACGTCCTGTTTATAAATAATTCAGAATTTCAGAATTACCTCGGCCAGATGTATCCTGTTGAGCTTGAGATCAGTGAGATGACAGAGAGCAACACATTTGCTTCTTACCTAGATTTACTCCTGTCGATTGTAAAGGACAGTCAATTCCACACCTCCTTTTATGACAAACATGACGATTTCAATATCCATATCACAAACTTCGTGTTTCCAGTATAAAAAAATGCAGAGACCAATTGAACTATAAATCTTTAGAATGTCCAGGATATAGATACAAATCTGATAAAATTTGACGAACACGGACCTCTGGAAACCAAGAGGTGGGATCAGGTGCCATGGAAGAGTAAGCATCCACTGTCGACCTGTCACATCCACCCTGAGTCTACAGTCAAATCCAAATGAAATACGTGAGGAACGAATCCTCGTCATAATTGGTACAGACGTCCCAACAACCGCCAACGAAAAGGCAACCCGACATTTCACTTAGTGAAACAGAGTAATCGCAAACAATACTATTATAACAACCGTAAAATTTGCGGAACGTTGACATCAAAATATAAGTAATAATATCACATCTTCTCCCGCCTATGGTGTGTTTATTTCACAACTTATAAGTTATGTCAATGCATGCTCTTCTCATGAATGTTTTATTCTGAGAGCGAAACGACTCGACAATAAACTACTTACACATGGTTACGTTGTTGAACGCTTGAAATCGTTGTTAAAGAAGTTTTATGGTCGATACGGGGATCTTGTTAAAAATATGAAGCCCCAATCAAGAATATTAGATAGTATTCTGGAGCACGACCACAGACATTGACTGCCTTTCACCAATTATATATAAAAGTAACTGACGACAATTTCACCTAACTTAACCTTTTCACTGAATTCGAGAGGTTTCCTGTAAAATTTGCGACGGGTGTGGCATGCCTGCAGAGGACGCTGACTCCTTTCGGACACCTGGTCCTATCCCGTTTTGGATTTGCAATTGTTCTTCATGTTGAGACCATTTACACATCTAATTTGTCGTGTTCTGATGGACTGGAGTTTCGGTAATCAATTGGTACTTCTTCATTTTTTCTTATACAAAGTTTGTAATTCGACATTTTCCTGTATAGGTTTGTGTAGTTTATATTAAGTATGTTATTCGTCATTTTCCTGTATGTGTTTACAGAGTTTATAGAGTCGACATTTTCTTGTATGGGTTTATATAGTTTCTATAAAGTCTGTAATTTGACATTTTCCTGTATGGGTTTATGTCTATATAAAGTCTATAATACAACAGTTTCCTACATGTGTTTTTATAGTTTATTCGTTAATACATTTTGTTTAGTTTATATGAAGTATGACACATATGCCTATCCTCGTTATCTGTTGACCGCATCTTAATCCACTTGCCATTACCACATACTTTCCTGGCCACAGACACATAAATATCTGGCAGCCGCCACTTAAAACCTGAGCGGTTCGGACGTTTTGGGTACGTTAAAACATTTCAAAAATGCTGTATTATAGGGTTTTAGTTAATCATTTTGTTTTTAATTAGTGTTACGTCAAATACTCGTCAAATTATTTGAAAAAGCATTGACCCGTTAGAATACCTGACAATCGCTTTAAAAACAAATATATCTAGATCTATAGAAGAACTGCTTAGTAAATCGATGCATTTAGACGAAAATTGTCACAAACACATAAATAGAGTGACATTTTTATTTAAGAACAAACCCGAGTTTTGACCAGTACAAATATAACCATCGCCAGATAACAAGTGTATATATTTCTGGCTGCTGCCAGATAAAATATATTTCATATGTGGCATCTTAGGGATTCCGTACATTATTGATTGTCGTTGAACATTTATGACTTGAGGGATTTAACTCGGTATAATTTTCATTGCATATTTTCTGATGTAATAGTAATTAGTACAAATATGTACAAATAATACGGGTGGATCACATCACCAAGCAGAGTGGCGCAGTGGAAGCGTGCTGGGCCCATAACCCAGAGGTCCGTGGATCGAAACCACGCTCTGCTAATATTTTTCTAACTTTTTAGAGGGGGGTGTAAAATAATTCCTAAATGTTCAGTGACATGAAAACTGGAATCTGATAATTTCGGCTAATTTGGATGGAAAATAGTCCGAAGTGACCAATTCATTAAATTTATTATGTTAAGGGGGAAATGTAGATAAATTTTGCTGCCTGATTATATGCAATTATATAATAAAATTATTGCTCGATTTAAGCTCTCAAAAACTGAAAATAGTATGAGTACAAACTGAAAAGTATCATATTCCCAACATGTGTAGATTTATGTACATCATATAAAGTCTGTACTTCGACGTTTTCCTGTACAGGTTTATATAAAGTCTGCAATCCGACATTTTCCTGTATGGGTTTGTAAAGTTTATATAAAGTTTGAAATCTGACGATTTTCCTGTATGTGTTTATATAGTTTATATTAAGTCTGCAATTCGATATTTTCTTGTATGGTTATATATAGTTTATATAAAGTCGGTAATACATTTTCCGATGTGGGTTCATATAATTTATATAAAGTACATTATATACTTGTTATCTGGTAGCCGCCTAATAAACAACTACTTTTCGCCACATATTTACCTAGTAGTATCCACATAATTATCAAGCAGTTGCGCGCCACTTAAGACTTAGCTGCTCAGAAATTTTGTTTTCCTGAAAACAATTCAGAAATGTTGTAATATAGGACTTTTGTTAATTATACTCGTCAGATTAACGCTAAAAGTATAGTTTATGTAATACATTTTACTGTATGGGTTTTTTTATATTATATAAAGTCTGTAAATTCGACATTTTACTGTATGGGTTTATGTAGTTTATATAAAGTCTGTAATAAGATATTTTCTTCTATGGGTTTATTTGTTTATTTAAAATCTGTAATTCGACTTTTTCCTGTATGGGTTTATATACATTGTAGATTATATCAAGTCTGTAATTCGACATTTTGCTGTGTGTGTTTATATAGATTATATAAAGTCTGTAATTCGACTTTTTCATGTATGGGTTTATATACATTGTAGATTATCTAAGTATGTTATTCGACATTTTACTGTATCGGTTTATATAGATTATATATAGTCTGTAATTTGACACTTTACTGTATGGGTTTATATAGTTTATATATAGTCTGTAATTCGACACTTTTCTGTATGGGTTTATATAGTTTATATATAAAGTCTGTATTTCGACATTTTACTGTATGGATTTGTATAGTTTATATAAAGTTTGTAATTCGATATTTTCCTGTATGGATTTATATACATTTAAATCATTTCCAAATTCTTCTAAAGCTAGGATAACCATCTTTTCACAGTGGTTACTCTTAGACGGATTTTGATTATACGTTTAGATTTATTATATGACCTTGCCTGATACCACTTTCTCTTTAGAAAATCTATTTAAAATTGGAGCTCAACTGATGAAGTCTAATTGACGGAAACGATCGTCTTGAGCATTATAACTTTGGCAATATGTTTATAATATTTATATGAAATCTGGAATTCGACACTTTCCTGTATGAGTTTTTATTGTTCATATATAACCTGGTCGGTAATCCGACATTTTCGTATATGGGTTTAAATAGGCATCTGAAATACCCTTTTTATCTAGTGACCGACATATCTTTTGATATTCACATAAATTTCATGTATGGAACATAGTAATGCACATTGACAACACGATTAAAATTTTACAGAAAAGTCAGGAAGTTGTTTTACTTTTCCATATATATATATATATATATATATATATATATATATATATATATATATATATATATATATATAATGTAACAAAAACAAAAATCGTCTCAAAAGAAAACTGTTTAGTACATCATGTGTTTTGACGCCATTGAAGTATGTTGTCGTCACCAGAACAATGTGTTGCGCCCGCCATATAAGATATATATCATAATAGGCATCTACGGGCTTCCGTACATTATAATTGATTGTCGTTACTATAACTCGCTGAAGAAAACTCTAAAATTTATATAGAAATTTTTCTGATGCAATACTAATCAGTGTGCATAAATTGATTATGCTAATGCTACCACAATATACCACCAAGCAGAGTTGCGCAGTGGAAGCGTGCTGGGCCCATAACCCAGAGGTCCGTGGATCGAAAATACGCTCTGCTAATATTTTTTAAACTTTTTATAGGGGATGTAAAAACATTCCTAAATGATGTGGGTTTATATAGTACATGTATACATAAAGTCTGTAATTCGACATTTTCGTGTAGGCCTATCGATGGATATAGTTTATATAAAGTCTGTAACTTGATATTTTCCTGTATGGGTTTATAAAGTTTATATTTTCCTGTATGATTTATAAATTTATATAAAGTCTAGAGCGGTGATGTATAATAATTCCTAATTGTTCAGTGACATGAAAAATTGAGTCTTATGATTGTGGCTAATTCGGAGAGAACAAGGTCTGAAGCCACCAAATTCATGATGCGAAGGTTAAAACACAAACAATTTGTGCTATGCCATTAAAAGTGATAAACTAAACATTAATTGTTCATTTGAAACTTTAGAAATATGAAATTTGCATGAGTACAAACTTAATATTATCATACTCCCATAAATGTTTGGGTTGATATAATTTATATAAAGTCTACAATTCAACGTTTATCTGTGTGAATTTATATAATTTATATAAAAGCTTCTAATTCGACATATTCCTGTATTGTTTTATATAGGTTATCCAGTTCATAATTCGCCACTTTCCTGTTTGGTTTTATATAGTTTATATATCAAATCTGTATTTCGACATTTTCCTCTATAATGGTTTTACATACTTGACTGTGGCGGGGTGTGACTGGTCGACAGTGGATGCTTACTCCTCCATGGCACCTGATCCCACCTCTTGGTTTCCAGAGGTCCGTGTTTGTCCATTTTTGTAGGACTTGTATCTGTGTCCTCGAGATTTATACTGTGGTATCTAAAATGTTTTATATTATATAAAGTCTGTAATACAACGTTGATATTTTTCTGTGTTTTTATAATTACATAGATTACATAAAGTCTGTAATTCAACATTTCCTTCTATGGGTTTATGTTAGTTTATATAAAGTCTGAAACAAGACATTTTGCTGTATATGTTTATATAGGCCTACCCGTAGTTTATATAAAGTCTGAAATATACCATTGTTATCTAGTGGCCGCCACATAATTATTTGGCGGTCGCCACTTAAAACGTGTAAAATTTCATGTGTGCAACGTAGTGATGCACAGATGCACACTGACAACGTTCTTCTGTTTTCTTATATATTGATTACATAAAGTTTGTAGTTCAACATTTCCTTGTATATGGGTTTACATAGTTTATATAAAGTCTGAAACACGATATAATTTTTATCGAAAATTTTCTGATGCAATACTAATCAGTGCGAATGTGTACAAATGGTACTTCCATATCATAACATCGAGCAGAGTGGCGCAGTGGAAGCGTGCTGGGCCCATAACCCAGAGGTCCGTGGATCGAAACCACGCTCTGCTAATATTTTCCTAACTTTTTAGGATGGATGTTTGTTTGTTTGTTTGTTTATTGTTGTTTAACGTCCCACTCAAGAATATTTCACTCATATGGAGACGTCACCAAATGCCGGTGAAGGGCTTCAAATTTTGGCCTATGCTCGGCACTTACGGCCATTGAGCAGTGTGACACCTACTGTGACACGGGACCTCGAGTAGGATGCATGTAAAATAATTCCTAGATGTTCAGTGACATGACATTGAACTTGAAGCTGATTATTTCGGCTAATTCTGAGAGAAAAGAGTCCTAAATCACCAAATGTGCTCAACACGCAAGTTCAACTGAATAATAAAATTATGATATTTAGGTGAAAACACAGACATTTTTGCTACATTTTTGCTGTTAATAAATGATAAAATTATCACACATTTGAAACTTCAGAAATATAAAAATAGCATAAGTACAAACTCAAAGGTACCATACTCTCAATATACTTGTGGGTTAATATAGATCATATAAAGATTGTAATTCGACATTTTCCTGTATTGGTTTATAAAGTTTAATAAAGTCTGTAACTCGACATTTTCTTCTGTTGGTTTATATAGTTTATATCGAGTCTGTAACTCGACAGTTTCCTGTACAAGTTTATTATAGTTGATATAAAGTCTATAGTTCAATTTTCCTGTGTAGGTTTATACAGTATTAAGAAAGTCTGTAACTGGACATTTTCCTGCATGGGTTTATTATAATTTATAAAGTCTTAAACACGACAGTTTGGCTGTATATGGTTATATAGGCCTACCCGTAGTTTATATAAAATCTGAAATATACCATTGTTATCTAGTGACTGCCTCATAATTATTAGGCGGTCGCCACTTAAAATGTGCAAAATTTCATGTGTGGAACGTAGTGTTGCACAGATGCACATTGGCAATGCGATTTTATTACTAAGAAGTCGGGAGATTTTCTTTATTTCCCTCTCACAACTTACCAGAAACAACAATCATCCAAAAGAGAACAGTTTGGTATATCATGTTATTCGACGAGGCGACCGCCACTTAGGTATGTGACCGTCGCCAGATAATTATGTTGAATGTATATCACAATCAGCACCACCGGGCTTCCGTACATTATAGATTGTCTATGACTCGCGGGAGATAACTCGTATAAAGTCTGTAACTCGACATTTTCCTGTAAGGGTTAAAAAAATTATATAAAGTCCGTGATTCGATATTTATGACATTAAAACTCTATAATTTTTATCGAAAATTTTCTGATGCAAAACTAATCAGTGTGAATATGTACAAATGGTACTTCCATACTATAACATCAAGCAGAGTGGCGCAGTGGAAGCGTGCTGGGCCCATAACCTAGAGGTCCGTGGATCGAAACCACGTTCAGTCACATGACAACTTGAATCTGATTATTGCGACTAATTCGGGGAGAAAAGAGTCCGAAATCACCAAATGTGCTCAACACGCGAATTCAACTGAATAAAATAATGATGTTTAGGTGAAAATGTTTGCTGCCTAATTGTTAATAAATTATAAAACATATAAAAATATAAAAATAGCGTAAGTACAAACTCAAAGATACCGTACTCCCAATATGTGTGGGTTAATATGGATCATATAAAGTCTGTAACTCGACATTTTCCTGTAAGGGTTTATACAGTTTATATAAAGTCTGTAATTCGACATTTTTCTGTTTAGGTTTATGTAGTTTATATAAAGTCTGCAACAGGACATTTTCCTGTATGGGTTGATTATAGTTTATATAAAGTCCGTAGTTCGACATTTTTCTGTATAGCTTTATATAGTTTATAGAAAGCCTGTAACTTGACATTTTACTCCATGGGTTTATTATAGTTTATATAAAGTCTGTAATTCGACATTTCTCTGTATATGTTTATGTTATCTATATAAAATATGAAATACGACATTTTGCTGTATATGTTTATATAGGCCTACCCGTAGTTTATATGAAGTCTGAAATATACCATTGTTATCTAGTGGCCGCCACACAATTATTTGGCGGTCACCACTTAAAACGTGTAAAATGTCATGTGTAAAAGGTAGTGTTGCGCAGATGCACATTGACAACGCAATTGTTTCTTTACTGAGAAGTTGGGAGATTCTCTTTATTTCCCCCTCACAATTTACCGGAAACAACAATAATCTCAAAGACAACTGTTGTGTATATCATGTTTATCGATGTGGCGATCGCCAGTAAGGTATTTGACCGTCGCCAGATAATTATGTTGCGGTCACCAGATTAAATGTATATCAAAATCGGCACCACCGGGCTTCCGTACATTATTGATTGTCGTTGTTCAAACGTCTATGACTCGCGGGAGATAACTCTAAAATTTTTACCTCACATTTTCTGATGTAATACTAATTAGTTTGAATATATACAAATAGTACTTCCATACTATAACATCCAGCAGAGTGGCGCAGTGGAAGCGTGCTGGGCCCATAACCCAGAGGTCCGTGGATCGAAACCACGCTCTGCTAATATTTTCCTAACTTTTTTAGGAGGGATGTAAAATAATTCCTAAACGTTCAGTGGCATGGAAACTTGAATCTGATTATTTCGGTTAATTCGGAGAGAACAGAGTCCGAGTTACCAAAATTGATCAAGACATTTTATCTATTTTGTTAAAACTGGTGAAAACAAATGAATTTTTGCTGTCTGATTGTAATGTAATGATAGAATTATTGCTCGTTTGAAGCTTTTATAAAAGTGAAAATAGAATTAGTACAAACTGAAAAGTATCAGAGTGGGTTACTATAGTTTATATAAAATCTAGTTTTTGACGTCTTCCTGGATGGCTTTTTATAGTTTATATAAATCTGTTGTTCTATCTTTTCCACTTTTATAGTCTAAGTAATTTTTGTTATTCCTCATGTTCCTGTTTGGGATTTATATAGTTTATATAAAGTCCGTAACTCGACATTTTCCTGTATGGGTTTATATACTTTATGTAAAATCTGTACGTTTGATATTTTACTGTATGGGTTTATATAGTTTATATAAAGTATGTAGTTTGACATTTTACTATTTTCTTTCGCCTTATAATCCACTTTGTAAAAAGAAAATCAAACATAGAGATGAGGTGAACATTTTAACCAAAGTGTTGACCAAATGCATATGCCTATTAAACCATGCAAATGGTTTCCATCCCCCCAATAGTAAAATAAATCTGTCGCGGCTACCATTTAAATCTGTGACCGTCGCCAGACAATAGAGTGGCGGCTGCCAGATAACAAGAATATATATGGCGAGTACCGTATATTTAATATATTTCGTACGCAGCATCTATGGGCTTCCGTACATTATTGATTGTCGTTGTTCAACATAGACAACTGGCGGGAGATAACTCTATAATTTATATCGAAAAAATTTTCTGATGCAATTGTAATCAGTACAAATATGTACAAATAAAACTTGCATACTTAATCACTGAGCAGAGTGGCGCAGTGGAAGCGTGCTGGGCCCATAACCCAGAGGTCCGTGGATCGAAACCACGCTCTGCTAAGAATTTTGTAACTTTTTAGAGGGGAGTATAAGTTCAGTGAAATGACAACTTGAATCTGATTATTTCGGCTAATTCGGAGATGATATGGTCCGAAATCAGCAGATGTTCTTAACACGCATGTTCAACTGAATAATAAAATTATGATATTTAGGTGAAAACAGAGAATTTTTGCTGCGTGATTGTTAATAAATGATAAAATTATCGCACATTTGAAGCTTTAGAAATATAAAAATAGTATAAGTACAAACTCAAAGGTATCATACTCTCAATATGTGTGGGTTAATATAGATCATATAAAGTCTGTAATTCGACATTTTCTGTAAGGGTATACAATGTATAAAGTTTATAAAAAGTCTGTAATTCAATATTTTCCTGTAGGGGTTTATTATAGTTAATATTAAGTTTGTAGTTCGACATTTTTCTGTGTAGATTTATATAGTTAATAGAAAGTCTGTAACTCGACATTTTCCTGCATGGATTTATTATAGTTTATATAAAGTCCGTAATTCGACATTTTGCTGTATTGGTTTATATAATTTATAGAGAATCTGCAAGACGACATTTTCCTGTATGGGTTTATTTAAAGTCTGTGACTCGGCATTTTCCTGTATGGGTTTATACATATATGTTTATCCTTTTTCTCTGGTGGACGCCTATAATCCACTTGCCAATGCCACGTATTTAACTGGCCGCATCCACATAATTATCTGGCAGCCGCCACATTTTAATTTGAGTGGTTCGGATTCTTACAGTTATAACAAACTAAATGGTGTATTATATAGTAGAGTTAATTACATTGTTTCAAATAAGTGTTCTCTCAAATGCTCTTCAAATTATTAGTAAAAGACTTGAAGCTGAAATAACATTTTGACCCATAAGAATACCCGGCAATAGTTATATAAAAGAACAAAAAATATCTAGATATTTATTTTTGATCAATGCACATGTAGTCATCGCTGGATTAGAATTGTGCATATTTCTGATTGCTGCTAGATAAAATATATTTCATACGCGACATCTAATGGGATTCCGTACGTTGTTGATTGCCTTTTATGACTGGAGGGAGATAACTCTGTATAATTTTTATCGAAAATTTTCTGATGTAATTAGTACAAATATGTACAAATAATACAATTATACTAAATCACCAAGCAGAGTGGCGCAGTGGAAGCGTGCTGGGCCCATAACCCAGAGGTCCGTGGATCGAAACCACGCTCTGCTAATATTTTCCTTATATTTTAGATGGGGTGTAAAATAATTCAAGTTCAGTGACTTGAGTTTGATTATTTCGGCTTATTCGGAGAGAACAGAGTCCGAATTACCAAAATATTCTATTTTGTTAAAACGGGTGAAAACAAAGGAAATCTGTGCTGCCTGAATGTAATTAAATAATAGACTGATTATTATACGTTTGAAGCTTTTATAAAAGTGAAAATAGCATTAGTACAAACTGAAAAGTACCAAAGTACCAGTATGTGTGGGCTACTATAGTTTATATATGGTCTAGTATTCGACGTTTGCCAGTATGGGTTTATATACACACATGTAGTATATATAAAGTCTGTTATTTTGACATTTTCTATATGGGTTTATGTAGTTTATATAAATCTGTTGTTTGATACTTTCCTGTATGGGTTTATATAGTGTATGCAAAGTATGTAGTTGGACATTTCCCTGTATGGGTTTATATAGTTTATACAAAGTATGTAGTTGGACATTTTCCTGTATGGGTTTATATAGTCTAAGTAATATCTGTAATTCCTCATGTACCGTTTGGGATTTACATACTTAACATAAAGTCCGTAACTCGACATTTTCCTGTATGGGTGTATAAATTTTATGTAAAATCTGTACGTTTGATATTTTACTGTATGGGTTTATGTAAAGTATGTAGTTTGACATATTACTATTTTCTTTCACCTTATTATCCACTTGCTACTTTTTTGTCGAAACCAAAATCAAACATACAGATGAGGTGAACATTAACCAAGTGTTGACCAAATGCATATGCCTATTAAACCATGCAAATGGTTTCCATCCCCCCAATAGTAAAATAAATCTGTCGTGGTTTCCATTTAAATATGTGACCGTCGCCAGACAACAGGGTGGCGGCTACCAGATAACAAGAAATTATATATAGCGACAGCCGTATATTTAATATATATATTTCGTACGCAGCATATACGGGCTTCTGTACATTATTGATTGTCGTTGTTCAACATATACAACTGGCGGGAGATAACTCTATAATTTATATCGAAAATTTTCTGATGCAACAGTAATCAGTACAAATATGTACAAATAATACCTACATACTAAATCACCGAGCAGAGTGGCGCAGTGGAAGCGTGCTGTGCCCATAACCCAGAGGTCCGTGGATCGAAACCACGCTCTGCTAATATTTTCCTCACTTTTAAGAGAGAATGTAAAACGATTGCTGAATGTTCGTTGGTGTGACTGATAATTTCACTCCATTTCGGTTAATCCTGAGAGAAGCATAGCCTGATTTCAAAATCACCAAATTTCCTCAATACACAAGTGCAACAAACTTGTTATGTGTTGCAAAATAATTGTCAATAATGATAGAATTTATTGGCTATTTGATACTTCAGAAATAAAAAATAGGAAGAATACAAACTCAATCTGTCTTTTTCATTTTAAACAGGAAAATCGTATATGTGACCCATTGTTCTTATGTGAATATTTTTCCAACTTTTCAGAGAGGGTGTAAAATAAGTCCAAAATGTTCAGTGACATGACAACTTGAATCTGATTATTTCGGCTAATTCGGAGATGGCATGGTCCGAAATCACCTAATGTGCTAAACACGCATGTTCAACTGAGTAATGAAATTATGATATTAAGGTGAAAACAGACATTTTTGCTGCGTGATTGTTAATAAATGATAAAATTATCGCACATTTGAAACTTTAAAAATATAAAAATAGCATAAGTACAAACTCGAAGGTACCATACTCTCAATATGTGTGGGTTAATATATATTATCATGTCTGTTATTCGACAATTTCTTGGAAAGGTTTATAAAGTTTATATAAAGTCTGTAATTCGATATTTTTCTGTATGGGTTTATTATAGTTTATATAAAGTCTGTATTTCGACATTTTACTGTATAGATTTATATAGTTTAAAGAAAGTATGTAACTCAACATTTTCCTGCATTGGTTTTTTTTTTTTTCTTTTATTAAAATATATATACATATTATATATACAGAATATAAAATTGTATTTGTTACATAATTACATGAAATATAATTATTACGCACAGGTTTATATTTTAACATGCAGAAGTTGACTAATCATACATCAAGATATTGATACAATTGTTATGATAATTATTATAGTTTTACATAATCTGTGTTATATATGACAGTGTATTATATAAGATATCTATACCATATCAGATATCTGATAACTTAATATAATCGATATTGACTAATATAATAAAATGTTTGATACATCAGTAATTATGGTATTTTGATTCATTACTAAGTGATAGTCATATACATATATTACATTAGTTGTTGTATTAGAGTACATAACATTGTATTATATCATATATCAATCAGGTGTACATATATTTTACAGTAATACATTAATTTTGATTCAATATATACTAGTACATTGTTTGTTACATTAGATAGGAATTTTATCTCTTATACAGTATTTATTATATCACATTAAACATTACTTAAAACATTTGATTTATGAAATTATATTGTGTTGTATTACATATTAGACAAGATTTACAGTGATCGGTATATTTTTCCTGCATTGGTTTATTATAGTTTAAATAAAGCTTGTATTTCGACATTTTCCTGTATAGGTTTATATACTTTAAAGAAAGTCTGTAACTCAACATTTTCCTGCATTGCCGGTTTATTACAGTTTAAATAAAGTCTGTTTTCCTGTATAGGTTTATCTATTTTTGATCAATGCAAATGTAACCATTGCCGGATAACAACTGTGCATTTTTCTCGTTGCTGTCAGATAAAATATATTTCATACGCGACATCTATTTGTCTCAAGGGAGATAACTCTGTATAATTTTTATTGAAAATTGTCTGATGCAATAGTAATTAGTACTAATATGTATTGTAAATAATATGTAGGTACTAGATCACTAAGCAGAGTGGCGCAGTGGAAGCGTGCTGGGCCCATAACCCAGAGGTCCGTGGATCGAAACCACGCTCTGCTAATATTTTCCTAACTTTTTCAGGAGGGATGTAAAATAATTCCTAAATTTTCAGTGGCATGAAAACTTGAATCTGATTATTTCGGCTAATTCGGAGAGAACAGCGTCCTAATAACCAAAATTGCTCAATTCATTTAATCTATTTTGTGAAAACAAAGGAAATTTTTGCTGCTTGATTGTAATGAAATGATAGAATTATTGCTCGTTTGAAGCTTTTATTAAAGTGAAAATATCATTAGTACAAACTGAAAAAGTACCAAAGAACCAAAAAAAAAGTACCAAAGTTTATATAAAATCTAGTATTTGAGGTTTTCCTTTATGGGTTTATATAGTTTATATAAAGTCTGTAATTTTGGCATTTCCCTTTTACTGTATGGGTTTATATAGTTTATACAAAGTATGTAGTTGGACATTTTCCTGTATGGGTTTATATAGTCTAAGTAATATCTGTAATTCCTCATGTTCCTGTTTGGGGTTTATATATATTAACATAAAGTCCGTAACTCGACATTTTCCTGTATGGGTTTATATACTTTATGTAAAATCTGTTTATATAAAGTATGTAGTTTGACATTTTGTCCAAAAAAATCAAACATACAGATGGGGTGAACATTTTAACCAAAGTATTGACCAAATGCATATATGACCGTCGCCAGAAAATAGTGTGGCGGATGCCAGATAACAAGAAATTATATATGGCGACCGCCGTATATTTAATATATTTCATACGCGGCCCCTACGGGCTTCCGTACATTATTGAATGTCGTTGTTCAAACATATACAATCCGCGGGAGATAACTCTATAATTTATATCGAAAAGTTTCTGATGCAACAGTATTCAGTACAAATATGTACAAATAATACCTACATAGTTAATCACCGAGCAGAGTGGCGCAGTGGAAGCGTGCTGGGCCCATAACCCAGAGGTCCGTGGATCGAAACCACGCTCTGCTAATATTTTCCTTACTTTTAAGAGAGTATGCAAAACAATTGCTAAATGTTCGTTGGCGTGACTGATAATTTCAATCCATTTCGGTTTATCATGAGAGAGCATAGCCCGATTTCAAAATCTTCAAATTTCCTCAATGCTTGTTATGTGTTGCACAATAATTGTCAATAATGATAAAAATTATTGGCTATTTGATACTACAGAAATAAAAAATAGGAAGAGTACAAACTCAATCGTTTTTTTTTTTTTGAATTTAAACAGGAAAATCGTATATGTGATCCGTTGTTCTTATTTGAATATTTTTCTAACTTTTTAGAGGGGGTGTAAAATAATTCCTAAATGTTCAGTGACATGACAACTTGAATCTGATTATTTCGGCTAATTCGGAGATAGCGTGTTCCGAAGTCACCTAATGTGTTCAACACGCATGTTCAACTGAGTAATGAAATTATGATATTAAGGTGAAAACAGACATTTTTGCTGAGTGATTTTAATAAATGATAAAATTATCGCACATTTGAAACAATAGCATAAGTACAAACTCGAAGGTACCATACTCTCAATATGTGTGGGTTAATATATATTATCATGTCTGTTATTCGACAATTTCTTGTAAAGGTTTATAAAGTTATATAAAGTCTGTAATTCAATATTTTTCTGTATGGGTTTATTATAGTTTATATAAAGTCTGTATTTCGACATTTTACTGTATAGATTTATATAGTTTAAAGAAAGTATGTAACTCAACATTTTCCTGTATTGTTTTTTTTTTTATCTTTTATTAAAATATATATACATATTATATATACAGAATATAAAATTGTATTTGTTACATAATTACATGAAATATAATTATTACGCACAGGTTTATATTTTAACATGCAGAAGTTGACTAATCATACATCAAGATATTGATACAATTGTTATGATAATTATTATAGTTTTACATAATCTGTGTTATATATGACAGTGTATTATATAAGATATCTATACCATATCAGATATCTGATAACTTAATATAATCGATATTAATTAATATAATAAAATGTTTGATACATCAGAAATTATGGTATTTTGATTCATTACTAAGTGATAGTCATATACATATATTACATTAGTTGTTGTATTAGAGTACATAACATTGTATTACATCATATATCAATCAGGTGTACATATATTTTACAGTAATACATTAATTTTGATTCAATATATACTAGTACATTGTTTGTTACATTAGATAGGAATTTTATCTCTTATACATTAAACATTACTTAAAACATTTGATTTATGAAATTATATTGTGTTGTATTACATATTAGACAAGATTTTCAGAGTATATTATACAGTGATCGGTATATTTTTCCTGCATTGGTTTATTATAGTTTAAATAAAGCTTGTATTTCGACATTTTCCTGTATAGGTTTATATACTTTAAAGAAAGTCTGTAACTCAACATTTTCCTGCATTGCCGGTTTATTACAGTTTAAATAAAGTCTGTTTTCCTGTATAGGTTTATCTATTTTTGATCAATGCAAATGTAACCATTGCCGGATAACAATTGTGCATTTTTCTCGTTGCTGCCAGATAAAATATATTTCATACGCGACATCTAATCGCACATTGTTGATTGACGTTGAATATTTGTCTGAAGGGAGATAACTCTGTATAATTTTTATTGAAAATTTTCTGATGCAATAGTAATTAGTACTAATATGTATTGTAAATAATATGTAGGTACTAGATCACTAAGCAGAGTGGTGGAAGCGTGCTGGGCCCATAACCCAGAGGTCCGTGGATCGAAACCACGCTTTGCTAATATTTTCCTAACTTTTTCAGGAGGGATGTAAAATAATTCCTAAATTTTCTGTGGCATGGAAACTTGAATCTGATTATTTCGGCTAATTCGGAGAGAACAGCGTCCTAATTACCAAAATTGCTCAATTCATTTAATCTATTTTGTGAAAACAAAGGAATTTTTTGCTGCTTGATTGTAATGAAATGATAGAATTATTGCTCGTTTGAAGCTTTTATTAAAGTGAAAATATCATTAGTACAAACTGAAAAAGTACCAAAGAACCAAAAAAAAAAAGTACCAAAGTTTATATAAAATCTAGTATTTGAGGTTTTTCTTTATGGGTTTATATAGTTTATATAAAGTCTGTAATTTTGGCATTTCCCTTTTACTGTATGGGTTTATATAGTTTATACAAAGTATGTAGTTGGACATTTTTCCTGTATGGGTTTATATATAGTCTAAGTAATATCTGTAATTCCTCATGTACCTGTTTGGGATTTATTATACTTAACATAAAGTCCGTAACTCGACATTTTCCTGTATGGGTTTATATACTTTATGTAAAATCTGTTTATATAAAGTATGTAGTTTGACATTTTGTCCAAAAAAATCAAACATACAGATGGGGTGAACATTTTAACCAAAGTATTGACCAAATGCATATATGACCGTCGCCAGAAAATAGTGTGGCGGATGCCAGATAACAAGAAATTATATATCGCGACCGCCGTATATTTAATATATTTCATACGCGGCCCCTTCGCGCTTCCGTACATTATTGATTGTCGTTGTTCATACATATACGATCCGCGGGAGATAACTCTATAATTTATATCGAAAAGTTTCTGATGCAACAGTATTCAGTACAAATATGTACAAATAATACCTACATACTTAATCACCGAGCAGAGTGGCGCAGTGGAAGCGTGCTGGGCCCATAACCCAGAGGTCCGTGGATCGAAACCACGCTCTGCTAATATTTTCCTTACTTTTAAGAGAGTATGCAAAACAATTGCTAAATGTTCGTTGGCGTGACTGATAATTTCAGTCCATTTCGGTTAATCCTGAGAGAGCATAGCCCGATTTCAAAATCACCAAATTTCCTCAATTCTTGTTATGTGTTGCACAATAATTGTCAATAATGATAAAAATTATTGGCTATTTCATACTTCAGAAATAAAAAATAGGAAGAGTACAAACTCAATCGGTTTTTTTTTTTTTTTAATTTTAACAGGAAAATCGTATATATGATCCATTGTTCTTATTTGAATATTTTTCTAACTTTTTAGAGGGGTGTAAAATAATTCCTAAATGTTCAGTGACATGACAACTTGAATCTGATTATTTCGGCTAATTCGGAGATGGCGTGTTCCGAAATCACCTAATGTGCTCAACACGCATGTTCAACTGAGTAATGAAATTATGATATTAAGGTGAAAACAGACATTTTTGCTGCGTGATTTTAATAAATGATAAAATTATCGCACATTTGAAACAATAGCATAAGTACAAACTCGAAGGTACCATACTCTCAATATGTGTGGGTTAATATATATTATAATGTCTGTTATTCGACATTTTCTTGTAAAGGTTTATAAAGTTTATGTAAAGTCTGTATTTCGATATTTTCCTGTATGGGTTTATTATATTTTATATAAAGTTTGTATTTCGACATTTTTACTGTATAGATTTATATAGTTTAAAGAAAGTATGTAACTCGACATTTTCCTGCATGGGTTTATTATAGTTTAAATAAAGCTTGTATTTCGACATTTTCCTGTATAGGTTTATATACTTTAAATAAAGTCTGTAACTCAACATTTTCCTGCATGGCCGGTTTATTATAATTTAAATAAAGTCTGTAGTTCGACATTTTCCTGTATAGGTTTATTTTTTTTTTTATCAATGTAAATGTAACCATTGCCGGATAACAATTGTACATTTTTCTCGTTGCTGCCAGATAAAATATATTTCACACGCGCATCAAATCGCACATTGTTGATTGACGTTCAATATTTATGACTGGAGGGAGATAACTCTGTATAATTTTTATTGAAAATTTTCTGATGCAATAGTAATTAGTACTAATATGTATTGTAAATAATATGTAGGTACTATATCACTAAGCAGAGTGGCGCAGTGGAAGCGTGCTGGGCCCATAACCCAGAGGTCCGTGGATCGAAACCACGCTCTGCTAATATTTTCCTAACCTTTTCAGGAGGGATGTAAAATAATTCCTAAATGTTGAGTGGCATGGAAACTTTAATCTGATTATTTCGGCTAATTCGGAGAGAACAGAGTCCGAATTTCCAAAATTGCTCAATTCATTTAATCTATTTTGTTAAAACTGATGAAAACAAAGGAAATTTTTGCTGCTTGATTGTAATGAAATGATAGAATTATTGCTCGTTTGAAGCTTTTATAAAAGTGAAAATAGCATTAGTACAAACTGAAAAAGTACCAAAGTACCATTATGTGTGGGTTACTATAGTTTATATAAAATCTAGTATTTGACGTTTTCCTTTATTGGTTTATATAGTTTATATAAAGTCTGTAATTTTGGCATTTCCCTTTTACTGTATGGGTTTATATAGTTTATACAAAGTATGTAGTTGGACATTTTCCTGTATGGGTTTATATAGTCTAAGTAATATCTGTAATTCCTCATGTACCTGTTTGGGATTTTATATACTTAACATAAAGTCCGTAACTCGACATTTTCCTGTATGGGTTTATATACTTTATGTAAAATCTGTTTATATAAAGTATGTAGTTTGACATTTTGTCCAAAAAAATCAAACATACAGATGGGGTGAACATTTTAACCAAAGTATTGACCAAATGCATATATGACCGTCGCCAGAAAATAGTGTGGCGGATGCCAGATAACAAGAAATTATATATGGCGACCGCCGTATATTTAATATATTTCATACGCGGCCCCTTCGCGCTTCCGTACATTATTGATTGCATATACAATCCGCGGGAGATAACTCTATAATTTATATCGAAAAGTTTCTGATGCAACAGTATTCAGTACAAATATGTACAAATAATACCTACATACTTAATCACCGAGCAGAGTGGCGCAGTGGAAGCGTGCTGGGCCCATAACCAGAGGTCCGTGGATCGAAACCACGCTCTGCTAATATTTTCCTTACTTTTAAGAGAGTATGCAAAACAATTGCTAAATGTTCGTTGGGCGTGACTGATAATTTCAGTCCATTTCGGTTAATCCTGAGAGAGCATAGCCCGATTTCAAAAATCACCAAATTTCCTCAATTCTTGTTATGTGTTGCACAATAATTGTCAATAATGATAAAAATTATTGGCTATTTCATACTTCAGAAATAAAAAATAGGAAGAGTACAAACTCAATCGGTTTTTTTTTTTGATTTTAACAGGAAAATCGTATATATGATCCATTGTTCTTATTTGAATATTTTTCTAACTTTTTAGAGGGGTTGTAAAATAATTCCTAAATGTTCAGTGACATGACAACTTGAATCTGATTATTTCGGCTAATTCGGAGATGGCGTGTTCCGAAATCACCTAATGTGCTCAACACGCATGTTCAACTGAGTAATGAAATTATGATATTAAGGTGAAAACAGACATTTTTGCTGCGTGATTTTAATAAATGATAAAATTATCGCACATTTGAAACAATAGCATAAGTACAAACTCGAAGGTACCATACTCTCAATATGTGTGGGTTAATATATATTATAATGTCTGTTATTCGACATTTTCTTGTAAAGGTTTATAAAGTTTATGTAAAGTCTGTATTTCGATATTTTCCTGTATGGGTTTATTATATTTTATATAAAGTTTGTATTTCGACATTTTACTGTATAGAGATTTATATAGTTTTAAAGAAAGTATGTAACTCGACATTTTCCTGCATGGGTTTATTATAGTTTAAATAAAGCTTGTATTTCGACATTTTTCCTGTATAGGTTTATATACTTTAAATAAAGTCTGTAACTCAACATTTTCCTGCATGGCCAGTTTATTATAATTTAAATAAAGTCTGTAGTTCGACATTTTCCTGTATAGGTTTATTTATTTTTCATCAATGTAAATGTAACCATTGCCGGATAACAATTGTACATTTTCTCGTTGCTGCCAGATAAAATATATTTCACACGCGCATCAAATCGCACATTGTTGATTGACGTTCAATATTTATGACTGGAGGGAGATAACTCTGTATAATTTTTATTGAAAATTTTCTGATGCAATAGTAATTAGTACTAATATGTATTGTAAATAATATGTAGGTACTATATCACTAAGCAGAGTGGCGCAGTGGAAGCGTGCTGGGCCCATAACCCAGAGGTCCGTGGATCGAAACCACGCTCTGCTAATATTTTCCTAACCTTTTCAGGAGGGATGTAAAATAATTCCTAAATGTTGAGTGGCATGGAAACTTTAATCTGATTATTTCGGCTAATTCGGAGAGAACAGAGTCCGAATTTCCAAAATTGCTCAATTCATTTAATCTATTTTGTTAAAACTGATGAAAACAAAGGAAATTTTTGCTGCTTTGATTGTAATGAAATGATAGAATTATTGCTCGTATGAAGCTTTTATAAAAGTGAAAATAGCATTAGTACAAACTGAAAAAGTACCAAAGTACCATTATGTGTGGGTTACTATAGTTTATATAAAAATCTAGTATTTGACGTTTTCCTTTATTGGTTTATATAGTTTATATAAAGTCTGTAATTTTGGCATTTCCCTTTTACTGTATGGGTTTATATAGTTTATACAAAGTATGTAGTTGGACATTTTCCTGTATGGGTTTATATAGTCTAAGTAATATCTGTAATTCCTCATGTACCTGTTTGGGATTTATATACTTAACATAAAGTCCGTAACTCGACATTTTCCTGTATGGGTTTATATACTTTATGTAAAATCTGTTTATATAAAGTATGTAGTTTGACATTTTGTCCAAAAAAATCAAACATACAGATGGGGTGAACATTTTAACCAAAGTATTGACCAAATGCATATATGACCGTCGCCAGAAAATAGTGTGGCGGATGCCAGATAACAAGAAATTATATATCGCGACCGCCGTATATTTAATATATTTCATACGCGGCCCCTTCGCGCTTCCGTACATTATTGATTGTCGTTGTTCATACATATACAATCCGCGGGAGATAACTCTATAATTTATATCGAAAAGTTTCTGATGCAACAGTATTCAGTACAAATATGTACAAATAATACCTACATACTTAATCACCGAGCAGAGTGGCGCAGTGGAAGCGTGCTGGGCCCATAACCCAGAGGTCCGTGGATCGAAACCACGCTCTGCTAATATTTTCCTTACTTTTAAGAGAGTATGCAAAACAATTGCTAAATGTTCGTTGGCGTGACTGATAATTTCAGTCCATTTCGGTTAATCCTGAGAGAGCATAGCCCGATTTCAAAATCACCAAATTTCCTCATTCTTGTTTCTTGTTATGTGTTGCACAATAATTGTCAATAATGATAAAAATTATTGGCTATTTCATACTTCAGAAATAAAAAATAGGAAGAGTACAAACTCAATCGGTTTTTTTTTTTTTTAATTTTAACAGGAAAATCGTATATATGATCCATTGTTCTTATTTGAATATTTTTCTAACTTTTTAGAGGGGTTGTAAAATAATTCCTAAATGTTCAGTGACATGACAACTTGAATCTGATTATTTCGGCTAATTCGGAGATGGCGTGTTCCGAAATCACCTAATGTGCTCAACACGCATGTTCAACTGAGTAATGAAATTATGATATTAAGGTGAAAACAGACATTTTTGCTGCGTGATTTTAATAAATGATAAAATTATCGCACATTTGAAACAATAGCATAAGTACAAAACTCGAAGGTACCATACTCTCAATATGTGTGGGTTAATATATATTATAATGTCTGTTATTCGACATTTTCTTGTAAAGGTTTATAAAGTTTATGTAAAGTCTGTATTTCGATATTTTCCTGTATGGGTTTATTATATTTTATATAAAGTTTGTATTTCGACATTTTACTGTATAGATTTATATAGTTTAAAGAAAGTATGTAACTCGACATTTTCCTGCATGGGTTTATTATAGTTTAAATAAAGCTTGTATTTCGACATTTTCCTGTATAGGTTTATATACTTTAAATAAAGTCTGTAACTCAACATTTTCCTGCATGGCCAGTTTATTATAATTTAAATAAAGTCTGTAGTTCGACATTTTCCTGTATAGGTTTATTTATTTTTCATCAATGTAAATGTAACCATTGCCGGATAACAATTGTACATTTTTCTCGTTGCTGCCAGATAAAATATATTTCACACGCGCATCAAATCGCACATTGTTGATTGACGTTCAATATTTATGACTGGAGGGAGATAACTCTGTATAATTTTTATTGAAAATTTCTGATGCAATAGTAATTAGTACTAATATGTATTGTAAATAATATGTAGGTACTATATCACTAAGCAGAGTGGCGCAGTGGAAGCGTGCTGGGCCCATAACCCAGAGGTCCGTTGATCGAAACCACGCTCTGCTAATATTTTCCTAACCTTTTCAGGAGGGATGTAAAATAATTCCTAAATGTTGAGTGGCATGGAAACTTGAATCTGATTATTTCGGCTAATTCGGAGAGAACAGAGTCCGAATTTCCAAAATTGCTCAATTCATTTAATCTATTTTGTTAAAACTGATGAAAACAAAGGAAATTTTTGCTGCTTGATTGTAATGAAATGATAGAATTATTGCTCGTTTGAAGCTTTTATAAAAGTGAAAATAGCATTAGTACAAACTGAAAAAGTACCATTATGTGTGGGTTACTATAGTTTATATAAAATCTAGTATTTGACGTTTTCCTTTATTGGTTTATATAGTTTATATAAAGTCTGTAATTTTGGCATTTCCCTTTTACTGTATGGGTTTATATAGTTTATACAAAGTATGTAGTTGGACATTTTCCTGTATGGGTTTATATAGTCTAAGTAATATCTGTAATTCCTCATGTACCTGTTTGGGATTTATATACTTAACATAAAGTCCGTAACTCGACATTTTCCTGTATGGGTTTATATACTTTATGTAAAATCTGTTTATATAAAGTATGTAGTTTGACATTTTGTCAACAAAAAATCAAACATATAGATGGGGTGAACATTTTAACCAAAGTGTTGACCAAATACATATATGACCGTCGCCAGAAAATAGTGTGGCGGATGCCAGATAACAAGAAATTATATATCGCGACCGCCGTATATTTTATATATTTCATACGCGGCCTCTACGGGCTTCCGTACATTATTGATTGATATACAATCCGCGGGAGATAACTCTATAATTTATATCGAAAAGTTTCTGATGCAACAGTATTCAGTACAAATATGTACAAATAGTACCTACATAGTTAATCACCGAGCAGAGTGGCGCAGTGGAAGCGTGCTGGGCCCATAACCCAGAGGTCCGTGGATCGAAACCACGCTCTGCTAATATTTTCCTTACTTTTAAGAGAGTATGTAAAACAATTGCTAAATGTTCGTTGGCGTGACTGATAATTTCACTCCATTTCGGCTATTCTTGGGATTTTAAACAGGAAAATCGTATATGTGACCCATTGTTCTTATGTGAATAAATGTTCTTATGCGTTTTCCTGTTAAGTCACATTCAGAAGTTTATTAAGATAGCAGAATAAATTTTGAGTTTGAGTATTGAGTAAATGATATTTAAAAAAAAATATTTTTTGTTTATGAATTTGGAATTTGACTACGTTAACAACGACCACATCAGGAAAATAGATGATCAGTTTCTGGTATCCCTTACAGGTGTCCTACTAATGTCAAGTTATTGAAGAATTCCGATTCTCTGTTGATATTTAAAAATCGATTTACAGAAATAAACAAGTACATACACATATATAATTAATTACAAAATTTACATATGTCACAGGACACTAGATATGTACAGTAATTTAGTAGTTTTGATCGATCTATTTAAGATGCATGTATGTATATAAAATAAATAACTATTAATTCTATTTTTTCGGACGATTTTTTCTCCGTTTTAAAAAACGGGATGTACGATTGGTCTGAGATGTGTAATAAAAATCATGATCGGAATTTCAATTTGGTTTCAGAAAGAAAAGAAGTGCTGTTGATGTTGTTTTATATTGAATTATTTAATATCTCAAAGTTTTTGTACAAAAGAAAAAAATATTTTGTGCATTTATTGATTTGAGAAAAGCATTTGATAGAATTGATAGGAATTTGTTATTAGTGAAACTTTATAACAGTGATGTCAGCTGCATAAGAATGATGATCAATCTATTTAAAGGTTTCTGTGTGTTAAGCATGGTAACAAACTGTCTGATTACTGTGAAAGTCAGGTGAACCTATGTCGCCGATTTTGTTCTTGCTTTTTGTTAATGGTATAGAAGAGAATTTAATTAGGGATTGTGATTTAGGTGAATCTAAATTAGTACATACTCTTGTTTGCAGATGATACAGTTACATTTGCAAAAACCGCACATGCACTGCAATGGTAATAAATCTAAGGTCTTATTTTTAGGAAGGGTAACTATAAAGTTGATATTGATTTTATTTATAGTTAATCAAGAAAAGCTGGAAATAGTTGACGAGTTTGTGTATTTGAGTATTTTGTTTAAAAAAACGGTTGTTTTCTTAAAGCACAAAAGGAAGTTACCACTTTAAAAAAGAAGAAGACCTCTGTCCAGTTTATTTAATACTTTTTGATATACTTACCAAAATGTAATAACAAAATGTAAATTATTTGATTGTATGATAGGGTCTATACTTTGTTATGGATCTGAAGTTTGGTGTTTGCATAAGGCAACAGACAAAGACAAAGTTCATAATGATTTTCTAAGGGTTACACTTGAAGACTGGAAAAAAATAGCATAGGTACCGGATACTTCTTATATGTGTGGGTTATTATAGATCACATAAAGTCTGCAATTCTCCGTTTTCCTGTAAGGGTTTATAAAGTTTATATAAAGTCTGTAATTCGATATTTCCTGTATGGGTTTATTATAGTTTATATAAAGTCTGTATTTCTACATTTTACTGTATAAATTTATATAGTTTAAAGAAAGTCTGTAACTCGACATTTTCCTGCATGAGTTTATTATAGTTTACACATAGTCTGTAGTTCGATATTTTTCTGCGTAGGTTTATCTATTTTAGATCAGTGCAAAGGTAACCAACGCTGGATAACAATTGTGCATATTCCCGGTTGCTGCCAGATAAAATATATTCCATACGCGACATCTAATCGTACATTGTTGATTGTCGTTGAACATTAATGGCTGGAGGGAGATAACTCTACAATTTTTATCGAAATTTTTCTGATGCAATGGTACTTAGTACAAATATGTACAAATGATACGTAATTAGTACAACACTGAGCAGAGTGGCGCAGTGGAAGCGTGCTGGGCCCATAACCCAGAGGTCCGTGGATCGAAACCACGCTCTGCTAATATTTTCCTAACTTTTTTAGGAGGGATGTAAAATAATTCCTAAATGTTGAGTGGCATGGAAACTTGAATCTGATTATTTCGGCTAATTCGAAGAGAACAGAGTCCGAATTACCAAAATTGATCAATTCTTTTAATCTATTTTATTAAAACGGGTGAAAACAAAGGAAATTTTTGCTGCTTGATTGTAATGAAATGATAGAATTATTGCTCGTTTGAAGCTTTTATTAAAGTGAAAATATCATTAGTACAAACTGAAAAAGTACCAAAGTACCATTATGTGTGGGTTACTATAGTTTATATAAAATCTAGTATTTGACGTTTTCCTGTATGGGTTTATATAGTTTATATAAAGTCTGTAATTTTGGCATTTCCCTTTTACTGTATGGGTTTACATAGTTTATACAAAGTATGTAGTTGGACATTTTCCTGTATGGGTTTATATAGTCTAAGTAATATCTGTAATTCATCATGTACCTGTTTGGGATTTATATACTTAACATAAAGTCCGTAACTCGACATTTTCCTGTATGGGTTTATATACTTTATGTAAAATCTGTTTATATAAAGTATGTATTTTGACATTTTGTCAAAAAAATATCAAACATACAGATGAGGTGAACATTTTAACCAAAGTATTGACCAAATGCATATATGACCGTCGCCAGAAAATAGTGTGGCGGATGCCAGATGACAAAAAATTATATATGGCGACCGCCGTATATTTAATATATTTCATACGCGGCCCCTACGGGCTTCCGTACATTATTGATTCATATACAATCCGCGGGAGATAACTCTATAATTTATATCGAAAAGTTTCTGATGCAACAGTATTCAGTACAAATATGTACAAATAATACCTACATACTTAAACACCGAGCAGAGTGGCGCAGTGGAAGCGTGCTGGGCCCATAACCCAGAGGTCCGTGGATCGAAACCACGCTCTGCTAATATTTTCCTTACTTTTAAGAGAGTATGTAAAACAATTGCTAAATGTTCGTTGGCGTGACTGATAATTTCAATACATTTCGGCTAATCTTGGGATTTTAAACAGGAAAATCGTATATGTGACCCATTGTTCTTATGTGAATAAATGTTCTTATGCGGTTTCCTGTTGAGTCACATTCAGAAGTTTATTAAGATAGCAGAATAAGCTTGAGTATTGAGTAAATGGTATTTTGAAAAAAAAAGATTTTTTTGTTGATGAATTTGGAATTTGACTACGTTAACAAAGACCACATCAGGAAAATAGATATCTGAAATCTGTTCATCAGTTTTTGGTATCCTTTACAGGTGTCCTACTAATGGCAACTTATTGTCTGTTGATATTTAAAAAATCGATTTACAGAAATAAACAAGTACATTCACATATGTAATTAATTACAAAATTTACATATGTCACAGGACACTAGATATGTACAGTAATTTAGTAGTTTTGATCGATCTATTTAAAATGCATGTATGTATATAAAATAAATAACTATCAATTCTATTTTTCGGACGATTTTTTTCTCCGTTTTAAAAAAACAGGATGTTCAATTGGTTAGAAATGTGTAACAAAAATCATGACCGGATTTTCAATTTGGTTTCAGAAAAAAAAAGAAGTACACTGTTGATGTTCTTTTATATTGAATTATTTAATATCTCAAAGTTTTTGTACAAAAGAAAAAATATTTTGTGCATTTATTGATTTGAGAAAAGCATTTGATAGAATTGATAGGAATTTGTTATTAGTGAAACTTTATAACAGTGATGTCAGCTGCATAAGAATGATTATCAATCTATTCGCAGGTTTCTGTGTGTTAAGCATGGTAACAAACTGTCTGATTACTGTGAAAGTCAGGTGAACCTATGTCGCCAATTCTGTTCTTGCTTTTTGTTAATGGTTTAGAAGAGAATTTAATTAGGGATTGTGATTTAGGTGAATCTAAATTAGTACATACTCTTGTTTGAAGATGATACAGTTACATTTGCAAAAACCGCACATGCACTGCAATGGTAATAAATCTAAGGTCTTATTTTTAGGAAGGGTAACTATAAAGTTGATGTTGATTTTATTTATAGTTAATCAAGAAAAACTGGAAATAGTTGATGAGTTTGTGTATTTGGGTATTTTGTTTAAAAACGGTTGTTTTTTTGTAAAGCACAAAAGCAAGTTAGCACTTTAAGGAAGAAGACCTCTGTCCAGTTTATTTAATATTTTTAGATATACTTACCAAAATGTGATAACAAAATGCAAATTATTTGATTGTATGATAGGGTCTATACTTTGTTATGGATCTGAAGTTTGGTGTTTGCATAAGGCAACAGACACAGACAAAGTTCATAATGATTTTCTAAGGGTTACACTGAAGACTGGTAAAAAAATAGTATTAATGCTATGCTAGGTGAGACTTAATGGTTCCCTTTCTATGTTATCAGAAAAGAAAGAATATTGAAATATTGGTTAAAGTTAGTTACATGTATTTATAAGTGAAGATGAACTATTACACACTATATATTCAGAAATGAGAAAAGATATTTATAATAAAATAATTGTTGGTTACTTAATGTTAAAGCATAACTCGAAAGGCTTTGTTTTTGTGTGACTTTTGGCAAAATCAAGATACTTTGAATATGAGTATGTAATGTTATCAGTATTGCGTTAGCATATGCATGACATATATACAAAAATGGTTTTCAGATATAACTATGTGTAGTAAACTATGTTTTTATAAACAGTTTAAGACTGTATATGGATTGGAAGATCATCTAAAACATATCAAAATGTCAAATTCTCGATGACTTTGGTACATTTTAGATGTTGTAATTAGAAATTAGTAGTTGAAACAGGTCGTTATCCAGAACGGATAGGAAAAAAATAGGAAATGAAATTGCAAAAATTGTAGCATGATTGTTTTGTAGGACGAATATCATAAAATCCTCATCACAAATCACAATTGGTATAGAAGACTCAACAACCGTTATTGAACATGTAACTCAACATTTCATTTAGTCAATAGTGTAACAGAGTATAGAAAACAAGACTATTATACCGACAGTATAATTTGCGGAACGCTGACATCAAACGCAATTTTTGATATTCCTAGGTCAGTAAGTAGTTTACCTCTGTATATGAAATTTTCATTTGTTGAAATTAAAATTTAAGTTAAATCAAACGCGATTTTCGATATTTCCGTGTCAATAACGTGTCAGTAAGTAGCTTACCTCTGTATATGAAATTTTCATTTGTGGATCACGCCCTGGCATATCGGATCACTAACGTGCATGGAATGATCTTGCACAGATATAACACTGGTATAACATTTGGAATATATCAACACCTTCCAGACATGCAGCTGATTAAGGGCTAAATGTTTAAATGTGGTAATCTAGCGTTAGAATATTTAGTTTTAAGGCACGTCATATTGTATTTTTGTTTAATTACACCCACTGAGTAAATTCAAAATTTACGGCATGGCATTTGTCTAAAACATGCATACAAATCTATGTTATGATAGGGCAAAAAGTGGTAGATTTGGAGGGGCAGCACGATTTACCCAAAAAGACCCCAAAACACCCAAAAGACCCATAAAACATCCAAAATGACCCCCAAAACACATAAAATGACCCCCAAAACACACAAAAACATTTAAAACGTAGCAATTTTAGCAATCTTATTATAATATGATGAATATTTTTTATGACTGTAAAAGTTTTTGACTTTGATAATGCTGTTTTATCCAATTTCACGATGTATTTCTGAAACCATAATATAGTCAGCATGACATTTTAAAATGTACCAGAATGTTACTTATATCGGACGGTAAAGACGTTTAATACATATGTAATCATCATTTTCCACATTACGTAGAATTTTTATAATATAAATTTGACATAAAATATGAAAAATATTTCAGGAATCGTGAAAGCAAATAATTGAAGAAGACCGATTTGGCTCTTCATTTTACTGAATCACAGTGTCCGTAAGTTCCATGAGAAGTGATAAATGTTGATTTTTTTTTTTATTTCTAGCTGTCTATGAAATATTTATACAGAAGAAAATGCATTTGAAATGATTGATGCAAACTTATTTCGATTTAATTGTTTTGGGGAGTTTTGGGGTCTTTTGGGGTAGTTTTTGGTTTTTTGGGTAAATCGTGCCGCCGGATTTGGAGCTCCTGACTTTGCATATTTATATCATATATAAATATTTTATGCTGGTTGCGATATTATTTGCTCACTGTATGAAATAAACGACATAAAATTAAAAGTCGATAGTCGGGCTCGGTATCTTTTACTTAGTTTATACACGTCTAGCTTTTTTCAAAATGGCAGACACCGGGCAGCAAGAGTTAGAATTATTGTTTTTCGACACTTTCTCTCATGAAAACACAGAGGTAACAATTATGCATTGCTCAATTAGTTATTTAACAAATAAGATATGCATCTCACTCATAATCACGCCGTTGTCCATGCTTTGTTTCCGCAGAAGCAACAGCTTCGCATTTTTAAAATGCTCAAGCAAGGAGTCCAGCCTCATGTCGTTATGATCAGTAATAGGGATGCACATTTTAACGATCGTGTCATTAAACTAGATAAGGTGGTATAGCAAGTACTTTTATTATAGATTACAGTGTACGTGAAGAAACTCAAACTTGATGAACATCATACGGTGATTAAATCTGTAACTGTTCCGTGTTGACACTTGGAATTTATTTAAAATTAAATGAATTGAAACTGAAACTAGCTAGAATATGTAGAATCTATTTGATATTGAATATTCTATAGATCTAGATCTAGTCCCTAGCGGCTAGCATTTAAAAGTAAGAGAAAATTCGAAAGATATGGTGATTAAATCTGTAACTTTCCGTGTTGACACTTGGAATTTATTTAAAATTAAATGAATTGAAACTGAAACTAGCCAGAATATGTAGAATCTATTTGATATTGAATATTCTATAGATCTAGTCCCTAGCGGCTAGCATTTAAAAGTAAGAGAAAATTCGAAAGATATGGATTAGAATCAATATATTGTCTGGCATAAACCACAAATAAAATGATTAATTTGTTTTTTGCTTCTAAAAAGAAAATGCAATGTGTAGATGATTTTAGTATGTATATTCAAACCCTGTAACTGGTACACATGTGACTTCGAAACTGTCAACAAGGACACGGGTCATGGTGCCATTGGCGGCACTTCAGAAGACGTACGGATGGACATCATTATTTTATCGCTATTTTCAGCATGGTCAGATATAATAAAGAGGCATGTTCTGTTCATCAAAATGTTCGGAAATATTCAAAGTTTCAATTTCTTAGTGTGCAGAATACCAAGTTTGAGATCAAATGTAAAAAGAAAATTGAATTGAAATCTAAAATACGTCATAATTTACAGCTTTTGCGCCAATTGGGTCATCAGCGGGGATTCCCCAACTTTTTAACCATATATCAGACATTTTGAAATAAAAAAAATGACTGGTCAACTGGACCAATGAATAAAGGAATTTCACTGGTCAAAGAAAATTTTTTCCTGGTCTGTATATATACACAATTGAAATGAAATGGAAAATTACTGGTCATTTAATTTGGACCAGTTATTAGATAGATTTCACCGGACTTTTGTCAAATTTACCGGTTTTCCGTGTAAGACTGTTGAATTTCAAAAACTATGATATATGGATGAAATGTCATAAATATTCATAAATATACTGAAATAGCCACCAATCAGAGCGACCTCTCTCAGATCATGCTCTGCTGATGTGTCGTCATTATTTGCAGCAAGAAGTAAGCAAATCAATGTGTTGATCAAGAAAAACTTCAGGATTTCATCGCTTTGCCTTCTTTTTTGACAAAAAAACTTATAGATATATGGAAATAAAACATTGATGTTTCTTACAAAGTAAGAATTTTATTTTCTTAAGTAAAATTCATCTTTTAATCCTAAGAGAAAGACGGTGTAGTTGATGCCGGCCAACTTTGTCACCCTAAACTAGGTGTAGTTAAAGTTAGTGGTGTGGGACATATTCTTAGACAAATATCAAGGTTTTTACCGATTATCGACCTTATCTTCAAAAATTCACTCTTCATTTGGCCAGTGAACCAGAAATCAGCCAACCAGGAACTGAATATTTATATATATATATAGAATAAAAAATCCACTTTATAGAAATGAAATTTTGTTTATGTAACATAGGTTCAATCGTTAGGTATTAACTGCATAGACATTTTGATCAATCCAGAGTTTGGGTGGAAAAAATACGAACAGAATTTACAAAAAGTGACCCACAAGAATTTAAATTTTGTTTGTAAGCCCAACTAAAAAACACCTATACAGTTCTTTAACCTGAATGCCGTAATCGTCGATGCAGGAGGAATCCTATTGTCGTCCTCCTCGTCGACTAGTAACTTTCTGTTTTACCACTTTCATTAAAATCGAGGGGCTGGTGACCTTTAACCAAGATCACTTCCTTCCCCGAGGCTTGTGTTGGACAGTATGATAGAAAGAAGAGCGTTAGATTACAAATGACAATTGTTGTTGTAGTGAATTGTAATAAAAACGGACGTAATTTGTTTCCGTAACAAACTGTTTCATTTAATGTTTAAGTGATTTGGTCCGACGATGAATTACTTTGAAATTATCAAAATATGTCTGAAAAGAATTTTTAAGTTTGGGTGGAAAAATACAAACAAAAAGTTACATGAATGCCGTAAATGATGAGGAGGACCTATTGTCCAGTAGTATTTTCAACGTAGGCACAGTCCAAAACAATAGTTTATAAAACCTAATTTGTAAACCAGTATAAAGTCCGACGGTACATCAATTTATTTACCCAAATGAAATTAAGATTAATATCCAAAATAGTTACGATGATTACATTATGCTAATAATAATAATGATGATAATGATAATAATAGCAATAATAAAATTAATTATAAATTAATAATATGAACTAAGGCAATGCCTTGAAAGAGAGTGCAGCTCCTTCTTTTACACATGCGGGGAAAAAGCATTCATCGAGAATCCATCCGGTTTCAGTTGGGCAACACCTTTCTCGCAACAGTTAAATTATAACGTCATATATTTAAAACATAATTAGCAGTTCCATTGTTACCATGAACTTAGTCTGCATAACGTTTGCTAATACAGTAATTAAGTATCTCATTTTCAAACTTTTTTAGAAGATGACTTTTTAGTGTTCATGAGTAAATGAGACAATAGTATAGTATTGCGTTTTGGGTAATTTCTAATCAATTACTTCTCTTCGTGAATGACCTTTGGCCCTTTGAGCTGCACTCTCTATTAAAGATAAATAATATGATTACAAGATACGCCAATATTTGTTCCAATTTATTTCATTATTTATTTACTATGTTAAATCTTAACTTAAATTTTAATGTATAATGAGACAAATATTTCATCCTATACATACTGTAATTAAACATAATGTCTGTAAATCATGCCTGTGATTGAAAACAGAGACATATTGAGATGCGTATCTGCTGTGTTTTTTCTTGTTTTTCATCAATACTGTTTTTAATATTAACACTGTTATATTTTTATTATGTAAGCACAGCGAGCTCTTTATTGTACAAATGATCCATCTGGCGTAAAGTCAAATAATTACAGTCTCCTTTTACAGTCAGAGTCCTCAAGTGTGTACTATCGACTTTGAAAAGTTTAGTACTCTGCAAAGAACTATTCTGATTGGTCAGAATTCATAGAAACATGGTTGCCGTAAATGTCTAATCTAATTGGTTGAATTATACATGTCTGAATGTGGTTGAGTACAATAGGGTTGTTGACAGCCGGATCTTGTAATAGCCAACCCCTGTAAAAAAAATAGCTTTCGAGTATCAGATAAATCTTAAGTCATTTTCACAAAAAAAAAGATTTAATTTTCTCTTAAGATTATTCTCTTACGAAGATAAAATCTTACGATGTATTTGCGAATAAGAAAGACAAATATTTTTGGTGTAAATGAAATTCTTAAGTCAATTTTTCACAAAACATTTTACCCCAGCTATTGTAACTAGTGTACATTTAATTTTCTAGATTCTTAAGAGGCTATGTTTTTGTGTCATTTTAAAATTCGATTTCGTAAAGTAAGCATAGCACACTGACGTTTCTTTAAATTTTAAATTTATCGATTTTTCTATCAGATCTTAAAATTGTATTAAACAATACATAAAAATTTGTTTTTTTACATTCATAAAAATTTGTTTACATTCATTTTACATATCCATTTAGATACACAATTATACTAAATTGTTATAGAATACAAGCCTCAGTGAACATGTTTTAGGTTTAAAATTTATGGATAAATTGTGTAGCAATAATTCATTTGAGACTGTGGGTACGCGCACCTTTGAAAAAAATAAATCTGGAAATTCGTAAGCTTCCAGACACAATCTAACGGCAAGTTCGGTGTCACATTGCTCATGTCAAAGGGATTATTTTCACAGCAAACATGCCTATAGGGTATCCTTCCCTGGAAATGGTATAGTTTTACAAGCCCTGTGAGGTCGTTTTGAAGCTTCTAGACACTAAATTATGACCTGTTTATCCTAAAAAAGTATCACATCGCATTAGCGGATCTAAAAAATTTGCAAAAGGGGTGCCGATGGTGACATGGGATTACATGAATTACTTTTTAAAAACTGTCGTGTACAACTTTTATATAATGTATATCTCACCAGAGATAAACCGAGAATTTAAAGGGGGAGGCACAAGTCTTGATATTGTTCCTTAACGGAGGGAGTCGCGAAAATTCTGTGTTTTTTAAATAGAGAAATTGAAGGTTTTACATTGTACACCTATTTTGTCAATTGTAGGGGTCTCATTTCATAAGGGGATCGGGGTTTACGCTTTCAGAAAAAAATGAAATTTAAAGTCTGTAGACGCCTTTTTCTACATTCAGACGAGACAAAAGGGCCTATGCCTGATAATCCGCTAATAAATCAAATTGATTATCTTTCTCAAAAGAAGATAATTGATTCAGCAAAAAAAAGTATATTAAAATCGGAGCAGAAATTCGACCTAGTAGTCTCAAGGATTTTTTTTAAATTCCTACCGCCCCTCTAAATCCGCCGATGTAATTTAAATATTTTCTGGTAATGATAATGATAGATCTAGTAAACTCGACTTCATTTGAAATGAAACACCCCTAATTTTGAGCTTGGATCAACCTGTTACATGACGTCAAAGTGCGTGACTTTAAGAATGCTAGGATTTGGTACAGATGTAAACAATAGTGGCAGGGCTAGCAAATTTTAATTTTCTTGACTAAATCTATCATTATAGATATATTAAATGATTACAAAAGGTATGAATATGTTATCTTATTTTGACAACGTGTAATCGATATAGGCCTAGATTTCTATTCTAGATCTAAATCATTGCTATTTTTCTGATTCACGGATTATGTGACGATGACAGTATGGTAGCCTAGATCTTCTATAGTTTCAACACAATGTAATCGATCTAGTCCTAGTTTTATTAACCTACTAAATACAAAATCCCCTCTGGATATTGGGAGGAATCGCATGATATTTTTCTGTACGCCTTTCAATTAAATCTCTTGTTGTGTCCGCTAAGTTCATGATGCAGTGCCTTGGAAAAAGGCAGCGAGCTAATGGCTGGTCAATATTTAGTGACTCGTAGATCTATCTGTACTCAGATTCTATTGTGAATAATACATTCTCTACGAATAGCTATTCTGTTAATTATACCAAACAACATATTAAATTCATCTTTTTTTTCTATGGAGACACTTGCAATTATATTGATAAAATCTTAAGAGTAAATATTTCTCTTAAGTGTGGGTGATAGCTCTCTTAAAGTTACAACAAATTGTTATCTGAAGATTCACTTAAGATTTTTCATGTAAACCATATCAATCTTAATTTTACTCTTAAGAGTAAAAGTTATCTTAAGATTTTTTGTGAAAAGGGCTGCAGATATGAAACTGCCAGTTTTGTTTAATCTATGTTGCACAATGTACATGTAACATGTAACAGTTTTGTATAAAGAACTCTGTCAAAACATCTGCGGCACACATAAAATACATGTTCAGTTTCAAAACTAAAATAAATGTGCTGTTGATGCATTTATAAACAGACAATTGTAATATATACAATGCACTTAAATCATTATTAATGCTTTTTTTTTTTCAGGAACTTAATCTTGATTTAGTGCAGTTTCCTCGGCCTGTAATTATCTATGAGGTTAGAGTCATACCACTACAGACCAGAGTGCAGGCTGATGTGCCGGGCGGAGTGAGACTTGGGTAAATTATCGATCTATTAATTTGAGGTTAAAGTTTTGCCCAGCCTGATTGCCTGGTGCAGATAGAGAGACTTTCAAGCAACAGGAAATGAAATGCTGTATACACTTTTAATAAACCCAATCACTCAGTTCACTCATAATTTTATTTATTTTTTTACCTGTATATAAATCATACATGTACCTTGGATCTAAGACATTTTGATTGCAGTTTTGACTTATGTTCCCAGTTCCACATGGCCACAGACATTCTGGTCAGCTATTATGCCATGCATATGTTACGGGAAAGGTGTGTATGTGTGTGTGTGTGTGTGGGGGGGGGGGGGGGGTAAATACAGTACATTGTATTTTACAAAAAACAAAAAAAAGAAACAAATAAGCCCCATTTACTTTTTTATTTTTTTTGCATTGTGGTACATGTTGATATTGCACTACTGTGTAGGATTTTTTAACTCCATCAAAAGAGAATAAATTAAAAAAAGTGCAGTGAAACCTCATTTAAAGACCACCTCACTGAAGAGACCACCTGACATTTAAGACCACAAATATTCAATCACTTGAAAACTCATAAATAGATATTTGTTAAGCCCAGTCCCTCACTTAAGAGACCACCCTACTAATTGAACCACTTTGAGCTAGTAGGTTAGGTGGTCTTAATTGTGAGGTGCCACTGTACAGCGAAGCCTTGCATACATGTAATTCCTGTACGTGATATGTGTTTTTATACAATCATAAAACAGTTTCTTCGTAACAACTGAGTCATTTATTCAAAATGTTCAAGTGCATTGAGGATTCTTTAATAAACCAGATCAAATATGTCTCAGAACCTGTATGTTAAAAGTCTGTTCTAAAGGAAATGTTACTTTTACTACTGTAAAATCCAATATTTTTTTTGAGGATTTAATTTCGTTATTTTCATGGGTAACCAAACGCAATGAAATATAAATTTATGACAAAATCTTTTTCTTGAATGAAGGACATTAGGATATCTCGAAATCAACAGAAATTAATGTCAGCGAATTCATTTTTTAAGAAAAACCATGAAAAACGAAACCCGCGAAAATAAAAGATTTTTCAGTATTAAAGGAGTGCAGTCACTCCCTCTTCTAGAGTGCTGTGTGGTATCACATGAGTATAGACCAGGTCTGAATATCACAAAGCATAAGAATATTCCTTACTTGAACTGCTTCACCACTCAGACCAGTACTATGGCATATGTAGTTTAAGTGAAGTAAGAAAAAAATCTACTTACAAGGTGTATGATTTAGTGCTAAGCACATAATTGTAATGTAATTTGATATTGTTCCAATGTTTATTTTTCTATATTCCAGAGCAACAAACCCGTCATCCTTCAGTTTGGAGCTGTTTGTAAACAACCTCAACAAGCCAAATGCATCTACATTTGAAAAATTGGGAATGTAAGTATGTGACAGTGAAGCAAAGCTGTTGTATTTATGTGTATTAAAACACAAAATAATAAGGATTTATTTTTTATATTCTTGCAATTACTCAACACACCCATGTTTTAAATAGATACCATACATATATGGAAACAACAGTATCTGACGTAAATTTTTGTGTACTGCATTCTCATTACCTAGAACCCTTACGTCTGAAATTCATGTTTTGATGTTGTAATGGGTGTAGCTTTTCTTTAGCCTAGGGTCTGGAAAGAGAAATTCTGACCCACAAAAATTGTTAGATACACCTGTCCAAGTAGGAGGAATAGGAATCCTCTAATACTTTCTACTTTTTGGCTGAGTTGCCAAGCAAATATTGATCTATGAATGGATGAAGTTTGTTTGTGTGTCCATTAGTCAATGAATGTGTCTGTCTGTCCATTAGTCAATGAGTCTATCCAGTAGTTAGTGAGTCTGTCTGTCCATTAGTCAGTGAGTGAGTCTGTCTGACCATTAGTCATTGAATCTGTCTGTCCATTAGTCAGTGAGTCTGTCTGTCTATCCAGTAGTTAGTGAGTCTGTCTGTCCATTTGTCAATGAGTCTGTCTGTCCATTAGTCAGTTAGTCTGTCTGTGCATTAGTCAGTGAGTCTGTCTATCCAGTAGTCAATAAATCTTTTCTGTCCATTAGTCAATGAGTCTGTCCATTAGTCAGTGAGTGTATCTGTCCATTAGTCTGTATGTCTGTCTATCCAGTAGACAGTGAATATTTCTGTCCATTAGTCAATGAGTCTGTTTGTCCATTAGTCAGTGAGTCTGTCTGTCCATTAGTCAATGAGACTGTCTGTCCATTAGTCAGTTAGTCTGTCTGTGCATTAGTCAGTGAGTCTGTCTATCCAGTAGTCAATAAATCTTTTCTGTCCATTAGTCAATGAGTCTGTCCATTACTTAGTGAGTGTATCTGTCCATTAGTCTGTATGTCTGTCTATCCAGTAGACAGTGAATCTTTCTGTCCATTAGTCAATGAGTTTGTCTGTCCATTAGTCAGTATGTCTGTCCATTAGTCAATGAGTCTGTCTGTCCATTAGTCAACGAATCTTTCCAGTAGTTAGTGAGTCTGTCTGTCCATTAGTCAGTGAGTGTGTCTGTCTGTCAGTGAGTGTATCTGTCCATTAGTCAGTATGTCTGTCTATCCAATAGTCAGTGAGTCTGTTTATCCATTAGTTAATGAGTCTGTGAGTATGTCCATTAGTCAGTGTGTCTATCCATTTATTTGTGAGTCTGTCTGTCCATTAGTCAGTGTGTCTGTCTGTAGTATCTCATCTGATCATTTCCTACTTAGTTAAATAGTCTAACCTCATTTCAAACTAAATTGTTTTATCTAATTTGCTAATTTCACTGAATCTTCATCATTTTCAGGTTGAATTATAAGCACAATGTTGATATCAAAATGATGGCTGATGGAGAGGTAAGCTGTTATATATCGAATTATTAATTAGCCATTGTCAGCAGGCCTAATACAGGATTTTCTGCAAAAACAATTTGAAATTCAAAACTTAGTCAATATTGGAAGTTGCATGACCAATTCAAGTGAGAGTTGCAGCCATTTGTTGTTTCAAATCGAACCGTACGTGCCTCTTTTTACGTGCAGAATTGGCCTAGGTGGATATCATATTTGCCGAGTTAATAAACAATGTGATCAATCAGTTTTCGCCTCGGGGCAATAACTAGACCAATCTAAAAATCACTGATTAATGACTCTATAACATAAGTTTTATTATAAACACCAGCTGTATTACATCATTACATCTCAGGTATAAATGTCAGGCCCGCCTCCATAACACCAAAGTAGAACTGTGTTCATTTTCAGCTGTACCTGAATTTTTATTTCCTGAACAGGCCAAGTTGACAATATTCCTAGATTAAAAATGTTCTTGAATTTAACAATACTAAGCTCAACACCTTCCCTTTCCTGTCACTTTTGATATACATAATCATGTTTATCTCATTATTGACATCAGTTCTTATGATTTTTCAGATACCAACAGATGGACTCATTTTGAAAGGATGGTACAACACCCTGACAGTAGCAATATATGGAAGCCCAACAGTTGTAAAGCCGGAACATGTCTCTCCACCACCACCACCTCCGCCCCAGAGGGCCAAACAGGGTAAACTCATTTTAGGTCCTCAAACCCATGCAGTATGACTTCTCAAAGCCCTTGCCACACACCAGAGCTACAGGAGTAGTTCCAGAGTAACTCCTTGTGTTAAGCATGCAACCGTGATGTAATTTGTTGCATATGCTCATACCTATGGAATAGGTTTGATTGTTTATAGCTTGCCTTGTGTGTTTTCTGTGTTAACTATGTAGCATTTTAAATCAGAAAGAGCTAGGATAATTCTCTTCAAATTTTGACAGTAGTATTTCTTTGAAGAGGGTAATAAAAATTGTGTTTTTATGTCCCTTGGATCAGAGTCTCCCTTGATATCGATTGATAGATTGATTGATTGATTGATAAAGCTCTATCAACATTTTGATTCTTTTGCATTTAGCATGTCAGCTGTATTCAGGTTAGGTAATTTGCAATTTTCTAAAAAAGACCAAAGAGATTTCAGATAACATTTCTGTTTTAATACAAAGGTATTGTATGTCAAGGTATTTATAATTTATGTGTTAAGAATTGTTTCATATTATTACATTACATATTGCATGTACCGTAATTTATCTAATTAAGGGACCTTTTTGGGGGTATTTCAGATTTATGGGTGCCTTAATTTGTGTCAGAAAACTAACTTTCAGTTGATAAAGCTTCTTAATTGGAGTTTCATTGATCTGTGGTTTGAAATCAACCTCAAGTATCCATGCAACATGTCAATGATAAATATGTTCTAGATGTTGTTTATTTATTTTTATTAGTTAATCCAGATCATTATCAGCTACAAACACCTATAAAAGAGAAAGATTTCTGTGAATAAACATTCCTTTTATGTTGTTTATTTAGTCTATCGCATGATGAAAACGACTCATGAGTCCACGCTGTCACTCTGAATTATACTCTGTTCTTAATAAGTACTGATGCATAATCAATCAAGTTTGTCATATTAAATACACTTCTTTATCATCATGCTGGTATAATTAATGTAGCCAGTCTTTAAATTGATATTGATATAAATATTATCAAGAGGAAAACTGATTTCAAATTGAAAATGAAATCCTGGTAATGTACGAAAGTATTTGTCGGACATTCAATAAATAGACTTTAACCTGTGCTGCCATCTCCTAACTGCTTAAACGTACCTGTTAGTTGGTAAATCAGCCAGTTACTAATTAGGCTTGCCCTAAACAAACAATCCATGATGACTGTTGTATCAATTATGTAACTGACAATGCTGAATTCAAAATGCCGATACGGAAATGTCAAAACACATGGTTTTTGAAAATTGGGATCGAAGCACCGATGAAAGTGTATTGCCTAATGTCTTCTGATTCACGCCGACACGAAGTTTAGAAATCTATATATCAAATACCAAGGCAAATAAATAAATGTCTGAAACCAGCACAAAGTCAAGAATGTATTACAAAACGATTGTAATGGACACTTTAACACCACAATTTGGACTAAACTTAGTAACTGTACTCTGCAATTACATAACTGCCCAAGGCAAAATAGGTTCTGCTTTCAAGCTGAAGACTGAAGTGAAGATGTTGTGAGTCAATCTAACCAGTCTCTGTTCGTATCTAAAATCTGTTCGGTAATGATTTAATCGACCTGAGGTTAAAAGATCGTCTGGTCTTATTTATTTACTGTATGTTATCTTTAAAGCTGTCAAAAAATGTTTCATTTTCATTTTTTTTTTTTTTTTTGGTGGGGGGGGGGGGGTTGCATTTCAAAGGGCGCCTTTATTAAAATAAATAAACATAATTTTGGTCTTGGTGGCGCCTTAATTAGAGCAGCGCCTTAATTAGATAAATTACGGTATTACATATTATACCTTTTTCATCAGAAAAGTCATGGTTACTAAATACATGTACTGGGCCATACTTAAGACTTTCAAAAAGTAATGCCTGTTCTTCCTTCGTCATGCACACAACATAAGAAGTGACATAGACAGTCATGGATGAAACTTACAATGGAAATCCCATTTCATGGCAGGCTTCCACATTATAGAATGCTCACTGCATTGCCATCTGTCTGTAGCATGGGTGAAAATTTATGGCACTTCACCTGCAGCTGATGACTCCCCCCCCCAATTATAAGTGAAGAATTCTAGGGGGGGTGTATAACAGCAAGTAAACACTGTGCTTTCAGGCTTTTTTCTGTCAATTTTGGGAAAATGTCATTGGCAACACAATTGGGAATTCTAAAAAGAATTTGCATCAAATTGGGGAAAATTGCTTGTATGCATGGGAATCTAAATGTAATGGAATCTTTTTTTAAAATGCATTTAGCCTTACATTAATTTATTTTGTCATTTCAGTCATGGCCTCAACACAAAATTGGGAATTTTTTTATCTATTTGGGAAAAAGTACATGTATTTTGTATTGGCAATGGGGCTGAATATCGGCCCCATGGAAACTACATGAAAAGGCCTGGCTTTGCTTTGTGTGTTTTGTTTTTGTATGGCAAAATGCTCCAATGATTATTAATATTACAGAATATCAGTATTTGTATCTTAAGTAAAGCTATTTTTTGTTGTTGTTGAATAGGTTAAAAACTTATTAAAAACATATTCAATTTGGGAGGATTTGTTGTGTTGTTGTTGTTGGTTTTTGTTTGAATCTTGTCATGAAAAATTATCTATCACAAGATCCATCAAAACTTAAAATGCCAAAAGTAAACTTGAATGCTGATTTCTCTTTGCAGCTGTGGATGTGGCGAGGAGTACTCAGTCAGGGGAACAGCCAAGACCAGAATGGGAGCCACCGCGGCAGCCAGCAAAACCACAGCAGCAACATCCTCTTGACTACATCAATCAGCAAGTACAGCTCCAGAAACAGCAACAACAGGCCGCTCAGGCGGTCCATACACTTATACCACCACCACCACATGCAATTACACATCCCAATACTCAGTCAGGGGTGCCACCACCACAAGGACAATTGCCTTCACAAGGTGTACCACCAGCAAAAACGTCAGATGCCTTTCCAGAACAGTTTGACAGATCACACCATACTTCTCAGACGCAACACAGAGATATTTTGCAAGAATTTATTTCTAGTCCCAAAATGGGCCATATGGATCAAAGAGAAGGACATTTTGATCCAAGAGTAGACCCAAGGCAATCTCCAAATGTGGGTAGAGACAATCAGTTCCAGTCAGAATCCAGGGAACAATTTGAATTTGAGGATAGGGAATTCAGGGGACACAGGGACTCAGGAAATAGAGATGGGGACTTTGAAAGATCTAGGGAGAATTCAAGGGATAGGGACTTCCGAGAGAAAGAAAGGGAAGTCCGAAAAAAAGAGTGGGAAAGATTCAGAGAAAGAGAAAGAGAACGTTCAAGAGAAAAAGAAAGAGAATATAGTGACAGAGATTCCAGGGACTGGCCAAGGAGTCCATCTAGGAGAAAATCATGGTCTAGATCTAGATCACGATCAAATTCTAGATCAAGGTCACGTTCAAGATCCTTTTCAAGGTCTCATTCTCGGTCACCTAGACGATCTGCTCGGTCATCACGTTCACCTCGACGATCGTTTTCTAGATCACCAAGAAGATCCCGATCTAGATCACCAATTAGATCAAGGTCAAGGACACCTATCAGGTCCAGATCTAGATCACCCGTGAGATCTTATTCCAGATCACCTGAAAGAAGGTCTCGGTCGCCTCTGCCCACTCCAGGTTCACCACTGCAAACACCGCTCTCTCCATCAAGGTCAAGGTCACATTCTCGAGATGTTGAGTCTCCCATTCATCAAATTCAGACTATCACCAGGCGACAGCCAGATAGTTCCCCAACATACATGAGAGAGACATCACCAACACAAGAAGAAATAATGGAAGCAGGTCTGTACAACTTTTACATGAAATTTAGGCTCCCAAGATTGAAGATTCGGAGCTTGTTTTTATTGTTTTGTCTGCCTGTACATTTGCAACATTCAGTCAAATAACTCCTTCTTGCAATTTTACCAAAAATTGATAATGAAACACTGGACGAGATTTGCCAGAGTTGTTAGACTTTTAATGTCTTTATGAATGATTTATTTCCCGGGGGCATAGAGCTTCTCAAGTACAACTTGTTTTTTCTTACTTTTATATTTGCCCTGATTGCAAAGCAAATACTGGTCTATAGATTGACAATGTACATCTGTCTGTCCGTCTAGATCTACATATGTCGCGTTTAGCTCTATTGTGTGGAAACCATTATCAGGTTATAACTTCACAAGATGATAAAACATGACATTGGTTGTCATTTTTTTAAATGGAACTTTAACCTTTGATGTTGAAAGTAAATTCCATGTGTATTCCTTTGCAATCCAGTCATACCATCTTTAGCGGTTTCTTGTATTATAGTATGAGTGGTGAAATACAGAATATATTTTGTGCTATGTACACTGGCTACCACTGTATAAATATTATGCATGTCTTCAGACATTGGAAAAAAAAATTGTTATATTGTCTGATTCACATAACTAGGTGGGGTGGAGTAATATTTTGATTATCATACAGATGATTCTACTCACTTTTTGGATAAGACAGGCTTCAGGGAAAATATGTTTTATTCCTTATTCATGTTATTGGCTACCTGTAGGTATGGTCATGAGTAGGGACAATCACTCATGTCTGAGTAATTTTAATGTCATTACCTGAAATTTGAACTTGTCCAGGTCAAGAAAGGGTTCACAAGGCTCCACCCTGCCAGGTTATATCAATTTGACTATAAGGGACATAATGAGATTTATCTATTAAAACAAATTCCACTTCTGACCTGACGGTGTATAAAATACCAATTTGTGAATCTCTTCCAGAGGTACATGTATGAGATTATTTTACAGAGAAACAAACAGTTTTGGGTTTTAACTGTGAAATATCCATATGTACATAATATTAAATTCACTTTAACACACCTGGATTTTTTTTTGTCAGGTGAGATAATTGACGAGATTGTGGAGGATGCTATATTTGATCCACTTTCACCTGATGGCATGAATTACTCTGATGATGGAGAAGTACAGGTAAGATATGAGTTAGATATCACTATAGGTATGATAAGAATCAGGTGATATTACTGGTAAGAGAAGAATAAAATCCGGTTAATGTATAGGTAATGTAAAAATAGGTCTTTACTAAAGATCAGATTAGAATCAGGTAATACTAAGATCATTAAGAATTAGACTATATATACCTCATGAAAACAATTTTCAGCAACATTGCAAATTGTAAGAAAATTGCTTGAAAAGTTGAAGTGTGAAAATCTCATCATGTTTTAAAAAAAAAAAAAAAGCACAAGAAATATTGAATTTCTTTTAGGTTTGAGTTACGAGCAGTTCTACTTTTTCCTGAAATTATACCATTATTACCACTCACAGACAAGAATTAGGTTCAAATCAAAGTTGTATCGATACTGAGACTGTTGAATTAATTTTAAATATTCCCGCATTAAGCAATTGACTTTTGAATGAAAGTCTCATTTGATTCAGATAAGACTTCTACCATATGGTATGTAAATTTGATACTGTACCACCTCGGCCAGGCATATCTACAATTTTGCCAGGTTGAAATTTCTCCATCCACATCCTGTGGTGTTGACAGCCTGCATGCAATTAACCAGGAGTAAACATTATTATGCCATTCACATTCTAAAATATCTATTGAATTTCGAAATATATCACTGGCAGGTGTTGGAATAATGATTACCCCCCCCCCTCCTTTTGGTTGATAAGACAGAAAGGTATCCACTCTTTTGGCAAGGGCAGAAGCCACAGGCTAGATATTGAGGAATCTCGTCCCTTGCCTTTGTATTGAGATTGTACTTCCAAAAGGGGGAAATGTTCTACTAGTGAACTCCCCTCTTCATTCTTTCCTAGCGTAGTTCTTCGGGGAAAAAAACCCAAAGAGACAGGCAAAATCACAAGAAATGTTTGGGTTTGGGGTTTATTAGGTTGGCCAGTATAAATACTTCAAACAGATTTATTTTTTTATATTATTTTGACTTTGTATATACATGTCATGCCATTATTAACACCATCAAGTAAATCAATTTATTGTGGATTTCAGGACATCGGGGATACTTACGAAAACATATCATCTGATGACGAACTTCCTGTGATGGAAGAGATTGACCATTTCCAGGTATTGAAGGCAACAGCTACACATTTGTTCGTCATTTTGCTAGTCTGCCACCGGTGAATGCTGGGGTGGGTGGGTGGTGAATATATTTTATTTGTGTCCATCTGTCAGTCCATCTGGTTAAGGCTTTGGTTATTGAGTCATTGTAATTGTTCACCATTTACTAGATAATGGTTGAACAGGTAGGGGACATGTATCCACTCATCAACAGTCTTAGAATTTTTATGCAAATATATGTAGGTCATGATTTATACTGTAGAACCTGTTAGGACAGGTATGACTGTATGTTTACCTTTTTTTTTTTTATTCTTATTGGGTAGTTGTACCTCAGGTAGAACTCAGTTCCATGTACAAATACAGTGTCATACTTTCACAGAAATATTGAAAGCTCGGCTTGATAGAAAACAGATGTTCTCACATTTTTATGACCTATTTGCAAAGGAAATATATTTCAATCTATTTATACAGAAATAAGTTCAAGGTTGGAAGATTCGTTTTTGTTTAAACATGGTATAACATGTGCAAGCTCTGTTTGTTTCATTTTTCCATTTTAGTACATCACATATTAGATTCTTGGATTGTGATTAGTTAAATACATGCTGTCTAATCAGTATCCATTTTCTCTTGACAACGAGCAACCATACCTGACAATGGACACATGGGAATTTGAAATCCCCATTGATGACCTACTTCTTTAAAGACACAATGTTTTTGTTACATATCATGTTATATAGTCTGTATTTACTTACTTGTCCAGCTGTAATCTCAAAATTAATGTGAAGGTCAGTGACCATGGCAATTTTACCATTACCATTGATACAAAAAATAACTTGTTGCTGTATTTTAGGACTATGAGGATATTGATGAATCTTGGACATTCCCAACACCAACATTCAACCCGTACAACACAGAGTTTGTCCCTCTATTGGTAAGCTTCACATTAATTGTATAAACTGAACTGTCAGTTTCACTTTGAATAATAATTTGTGAACTTGTGTTATGTGGATGAATCATGTGAATATGTGTCATGTGTGTGTGTTTGTTGACATGTGGATGCATCATGTGTGTTAAGACATGGATGAATCATGTGAATTTGTGTCGCGTATGTGTGTGTGTGTGTGTGTGTGATGTGGACGTATCATGTAAATACAGTAGAATCTCGTTATCTCGAAACTCATGGGACCGCCCCTATTACTTCGAGATATCCGTAATTTGAGATAACCAAAATTTTTAATTGATATATTATTATATCTATAAAAATCGGGACCAGACTTTCAACTTTGACATATCCGGAATTTCAACTCAACCAATTTCGACATAACAAGATTCCACTGTATTTCATATGTATGTACATATGTATTATTTCTTTTACTTTTCCTTTTTCCAGACTTTTATGGATAACTCATATACAAGTTATGAACATGAAAAAATGCAGATTCAACAAGATGTCAATAAAGCCATGGACACCCCGGTGGAGGCCAAGACTCTGCTGAATATGGTTGAGGAGTTCTCAACTGTTGATCACCATGACAAGTGAGTTCAACCCTACTCATATATTTTCCTCTTTCCCAAAACTTTCAACTTGTCCATTTAACGTTTGCTGCAATGGGTGTGGCATGCTAACAGGGGATGCTGATGCCTTCCAGACACATGGTCCCATTCTGTTTGGGATTCGTAAATTGTTCTTCATGTTGAGACCATTTGTACCGGTATATCTAATTTGTCGTATTCTAATGGACTTGGAGTTTCAGTTATCCCTTGGTACGTCTTCATTTTTCTCAAATACTGAGTCATTCAGCATTGCTTCTTTATGTCATGTAATGTGCAAGTGTGAACTGTTAGAAAATTTTTATTATTATACCTCATAGATGACACAGTCAGGGATTGCTTGAGGGCCATCATGTGCCAGGGCGACAAAACCAGGCCCTCCCATCATGTCTCCCACATGCAGAGCACCTTGTGGGTTTTAGAAAGAATTGTCATTAATGATATGGAACTCTCTGAGGTGCATTTTCACCTTCCTGAAGCTTAGTCTTTAATAATTCTGTATATCAGTATAATAAACAATTTATTGCCCTGGTTGTAGGGAGACATGATGTTTTTTTTACCCACGTCAAATCATATTTCCCATGGACTTCGCCTTGGGGAAATATGACATGTCTTGGGTAAACAAATCGCCAAACCAGGGCAATAAATGTATAATGTCTTCCCACAACCAGGGCAATAAATGTATAATGTCTTCCCACAACCAGGGCAATAAATGTATAATGTCTTCCCACAACCAGGGCAATAAATGTATAGTGTCTTCCCACAACCAGGGCAATAAATGTATAATGTCTTCCTACAACCAGGGCAATAAATGTATAATGTCTTCCCACAACCAGGGCAATAAATGTATAGTGTCTTCCCACAACCAGGGCAATAAATGTATAATGTCTTCCTACAACCAGGGCAATAAATGTATAATTGTCTCCCTACAACCAGGGCAATAGATGTATAGTGTCTCCCTACAACCAGGGCAATAAATGTATAATTGTTTCCCTACAACCAGGGCAATAAATGTAGAATGTCTCCCTACAACCAGGGCAATAAATGTATAATGTCTCCCTACAACCAGGGCAATAAATGTATAATGTCTCCCTACAACCAGGGCAATAAATGTATAATGTCTCCCTACAACCAGGGCAATAAATGTATAATGTCTCCCTACAACCAGGGCAATAAATGTATAATGTCTCCCTACAACCAGGGCAATAAATGTATAATGTCTTCCTACAACCAGGGCAATAATTGTATATTGTGCAATGGTAGGTCAAACATATGTTCAATGTTTTGTGATATGACTACAGATAACAATTTTTGTCATATTTTCTGGTCTTGCTTTACAGATGGATATTGGCCTTAGAGACTGCGCCAGGGTTACTGCCCAAAGGTTTGTCCTACCTTCTTCACCGTGACAACAAAACAGGTATGATAATATATATACATGTATATCAATGTATATGTTCACCCCTGATATACCGCCACCTTTTGTTTTCCTGAATTTTGGCGGTATATTGGGTTTGGCAATATATCAAGGTTTACTATTTTCGAGGTGTGGTCGTTTTCATCTTGACATGTCTTTAATCCCTTTTGTATATTTATCCTGTTTACAACTTATTATCGTAAATTTGGATATTTTGTCTATTGTTTAAGTCCGCACAATTTGGCCACCTTATTAACATGGCCAAAATTAAAATATGTAGCAGTACATGTTCGACGGCCAGAAAATCTAGATCTGTTTCTAACATTAGGCCGGAAACATTTCTAATGTTAACTTTCATCGTTCTTGTTTAAAATAACTCTTTGACAGGCCGATAATACAAAGGCTTTAAGTTTATATATCTCATCTACTCATAATTATTTCCTGACGGATGGCGGTATGCCGGTTTTGGGGTTACAACGAGGGAATTATATGAGAGGAAATCCGTTCTTCAAGAAATAGCGGCTATATGCGGGTTTGGCGTCATAAAGAAGGGAGTTATAACGGGGGTGAACTTTATATATTTATTTGTAAACATTGTAAAAAATATTGTTCATGACAAAACAACAAAAAGTTTTATAACATGTACAACCATTATGTAGTAAATATCAACTCATATAAAGAAATAAACAATATAACAATTTTTCCTCTGTTTACAATAATGCAGTATTTATGTACCTACAATCTTGTGAATCTAGATGCTCATTGGACAGTTTTAATTGTGAAAAACTTCTACATGTTCTACAGTGACTTACTTGAATTTGATTTTTTTTTTTTTTTTTAATTTAAAAAAAAAAAAAATTGGTTGCACACTTATTTGAGAATGATTTTACTTTAAGTTCAGATGCCATACTGTTCAGCAAATTTTTATTCTTCTTTAAATTGATTTGCTATAAAAACGACGGTATCAAATTTTGCTTCAGCTTATTATTTTCAATGGTCGCCAGGAATTGTTGTTTATGAGTTGTACATATTTGTATTTTGATGTAGATGTGTTAGATACACTGGTTGACTGGGCACTTGAAGGTCTGGATGAGCAAAAAGCCGTTTTACAGCCAGAGAATGCTTTTAAGATTAGACACCTAAAGATGGGGATCAAGTTAGCAGGGAGTTTGGGTTGCTGTGACAGTGAGGTTACCAACAAATTATTGGTAAGTGCTAGAGAAAAAATGGGGCTCTACATACAGTTCCAATGAGTGACACTGTCACAGAATAATAGAATTACTACATTTTCATCAGATTTTTACTGATCACCAGACATGCCAAATGTATCGACTTTTTAGGAAATTAAACAAAAGTAAAAGAGTAAAGTACAGAGTATTGGTATATATGATTGCTATATCTTGACGTGATGTTATGTTATGAATGAGGATGCATTTTTTTTGTGACATCATATGAGGAACTTCAATTATAGCTGATATTATTAGGGATGTAGAACCGATTGATTTAAAGACATGCTTCCATTAACGTTATTTGAAACCGCAGAACTGATTTTGACGAAACTCTAGAGGAAGGTAGTACTCTTGGGCCCGTTTTACGAAAAGTCCTAAATCCTACGTTTTAGTCCTAACTACCATGGCAACACATCGCTGATTGGTCAGTACCATGACAATTAGGACTAAGACTTAGGATTTAGAACTTTTCTTAAAACGGGCCCCAGAATATAAGAAAATATATAATAATAAATATTGTATCATATTCATGCTAATGAAAGGGAGGGGTGTGCTATGAGGGGCACAGTTCAGATGAGTGATGTGGCCCATGGGGCTCTTGTTTTTTCAAAGCAATGAAGTGAATGATATTTTTTCAGTAAAACAAACATTTTTGACAGAAAAAAAGAAAAAGTTATATTTTACAAAATTTAGTGAAATACATGTAGTACCTTTAATTGGAATTTCAGTCTTTGAAGGTCAATGTCATGCAATGTTAATCATTTAATTCTGTGTCATACAATGTTAATCATTTAATTCTTATGTCATGCAGCGTTTATCATTTAATTGTATGTCATGCAATATTAATCATTTAATTCTATCTTTTGTTACTCTGGTGACTGATTTCTCTGGGTTTATGTTGCAGGGGAAAAATGTACAACACAAACTCATTGACCTATTCTGCTCTCCGTGCATGTCCTTTTCACTGAGACTGCAAATCGTCCAAGCCCTCGACCATACTACACGGATCAAAGATGGCTTTGAATGGTTCATGGGTATTCATCCACTTCAAAAGGTCATAAAAGTAGAGGTCAAATCAGAGATGGGGTCAGAGGTCCAGTCAGAATCACAGGAGGAATCTACAGATCTTTCCGAATGTTGCTATACAAGAATGCTCAGTACAATGATGAAGAAACAAGTAGGTAGAATAGGGCGTCAGAAAAATTAGTTTAATCTGTAATTTCATTTTATGTCAGAAAACGTCTGAAATTATTAAAAACTGTTCGATTTTTTTTAAAGTTTATTTAATGAAAAAAAAAGAATAACAATTACGTTCAGTCCCCCCTTTTTAAATTATATATCGTCACCAATTTCTAGACTTCAAGAAGGGCTATTCCAGAATTGATCACATGGGGAAGGGGGTCGAGAGGCACTTGAATTATTATTTTATGCATGGTGGGTCACATTTTAAGTAATACCATTGTTGAATAGCATAAAAATTAATTTTTATTATGGATGGTGCGGTCTATGTAATAGTGCATCCATGATGTATGATTGATATTTATTAAAGCTTGTAATCTGACACAGTTTTTTGTATTTTTATTGTTCTCACCAGATTTCCATTTTTGTTTTTTTGTTCTGCATTTTCATTGGTTCAGAGACAGTCACATGTTTTACCGTTTAAAATGATATCACACTGTAAACCAGAAAATATATCATATTGCACTGCTATGACGTCACAAAACTGTTTTAGCTGAATTTCATGTAGAGCCAACTTCTCTGACTGCAATGGAAAAGTGAGATACCATAGGGATTGATAGAACTTTCCATATCTCTCTCATTGGTCGATGGTTTGTTAAATTAAAATGTAATAAAACGATTATTATACGACTTTTGGTTTGATATGAGAATTTATGGAGTACAAAAAACAATATCAAAAAACTATGTCAGTATTTTCGTTATTATTTTTGTTTTTTATTTTTATTTTTGTACATAAATAATCATATCAAACCAAAAATAATGCAATAATTGTATATTATTGATGTTTCTCAAGTGATATTTTGCATGCATGCTATAATTAGGTGTTCCGTTGATGTTGGATAATCAAATTGTGACATTAATATATGACTTTTCTTATTTTCTTTTTTAGACTAAACTTTATTCACCAAAATCTTAAGGTTAAATATGTGGGCAATAGGCGAGCTATGTTGTTCTCCAACAAGTTTTGTTGTTCATTCGGTTCACCTCGGTTTTTATACTATTTCCAGAATGTTCGTGTAACTATAGCTTTAACAGCTTTGATGAAAAAGATTCACACTTTCCAGCTCCTGACCAAACTATCAAATCAGATTGATGGGTAAGTCTGTCTGTCTGTCTGTCTGTGTATCTGTCTGGATTTCTTTCCCTCTCTCAGCATGCTGTCTTTACTTCTGTGCCATCCTCTCTCTATGCCCCTTTTATATGTACTTCGTCTGTGTACGTGTGTAAATGTACTTGTGTCTCTATTGCATTTTTACAGGCATTATCACATTTTAAGTGAAAGAACACTCTTTTAACTCATCAACCCCTGAAAAACAATGGACTCTTCTGTAAATCAATGATTTAGACTATTCCAAATGTATCTTTAGGGGTCAATGGGTTAAAGAAGAAAATATTTTTGCAAGTTTGATGATATAAACTTAAATGTATTTCAAAGCTTTTCCCAAAACATTGATATTTTGTAACTATTGATAGCAGTACATCCGTACAAATTTATAATTTTGGTGAATTACTGTCGTTTGTATTTCCAGTTTAATTGATAATGTGCCATCTGTAGACGAAAAGACAGGTGAGTCAGCAATAAAACAGGAGGACTCTGAAACCATGGAAACAGAAATGGAAGGCATGCTTGGTGGTACTGTCGTCAGTGAAACAGATATTGAGAGCATTATCAACAACGTGTCAGAAATTGCGAAAGTGTTTACTTTAGCTCACCAGCTTGTTGTAAGTATTCTGGCGTAGAATCTTAGAATTTCCATAAATTGTTCAAGTCAGTCAATAAATACCTGTTCGTGTGAAAGAACTTTTCGTGTATTTAATCAATCATTGTTCGTGATGATATTATGTGGGATTATGATTGGATAACTGTACATTATCATTATGCATAATTATGATCATATGATCTATTAAACCAAATTTCTTTCTCTTCTGGGGCCGGTTTTACGAAATGTCGTAAATTCTAAATCCTAAGTATTAGTCCTAATTGCCTTCCAATCAACGATGCGTTGCCATGGTAGTTAGGACTGAAAGTTAGGATTTAGGGCTTACAAACTTTCGTAAAACTGGGCCCCTGGCCTTTTGAGTTCAAAAAGTGAAATTTTGCAATCGTCTGTCATGCATGGTGGTACTTGTGTTTGTCATAGGTAAAACTTTCAACTTTTGTATCTTCTCGGAGAATCGCGACCAAAGTTATTTCTCCTTAACGGTATATACCTACTATAGCCTAAGGGTAATAAAGCAAAAATTGTGAATTCCATGACAGATGGGTCAGGGGGGTATTGTAGATTCGAGGGGAATTAAGGAGATTGCTGAGGCCCTTTTGACCTTGTTAACTTTTTTTATAAAAGATAAGATTCTGATAATGAAATATTCTTGAGTCTGAGAATATTCTTAGTCCAAGTAGGCAATCATATTTCAGGATTAGTTGAATGTGAGTCAAATTCCCAGCCTTGAACCTATAAATTTTTTTTTTTTTTTTTTTTTTTTTTTTTTTTTTTTTTGCAGGGGCAACCACAGAGAACCCTTCCAGGAACATGTATGTTTGACATTAAGGGAGCACAGTACAATCCTTATCCAGTGCTGTACCACATGGCTCATACACAGTAAGTAGCAGGGGCTGCAGGTTTTATCCTCACCACACTTTAATTTTTTTCTCACCTAGTCTCAATATATCTGGTGCAAATACACATTTTAAGTATATAGAGTATTTTTGCAAATATATTTTTAAACTTCACTTATAGGTAACTATAGTCATCACTTTGCATCAGTCATCTCTCCATTCAATGTCTGTTTATCTGACATTTTCAAACAAACTTTGCATGAATGATAAGTAGGGTATGTTGATTCAAATTTGTGATTTTCATACTCACAGAATGACCAACATGGCTACCGTTTCTATAAATGGAACATAGGTCTATATCTTAGTCAGGTGAGAAATACATGATCCTTGAACCTCTAGTTAGACTTATTGTCATGTGTAAGATTCATTTGTCTTGGCTTTCTTCATCATTCCTTCACCTTGGCTCGCTCGTTGGTCCATATACACGTTTTTGGAGATTTAGAATGTGTGGGGAACTGTAAATTATCAAATTTACCATTTCTTTTCAGTAAATAATTTTCATCAGACCGGTTAGGTTATTTTTTCATTATTATTGTTTTTTTTCAGCCATTTGTTGGAAAGCATCTTCTACTTGTTGTCTTCTCCCGGAACTTCCAATCATCCACTGTTGTTCGCTTGCATCCGGGATTTACTGCAGACTCTGATGCAAACACAAAATGGCTTATTATTTCTCAGTTCTAAGCCAGAAACAATCAATGGAATAATCCGCTGTCTCATACAGCTAGCAGTAAGTATTGCTGATATTTTATTTGTATGTGAACTATCACATCTCAGATTCTCACAGTATTCTAGCGACAGAGCATTGAATGTGCAAGTGAAAGGTCCCATGTTTGATTCTTAATACAGGGTCATACCTAAGACTTGGAAAAAAAAGGTATTGAATTTTTCGTTCAACAAGCACTCAACACTCGCATCATGTAAGGCATGGAAGCTATAACAACCCTCATAAGTTGGACTTAACCAAGATCTCGCATCATGTCAAGCATGGAAAGTTAAAGAATCTTCTGTGTGTTGGTCTCAATCAAGATCTTGCATCATGTCAGGCATGGAAAGTTAAAGAATCCTCTGTGTGTTGGTTCAATCAAGATCTTGCATCATGTCAGGCATGGAAAGTTAAAGAATCCTCTATGCATTGGTGTCCGTCCATAGCAAAACCAAAATTTGTGGCACTTCACCGAAAGCTGGTGATATCTCAATATAAGTGAGAAAAAAACCCAATAATATTAGAAATAAAAACACACTTAACAAGTGGCCCTTGTTGAACTGTAGGTGATACTAGAGATGCCGTTTTAGAGGCTACTGGTAGTTAAGGTGTCTCTTGTAGTTAAGGCGATCAGTCGTATTGTTAATGATGTCAAAACTAATTCATTTTCACATTCTTTTCATCATTCCGTTTTTGGATATAAAAATTTACAATTTAACTTATCACAATTTTTATATAAATTGCTTAAACTTAATATCAATTGTAAAAAAAAATATTTTTAATATTGTTAGTAAAAGTAAACTCTGAATGTAAACAGAAATGTATTTAAAGATGAACAAATTTTTGGATGCCACATCTGTTATCTTATGTCTATATCTAATTGTTGACAGTAGGTGAGATGGTAACGGCTGTGTTTTTGACAGTTTATTTTTTACGTTATTTTGAAATGTTTTCCGTGTTACAGGATGACGGAAGAGAAGAAGCTGTGGATGAGAATCCAATGCAACAGTTAGGTTTAGACCTTGTGTACTATATACAAACCTTACAGTACATAGATCAGCTTCAGGCTCATCAAAAAGAAGGTGAGATTTAACATGCTTTTGCTTAGAGTATGTAAGGAGATAGTTTCTCAGTTCAAACCAATCTTAGCCAATGTTGCTAATTTACATATTTATTAATGTGATCTAGAATTAACCCAGTATCATTTTATACTATGTAACACAATACACAGCTTTTGTCATGTTTGAATATTTTTTTTTTTAATTTAGAGAATGAAAATCTTCCTCTTTTTTAATGAAAATTTCCCATTTTTTCTTTCTGAATTAATTTTTAGTTTTGTTTTGTTTGGAATTTTTGTAATTTAAGTCTTTTACACACCTAGACTTATCGTTTTTGGCAAACTTTTTGGACTGATGTATTGTGTCATTTTACCACATTGGCCAAGAAATACTACTAGTATAGAGGTTTTAGATTTGTTTGGATGGTTAAATTACTATACTTTTTTTATGAATCTTTTTAAAATGATTTTTTACAGAAAAAGAATTTGAAGATCCAGGAGTAATCAGCATCCTTCATAGCCTGTACACAATGACCTTCACCCCTCAAGGTCGTAAAGCCGTTATCACTGTTCTTTGTATGGACAACAACTTGGAAGTCCTTATGGCAGTCATAGATAAAACAGGTATTACATAGTCTTTTTAAGACTTTTTAACATTTTATTCTAATATAAACTTGAATTTTTTGTAAATACATGATCAGGGCCTGCTGGGTGAAATTATATTGTTAGACATTGTAATGTTCTCTTGAACTCTGTAATTAGGGTCACCATTAAATTATATCAATGTCCTCAAATAACATAATAGCTGATTTAATGTGTAGGGTATTCTTTGTTGTTTCTACACTTGACCAAAGCAGAATCTTCAGTACATTTTTACATTTTGTACGTTTGTCCAAGTAAACACTGGATATTATATCACATCAATTTATTTTGTTCATTCACAATATTACTCAGGGATATTCATCCCTCCGAGAGACATTTCTTGGAAGCTTACCGGACTTTGAAAAAAAAATAAAGAGATTTGACAAATGATAATATATTACCATTTTTCAGGAGATGAAGAACTGGATGCCAGGCGTAAGAAATCTGTGTGTGTTTCATATAGTATAGGACTGATATTGATTTTATTGAGACATTCTACAAATGTTCAGGTCTTTGAAAAATTTGGTGCCAGATTGGTTGCACTTAGTGATGAGGGTGTGTATATTATGAATGTTGTAAATACATTGATTATTAGTGCACTTTTATTTCAGACTTTGAAATGGTTCTCTCTATGTCTCTCTCCATACCTCTCTCTTTATCGTTATATCTCTGTCTGTCTCTGTCTCTCTCTCTCTGTCTGTCTCTCTCACTCTCTCTCTCTCTCTCTCTCTCTCTCTCTCTCTCTCTCTCTCTCTTGCTCTCGCTCAGATATGTAACTTAGAAAAATTTTGTCTCTTTATTACCTCTAATATATATGTCAAACATTGGAACATTTCAATGCTAAAGAGTGGATATCCAATAAATTTTTCATTACATCAGCATATTGTATTACGGTTCAACTATATCACAATATGGGTTTTGCTGTACCATTGCATCCCTGCTTGTAATAAGTATAATGATTGAAATACATGCACAGAGAATGTCCCAATATATATATATATATATATATCACTGTATTTAAAAAAAAATATTTCTGAAAATGCAAACAAGTAATTCAAAGCAACATTATGCCTTGAAATCTGTACAACTTTTTAACCGGTATTTATTCTTGTAGATTTCAGTAGCAAGTTACTTGAGATGCAGGAATGGCTAGCCCCTGTCCGCAGTATGACATGTTATACACACAACAGTATATCTACAGCAATACTACAGCTGAAGCAAAATGCCGAAGACCTTCAGAAGATCCCCAGGGGCCTCATTACTACCATGAGGATCCTGAAACACATGACAATACCTCCGGAAAGAAAATATCCAGAAGGTAACCTTTTTTTTATGTTTTTGCTATCTTTGGTATAAAACAAACACTTACACAAACAAATAATACCTGTATTCTCTCTGCCATCCAGATTCATAGAATAAAAGGAGGTATACAGTGATCTTTTGCCATACTTTGTCTAATCAGAGATGACATTCCCCGTAAAAGGAGCAATTTCTCCCTTTTCAAATTTTAAATGCAATGGTAATTTTTGCCATATATTGTCTAATCAGAGATGACCCCCCCTCCCTTTTCAAAAAAAAATTCTATATTAAGTAATGTTTTCCTTCTTCTTTCACCTTTCAGGCCTTTGTGGCCAAATAGTTAGTCGCTATCAACCATGAAGTCTCTGGTCGGTACGGGTTTGAGTTCTGCTGGAATCAAAGCGGATTTTGTGAGAAATTTGCCAGTTTACTTGCAGAAGGCTGGTGGTCTCTTCCGCTTTTTTTCTCCTCCGCTATTAAAAACTGGTCACCACCATATAACTGAAAAATTGTTAAATTTGGCCTAAAACACCAATAAAACAAACAAACATGAATTTTTCACCTTTTCATTGTTTGCATCACTTTGTCTTGTGAATGTTGTCCAAGCGTTTTACATTTTTTATTTTGCTATTTTCAACTTCTCGTCTTTGTTTGGTCATTTCTCTTAAATTTTGAATGGCAAAGACCATCTTATTCTCTTATCAAATTTGACTTTTAATGCAAAGTCCATTTAAAGTATTTGTATTGATTAAGAAGCAGTGTTGCATTTACATTTTTCCACACAATGCTCTAAAAAATGCATTTGATTGTTCCGCAGAAATCTCCGAAGCGCTGAAATACAGATATGCTGTGTTAGAGATGTACAGCTCTGATAGTCTAAGTGTGCTGATTAACATTCTTCAGGTTTTTGGTTCGGTTCGGTTCAGAAATTATTATTCAATAAGGTTCTTCTAATGACAGGTATATCTGCATTGTACAGATGAATCTATCTACAGGTATATTTACGTCATTAGGGGTGCGATGGTTCTGTTAAAAACCGAAGAATCAAACCGTTGACGCCGAACCTCTATATTCTGGATTTTGGTTCGGTTCCGTTCAAAAATTATTATTCAATAAGGTTCTTCTAATGACCCAAATGACATGACTTTTACTTGAAGCAGATTATATATCGCCAATACTTCTAATAAAAAACGTAATATTCTTTATCAGAATATAAAGTGATCTATAAATGATAAATACAGATATAATTTGAATGCACCCACCCCTATATGTCATACAGGTGAATCTGTAGGTAGATTTACTTAAAAAGGTGAATGTGTGTTATGGGTAGATCTACATTATACAGATAAATCTATCGACAGGTAAATCTACATCATACAGGTGAATCTATCCACAGATAAATCTATAACGTACATGTGTGGGAGAGGAGTTTATTAAAATTCACTCCTTTTATTTAAAATCAATTTGTGGGCAATTGTTTTATTGTCAAACTACATACAACATATTTATATGAGATTTTGCTTAAAAAGGAGGGAAACTCATAAATCTCATATGGAGTGATTTAGACTACACTGTCAACTACAGTATACAAATGCCTGTTCTTGATACAACATTTATGCATTTTATATTCTCAGAAAATGTTGAAATATTGGAAGTCATCCCTTTAAAGACCAATGCTAATCTAGAAGTTGATATAATGGCAACTCTAGAATATATACTGCATATGCTTCATTTTTTGTCAATTTCTAAAATTTAATTTCTTGATGAATGAATATGTGTCTGTAGAGTGCATTAAACTGAGATACTGTTGAATCAGAAAATTTCGTTGTGGTTTTAAATTCATTTATTTTGTTGTCTTCATGTGTCAACAAAGTTTAAACAGTGACTAAAGTTTACATAAATTACAGCTAGCCATAATAGTAGATTTCTTTACAAACAAGATTTTCTATTTCAATGAAATTTGATGTCAACAAATTTGTTTTATTTTTAAACTAACAAAATTATAACGCCATGAAATTATCAGATTCTACAGTCAGATTATTTTAAAATCATTTGATGTAAATATATAGCAAAACCCTTCACAGGTACATATATGTTATTGAACAGTCAATGTTCATTGAGAATTAAATCAACTGACTTTATTTGTACAGAAAGTATCTGAGATCCTGTTGCGTCCTTGGCAGAGAGGTATACCGCAGAGCTCAGAGCAGATATCCTATCACCTTGCTGTTGTGAAACCAACACTGGAAATTGTCAAATACACTTTAGGTTACCTGATTTTAGCCAGAGGAACTGAGGTAATTTTATACTACAAACTTGTAATTCTATTGAAATTTTATTTTGTTTCCTGCTGGAATGCGACCAGGACACATAGAAATACGAGGCATCTGTGCATATGTCTGTCCACCCTTGTAAGCACTCTCGTGCCTGTAATTCTTGATGGATTTTGAACAATGCAATGAACGATATTTTCTTTCAGCAAATAAAAACATTTTCTGAAGGAAAAGATGGGTAGATTTTAAAGAAGTTCTGTGAAAGGGCACTGTAAAATTTACAGTTAACCCTTACACCCCTATATATTGTAATGGAATAATCTTTTCTGTTGTGTTAGACCAGTCAATGATGGTATCTTGGGTTGAAAGGGTTTTGATATAGGACAACAAATAGTGACCTGTTAAAGCAGGTATTTGATAAATAATGGCATCATCAAACAAATTTAATGGTTTACGGCTACTTTATTCCATTATTGCTGCACAAGAGAAATGACTTGTATTGCCACATAATGGTAATAACTAGCTTTATGATATCTCTAATGTCTTTTTTTCTCGTGATATGTTTCAGTTCCGAGACTTGACATCATTGCCAGTCCTGTTCGAGCTACACACAGTTTTATGTTCTGTTCCCATCTCATCGAGTCATCTGCTAGATCTTCAGGCGGTAAGATAAACTTATGACTGTTTCAAAATCAGTTGAATGGCTAATGAATATAGGGGCTAATAAAACAATTGTCAAAATTAGGATATAATTGGGCATTGCCCCAGATAAAGTGCGTATTTGCATATGTTACGCAGAAAAAAAATCATTTGTTATGCAATCAAATTTAAATCCATGCATAAGATACCCAACACAGTTAAATCTGAAGCATAAAATTGAACACATTGGATCTGAAACTTGGTGAAAAATTAAACAAATAAAAAATTGAGTGTATTCGTTCTGAATGGATCTTGGTCATCATGATGATTGAATGTGTTCAAGCCCTGTAGTGATAATGGGTTTTACTGACCCTAACCCCTTAATGTTTGGACCTTGTACAGTTAAATTTGTATTAATTAACTGTAACTTAAAAGCCAAGTTATTCGAAGAAAACCAATGGAAATCATAATTTGGCAACAGAATTGGGAAAATATCCACATTACTGAAATTTTGTGGGTAAAAATACCCACTGCATTTGGAAAGTGGTGGGTATTGTACCCAGGTGCCCTGAAAGTTATCTGGAGCACTGATAGGGTACAGCAAGGTTGTACATTTTGGGGAACCAGCCACAATATTTCAGTTGTGTGGTGACGGCCAGTGTTAATGGTTAAGGAGACATGATTACAAAGACCAACAGCCATCTTTCAGTAAACTGGCAAACTTTTTTATATTACACACACACACACATATATATATATATATATATATATATATATATATATATATATATATATATATATATATATATATATAAAGATAGGCATATGATAAATGTCAAAATATTATAAAGTGAAAACATGAATAAAAAATAAATGCATTAGATTCGGTAGGAAACTGATTATGTCATCTTGGCATATAGGGCCAGTGATTTTCCATTTCAAATTTGCTTCAATTCTGTTTTCAGTTTTAGTTTATTCATTTTTTTTTTTTCATAAGAAAAAGAACTAAAACATACTTTAGATGAAGAATATTTAACAATACAGACTCATAATCATACCTTCAATAGTTTGTCACACAAATTTAATGATTGATTTAAATGGGGAAGTAAATAAAACATACATGTATATGCAACACTGTATGTTTTTATAATTTTAAAATATTTGATAAGTAATTTGTAAGTCTATAGGCATATGATACTCATATACATGTAGGTAACAAGTTTTGTAGCAAAATGTAATTTCTAATTACTAATTTTTGGTATTTATCACCTGACTGAGAACAAGTCTTTGATGTTTTATTTGGTGTGTTTTTACTTTAAATAAACTTATAAAGTAGATCTACATCATACATTTACATGTATTTCATTTTTATAGTCGTTTAATTTATGGTATCAACACTAGCGAAATCTGTACTATGCTGACAGAATTTGCAAAATTAAACGTCACCATCCTCATAACGATCCCATGGAAACTGATGAACAACTTGTGCTTATGTATTTATTTTATGTATTGTATTTTTTATGTATTTATTGTATGTATTTATATCGAGCGGTGTGTCGTAAAAAGTTAGGATGGATTGTACATTGTGAAATTTTACTATAAATTATAAAAATTATATATATATTCAGAAATTGAACTAAACATTATGAAAACCTAATTCATTATATAAAATTAAAGCTATTTTTGTTTTAGAAGAATCCGGATGTTAGTCAGTACTGATGTTACGTCAATCCCAATGGAAATGATTGCTCTTAACTTTCAATGTTTAAATAGATCTACAGGATAAAATAGTAACTGATGTAAAATTATGTGATGGAACATTGTAAATAAACAAAGAAATGAAGTTTATAACATACGGAAATAGCACACTAGTTCATAATTTAATAAATTCTACCTCATGTTGGAATATTTAAAGATTTTTCAAAAACGCAAATTCCGTTTCAGATGGACGATTCTGCGATTCTGTCCACAATCGCGAAAAATCACTGTCCCTACATTTAAAATTCATTTGAAAATTAGATTTTGTCCAGTTTTGGTGCATTTGATCTTAACTACTTACTATTTTGTTTTTAACAGATTCAGAAAGATATAATGGATGCTCTAATGACATACACACAGCCGGTTCCGAGTCAGTCTGAGTCTGACGAATGTAAGTCACATACCAATAATCTGATATAACTTAAACTCCCGAGTTAAGCCATCGTCATAAAACCACGGTCCATGCTCTTTCCTACCTGTGGTCTCATGCAACCGAAATCTCTCGTAGCAATGAATATTTATAAGGAGTAGGTGTTGTCCAATTTATCCAATCACAGTAGTCATTGCATAGTCTGTTAATCCTGTACAATTTTGAAAATTGTTTAAAAGCCTCAATCTGATTGGTTGACAAATGCGAGCACAGTTTACTCGCATTGGCTGAGGCTTCATGAATAACGAAAATATGTAAAAGAGATTTGCATTAGACGACGGTTAGGAAAGCGCAAAGTCATTCCCAACAATATGGTTTTACGACGATGGGGTCAAGCTTACTGTCTGTATTGATGTGTGTGTCTGTCTCTCTTCAGAGACTTTGTTTGGCCTGATTATTTTCAAACATTGTGTATGCTGAGGAATTTTGAAAATCCTATGAACTGATGTACCAGACAGGTTGCTAATAAGCTGTTCAGATTTGCATAGTTGCTGATCTTTCGAAATGTTGTCCAGCAAGGTATATCTATATAAAGTATTTATAGTCATTAAATGCCTTAAATGGAAATATTGCAAATCAGAGATTTTCATTTCATATTTCTTTTACTATTGTTATTTTTGTATATTCATTTTTGTAGCCCTGAGTCAGAGTCTATGGACCAAAACAATGAAAGAGTTGTTAAAATACACAACAAAGGCACCCTACACATACCTCAGTGGTTTGCTGATCTTATCAGAGTTGCTTCCCTTGCCATTGCCAATACAAACAAAAGAGGTAAACCTTGCTTTGAAACCCATTCACCCCTAAAGACACATTTGATCTAGTCCAAGTCATTGATTTACAGAAGAGTCCATTGTTTTTCATTGGTTGATGAATTAAATGACCATTTAGAAAGATCACATTTTAAACAATTTTCATTTAGCCTATTAATTTTGTTAAAATTGTAGCAAGTTTCTTGTGATAGTTGATAATTACCCGTGAGACTTAATATTTGTAGTCGCTGTCAGAGGAAGATGTTCAGCTAGCCGTTAACTGTAGAAAACTATGGAGTATTCATTTGCACTTTTTGACCTCCGATATTCAAGAGATGATTCAGATACTGGCCACCTCAACATGTCAGCCATTGCAACAAGTTCTTAGACGTGTGTGTTGGCAGCTGTCTGACCTTTCTGCACCTATGGCTGTCATGGTAACAAAGTAAGTGAAACTAATGTAGCACATACATGTATTTTAATGATCCATTGAATGATTGATTTCAGAATAATTTGTAATTTTGATATTGTACAGTCTTTGACATTCGATATTCCCCGATGTAAAAATATGGCTAAAGTCAATAAGTTAGGTGGGGAATGCAGGCTACTGTTTGTTTGGGTTTTTGTTGTTGTTATTGTTTTTTGTTTTTTTATGTCTTGTCGAGGATTTTTCACTGCTATTTTCAGACTTCTTGTCCACTACAAATGATGTAGCTGATGAATAGTACACCAGTTGTGTATGATTTGTTCCATGTTTGTTCTTATTTTTAGCTCACCTCTACAAAGTTGAGGGGGAACAGGTCATTATGCCATCCCCCCCATTTACATCATCTTATTAAGAATATTAGTTCAGGTCAGGTTGACCTGATCATACACATACCAAACTTGCGAGCCAGCCTGGCTCAGTCGGTAGCGCGCTCAACTCTTGATCTTGAGTTCGAGTTTAGTCAGCGACAGGTCGGATTCCTGTCCTTCAAATGAAACGGTAAAAACCGAGGTCCCGTATCACGGTAGGTGTCGACACGTTAAAGAACCCGTAAGTGCCAAACATAGGCCAAAATTTGAAGCCCTTCACTGGCATTTGGTGACGTCTTCATATGAGTGTAAGATTCTTGATTGGGATGTTAAACGACAACAATCAAACTTGCATGGCATATACGCCAAATGATTTTTAGCACATGCTTTCCTTCAGATCCTAATTTTTTTTAAAATGACCCTGTTTGGACACTGTTTTTTCAATCCTGTGGTTAAGAAGATTGGTTGAGGTCAGGTTAAGTTTAGGATGTGAAGTCTGTTGGTGTTAGGTAATCTTTATGATCTTTGGTTAACTTGTTTTTTACATTTTGAAGTCAGTGTAATTTACAAAGTCTTTCTGATCACGTCTTCAGATGTATTTTGGATATGGTTGTTGAAAGCTTTCAAACTGTGAGGAAGACACCGGAAAAAAAAGAGGAAGGCGAAAACGCAGATGATCATGTGGAAAGGATTGCGACTGTGTATGCCAGCAAAATGCTGCATCTGTTGGCGTTTGTTCTGTCTCAGCCATCAATCAAATGTGCCGCTTTACAGCTGATGACAAATGAAGGGTAAGTTTTATGATTGTTTTTACACCATAAACAACAATTCTTTGTTGTGTGTCGGCAGCCAGCTTTTAATGTCAGAAGTGAGAAGCTTGTTTTTCATGTACTTAGAAAAATGCTGTCGGCCTTCTGAAGGTAAACTGGTTAACTTGACCACATAATTGAGTCAAAACCCGTCTAAATGGATGTGAAAGACAGTGTGATTTTAACCAAGTGATCAAAGAACCTCCCTCCCAAATACCCCATCTTTTATCAAAACCCTAAAATATTTGCTTAACATTTTTTAAGAAAAGCAGGTTACAAAAGTGAAAGTTGCATGGTTTAAATGTTATTACATGTTCAGTAAACTGTTAAATATACAAAGTATAAATTTTTGGTATAATACACCTTATCAACTTTCAGTGGAAATTGATAACATATATTTTCAATCCCTGGGTTTATATTTATATGAAGTTGATGGGTTGTTAAAGGGTGGACATTGATTTGAAATCTCGTTTTGTGTTTGAAAGTGTAATTAACATACTTGTTAACACTTTAATCTTGATCAAATTGACCAGTAAGGTATCGGGCGCTTACCTGAGATTGAGAATATTCTCAAACTTCATTAATTTTTCAATTTATCTTTATTTGGTCTAGGTTTTTTTGAAAGAGATTTTAATAAATGCCATAAAGTGGCAAGTTTTTTTTTTTTACTTCTTGGTCTCAAATGATAGGTGGTTCTACATGAGAATCTTAAAAGCAGTACCTCTGTTCTTGTTAATGTTGTTCTAGAAAGCATTTTTTTCTAATTCTTGGTCTCAAAAGATATTTGGTTCTTTATGTGAATCTTAGAACCAGTACCTCTGTACTTGTAAATGTTGTTCTAGAAAGCAATGTCTTTGTTTAACTTAAACACTTTGTTAAAGTATGAACACATATGATAAAACAATATTTACAGAGATCCAACCAGCGAGAAGTATGGAGACATGTTACCACACATGCTGGAGATGCTGAACTCTGTTTGTCAGTCCTTACAACACATCCAGGCTCAGGAATGTATTGTAGTAAGTTCAACAACATGGCTCACAACCCATATAACCCTGTTGTCTTTGTATTAAACTGTCAAGCTCAGAAATGTATTATAGTAAGTTTGTTATGTCAGACTCAGGAATGTATTTTTTAAGTTAAACAACATCAGATTTTATTTGTTCTGGTTATGTATTTCTTTTCTTTCATTCTTTATTCATTTCTCATTTAAATATTGCTTTGAAGTTCTGTGATATTTAGTTTCATTAATTAGAATGTTGAAAATGCTAATCCTAATTATACTTAGGTCAAAGGTTATGGCACTGGCTGTTTCCATATAAGTGAAATTTTTTTAGGGGAGGGGACATAATTGTTTTAAGTAAGACATAAACTTGAAGTTTTTTCAAAATGTTCATCTTGTGTTTTTTTTTTCTCTCTTCTCTAGTCCATTCTGCAGAGTATTTGTGACCCAGAAGTTGCTCTAGTGATTGGTGACACAGTCCCCGTAAATGATCAGGTGAGTTGACCATGTTGACCTATATATCTGTAAACGTGGAAATTTACGTGTTGGGGTATTTGCACTAAATATATGATGACGGTTTTTTTTTTGTGAAAATCACCCCCTGTATACCGCTCCCACAGTTATGCTAAGAATTATTGTTTAAGGGGGCTCTGTGGCCTAGTGGTTAGAGCATCACGCTTTGAACATGAAGTTTCTCACTTCTGGTTAGTGCAGGTTTGAGTCCCACTGGAACCTAAGCTGATCTTGTGAGAAAGTTTGCCAGTTTACTTGCGGAAGGCCGGTGGTCTCTTCCCGAGTGCATCGTAACCAGTAAATATTGTTGAGTTTATGCGTAAACCAAAATTCAAATTCAAGAGTGTCTTGAGAGAAAAATTCTCCCGTGCCCTTCTTATCCAACCCACATGTATTATTAGTGATGACAAAATGATGTTACGCTGCATGATAAACTGTTTATACACATGTGATCCATTATTCAAATGTTAAACTGTTTATACACATGTGATCCATTATTCAAATGTTAATCTCACCAGACCCCAAGGGCCAAGGGAGTTATTGCTATGGCCCAAAGTCCATTCTCGCCTGTTTGTCAACTTTTCCATTTAAATGACAGATTTCGACCAAGTTTGGCAGGGAGCTCGGATATTTGTTGTTTTCTGTTCATTTGTGTATATTGGAACATTCGCTCCAGCTCTAATCAGATGATTGATAAATCTCTTTTATCCTCATGTTCCTGAAATCGTAAGATTTTCATTTTTATTTTTAGATTGCTTACTCACTGCCGAATACCGATTACATGACAAGGATAACAACGGCGTTACTAGATCACATGGGTAGTCCTGATCACAGTTATGCATCCATTTTACCATGTGTTCGAACTCTTGTCATGTTAACAGAACATGACTACGGATTTTATCATTTGAAAACGTAAGTTTTGGAGTATTTATGGCTTATTCAGATTCATTTTTCTGGTGCATATTGCATGCCTTTAGTTTTCTCCCTCAATTACTCATGGAAAAATATTTCTCTTTTTCCACTTGTATGGTTCCAAATGTATTTGCAAAGTAATGAAAACAACAATCATTCTTTATTCATAACCAAACAAATAAATCTTTACCTTACAGTCTAACCTTACAGAAAACATCATACTCCCGTCAGTTAAATTTCTTGGCGTAGTTTGTGATTTGTAATAGAAAGAATGATACTGGACTGGACTGCACATTTGTTTTATGGAAATTTAATTGCATTTAATTTATAATGACAAATTGATTAAAAAATGATTTAATTTGAAGTAATATTAGCCAAAAATTTGTAATGAAATAACAGAATGTTCTGGCATAGCATGTAATAGGCCCATATCTTTACTGGATATACCGTATCTTTGTTTTTTGGTTTTTTTCTTCAGTGTTTTAGAACAAAAAACAACAGCAATAGGTCGGCTTATGGTGCGAATCAATACAACATTCAGTAAAGACAGTTCTGATTGTTTATCAACGTTGTCCACGTTGTTGGAATTTCTACGTTTACTCATGACTGTTGAGGCTACAGATGAAGGTATAACAGTGACTCGTACTTGTAGCCTCTCTCAGCAAGATCTACAGAAAGTTCTGTCTTGGAATCCTAGCATGGAAAATCATCCTTTGTTAGATCTGGAGAAATTACTTGAGGTGAGGTATAAAGTGTAGCACTCCATGTATTGTAATTTTATTAGTAGAAGAAAATTTGAGCCAGTCTTTGAAAGAAAAAAGAGGTATTAATTTATCTGTTTTTTTTTTTTTTTTAATATATTCATTTGTCAAATAAATAATTACTTCTGACTGAAGGGAGTCATGTAATTAAAGCATTGCACATTAGACTCCTTGTCTCATACTGATGGTCAACACTGATTCGAGTCTCTGTAAGAAAGTTTGCCAGTTTACTTTTTGGAAGGTTGGCATTTTTCCCGAGTATATTGTACACAGGATTTTTCCACCACCATATAGCTGAAAATAACAATGTTGTGAGAATCTTACAGTATCACCTCAGAATTTCTGTCCTTTCTAGATGATTGTTTGGAGCTGGGGAGTGGGGTGGGAGGATGTTCATGTGGGGTTAGATTTGTAATTGTTGATTATTCTATTATTTTTTTTATTTTTTAGGTTTCCTGCAATGTTTAATCTTCATTTTTTCAATAAAGACCACAAAAAATTTCCATTTCCTCTTTGCACCTTTCAGTGTTCTCACCTCAAACATGTTTAATCATAATGCAGTCATACCTAAAATTGTCTTGAGTAAAACATCTATGGAGAATTAGAATGCATGATTTTTAGTAAGGAGTGCTCTGGAAGTTGTTTGTGTAAAAATTCAAAATAAGGCTTAAAACAGAAAAACTTAGAATGTATATAGATAATTCATTTTTCTCTTTCAACAAGGATTGTGCCAAAGATGAGGAAACGTTAGAAAGTCTGTTAGACAGCATGACGAGCCTGATGAAGATGTTACGAGAAAATGATAAAGAAAAACAGGAAAAGCCAGGTAACTGCACAGCTTCAAAGTGATCTATTTCAGAAGGAGAAATATATCATTAAGTTCCTGAAATTGAAGATTGGGGAAGTAGGAGGGGGGAGGCTTATTGCTTTTGGTCTGTTGGTTGACTTGGCTGTTTGTAACATTTTGGTTAATATTATTAGGCTTCTTTCTCAAATTTAAACCTAATATGTTGGGGTTTTTTTGGCTCTCTATTATTTAGTGAAAAATCTTAAATGAGTGATGCCAGCTTTTGACATAATAACATCATGTTTTGCACCATGTCATATCTCATCTTTTATATCATGTTTTGCACCATGTCATATCTCATCTTTTATATCATGTTTTGCACCATGTCATATCTCATCTTTTGCACCATGTCATATCTCATCTTTTGTATGTTTTGTTCCATGACATAACTCTTCTTTTATATCATGTTTTGTACCATGACATATCTCTTCTTTTATATCATGTTTTGTACCATGACATATCTCATCTTTTGTATGTTTTGTACCATGACATATCTCTTCTTTTATATCATGTTTTGTACCATGACATATCTCTTCTTTTATATCATGTTTTGTACCATGACATATCTCATCTTTTATATCATGTTTTGCACCATGTCATATCTCATCTTTTGTATGTTTTGCACCATGTCATATTTCATCTTTTGTATGTTTTGTTCCATGACATAACTCTTCTTTTATATCATGTTTTGTACCATGACATATCTCTTCTTTTATATCATGTTTTTACCATGACATATCTCATCTTTTGTATGTTTTGTACCATGACATATCTCTTCTTTTATATCATGTTTTGTACCATGACATATCTCTTCTTTTATATCATGTTTTGTACCATGACATATCTCTTCTTTTATATCATGTTTTGCACCATGTCATATCTCATCTTTTGTAAGTTTTGTACCATGACATATCTCTTCTTTTATATCATGTTTTGTACCATGACATATCTCTTCTTTTATATCATGTTTTGTACCATGACATATCTCATCTTTTGTATGTTTTGTACCATGACATATCTCATCTTTTGTAAGTTTTGTACCATGTCATATCTCCTCTTTTGTATGTTTTGCACCATGTCATATCTCATCTTTTGTATGTTTTGCACCATGACATATCTCATCTTTTGTTAGTTTTGTACCATGTCATATATCATCTTTTGTAAGTTTTGTACCATGTCATATATCATCTTTTGTATGTTTTGTACCATGTCATATCTCCTCTTTTGTATGTTTTGTACCATGACATATCTCATCTTTTGTAAGTTTTGTACCATGTCATATATCATCTTTTGTAAGTTTTGTACCATGACATATCTCTTCTTTTGTATGTTTTGTACCATGACATATCTCATCTTTTGTATGTTTTGTACCATGACATATCTCATCTTTTGTATGTTTTGCACCATGACATATCTCATCTTTTGTATGTTTTGTACCATGACATATCTCATCTTTTGTAAGTTTTGTACCATGGTATATCTCTTCTTCTCTATGTTTTGTACCATGTCATATCTCATCTTTTGTATGTTTTGTACCATGTCATATCTCTTCTTTTGTATCATGTTTTGTACAATGGCATATCTCATCTTCTGTATCATGTTTTGTACCATGGCATTTTTCATCTTTGATATCATACTTTAAGTCCTAACATATCTCATCTTTTGTATCGTATTTTATATATCTTGTGTATCATGGTGCATCTCACCTATAGTATCATGCTCTATACCATGACATATCTCATTCCTGTTATCATATCTTATTTTGACATATCTCATGTTTATTTCTTCAACAAAAAGTTTTTTATTTAGAGAAACTGTCAAACATATGTTATTCCTTGTCTATTGTAGTTTTAGCTAAACCAGAATTGCCACCTACAGAGAATTTATCAAATCTTTACAACATACGGACTGTGTTTGTTGTGTCGGATATCGAGGACGAGAGATTAAATCCGGACTACTGGCTGTCCAACCCTGCCACAGATGTGGCAGACATAGAGCCAGATTTAATCATGTTCAATATGGAGGATATGTGCCACAAGTATTGTGCAGAATTTAACTTAGAAGAAGAGCTTAAAAAGACAGTTGCAACAACACAAGCTGAGCTAACTAAACCAAGAAGAATCAGAACAGGGTAAAATATTGTGACTCTATAAAGATAGTTGCTGATTGCATTCTATATTTAATGCTGGACACAGAGCTGTTCAGCTGTTACGTCATATGAAAACCTCCCACTGCAAAGTCAACTATATTGAATGAATGCAGTCATACCTAAACATTCCATGTTTTTTCCAAAAATGAAAAAAAATCCTTAAATGTAAACAGTCAAACTTGTCTGTAAAGACCACTCAAGAGGACAGGCAACAGTAGCCATTATAGACAGGTGGCTTATATAGAGAGTTTTATTAATTATAACAAAGTTAATAAAGGTTATGTTCGAATGGCCTTTAGAGACAGGTGCCCTTTGTACAGAGATGGCCTTTAATGCACGTTTGACTTTATATTGAAACATTTCTTGCCACTGTGTCTCTATCGCACAAAATTATGAAGAATGAGGTAATGTAACTGTTGATACAGCTGGTAAACATGTAGTTTTAAGAGTAATTTGTAACAGAAATGCACAAACTATAATTATATGACATATTTGCTTTTTAGTATAGTTTGTATACAGGGTTTTACCGGATGCAAAATTCTGAGTATATTTCTGCCAAAAAATTGCAATTGGATTCTCAATAAACCAAACCTGCATCAACAAGGACACACAATTCATTCAATTAAATATAGTTTTGTCTTTTAGTGTCAGTCCCTTATTTGTTTCAAAGTCATCCATAATGAATTTCTTACACCTACAAGAAACTGAAGTCATTATATTATTGTAAATAAAAAATGATAAATTTTCATCACCCAAAATTCCGGTTAGTTACTCAGTGGGGCCTCTGTGGTCCATTGGTTAGAGCATAGTACATTGACCCATGAAGTCTCCTTCACTTCTGTTCAGTGCAGGTTTGAGCCCCGCTGGAACCTAAGCTGATTTTTGTGAGAAAGTTTGCCAGTTTACTTGTGGAAGGCCGGTGGTCTCTTCCCAGGTAACCAGGTTCTCTTCTCCACCATTAAAAACTAACTGCCATATTATAACTGAATATTGTTGAGTGTGACGTAAAACAAAATTCAAAATTTGTTACCCAGCTACATGGTCTCGGTGTTGAATTTGATGTAATCTATTTTTTTTTTTTATGTCTTTAGCGACAGAAGAAAATCTCAGGAAATCAGTATCAACAGGGGTAGAGGAATCAAAAGACCGTTTGGTAAGTTTGTCGGCAGTTTTATCAGTAGCAAATTTTATCTTCAAAACTCAGATGCTTTCTGAATAAACACAGGGTTTGCACAAGTCTTGAAAAACCCTCAAATACTGTAGAATCAGAAAATTTTGTTGTGTTTTAATTTCATATATTTCGTTGCTTTTATTTCACAACGGAATTTAAACCATGATGAATTTTTGCACGTATTATACCTATTAATAGTATATAGGTTCCTTTACAAACAGGTTTTTTATTTCAACAAAATTTTATGTGAACATATTTGTTTTATTTTAAAACAGCAAAATTTTGACACCACAAAATTTTCTGAATCTACAGTGTGTCATTTGTCTTTGAAAAAATTCTTGAATATGAAATAGGATCTTGCTAAACCCTTAAATTTTAGGTATGTTTATTAATCCCTTTGAAATTGGAGAGAGTGGAAGGGGATGGGCTGTAGGTTTTGTCTGCATCTGTTTGTCTAATTAAGGTGTTGATTGAAGTTTTGGTTAAAATTTTTCGGTTACTTGCCATTCATTTAATAATAGTTTCATGGGTAGATGACATGTATTGACTCATCAATAATCTCAGAATGTCCTTTATAATAGTTTCATGGGTAAGGGACATGTATTGATTCATCAATACTCTTAAAATGTTGTTTATAATAGTTTCACAGGTAGGGGACATGTATTGATTCATCAATACTCTTAAAATGTTGTTTATAATAGTTTCATGGGTAGGGGACATGTATTGATTCTTCAATACTCTTAAAATGTTGTTTATAATGGTTTCAAATGTACAGGACATGTATTAATTCATCAATACTCTTAAAATGTTGTTTATGATAGTTTCATGGGTAGGGGACATGTATTGATTCTTCAATACTCTTAAAATGTTGTTTATAATGGTTTCAAATGTACAGGACATGTATTAATTCATCAATACTCTTAAAATGTTGTTTATGATAGTTTTCATGGGTAGGGGACATGTATTGATTCTTCAATACTCTTAAAATGTTGTTTATAATGGTTTCAAATGTACAGGACATGTATTAATTCATCAATACTCTTAAAATGTTGTTTATGATAGTTTCATGGGTAGGGGACATGTTTATGATTCATCAGTACTCTTAAAATGTTATTTATAATAGATTCACGGGTAGGGGACATATATTGATTCATCAATTCTCTCAGAATGCTTGTTTATAATAGATTCACGGGTAAGGGACATGTATTGATTCATCAATACTTACACCACAGAATGCTTGCTTGCTTAGTAAAACAATAATAGAACCGGAAGTAACATGGCACACATAGTTCAATCAAACAGTAACAGTTATTTGAACAGCACTAAGCAAAATCTTGGTGACACCCAAGCTGTGTAGATGCAAAGAGGACCAACATTTAACCTGTTCTGGAAGGCGATCCTTCCATTGAGATAAATTTATATTGTTATATACACAATAGTCAATGTATTTTTCAGTGGCTCCAATGCGAGGACGAGGGATAGCCCGTGGAATGATGGGAGCTGGCGGTCGCATGGATTCTTTCAGAACTCGTACGCCTAATACAAGCCGACCACCGTCGATGCATGTAGATGATTTTATGAAGCTGGAGAAAGGTCAATCTGACCAGGATAACAGAAACACTGGGACGCCTGTATCACCAATCAGAAGGGTGGATCCAATCATTCAGAGGGTTAGTCAATTTCAAATTGAGTCCTGTTAGTCCCAATGTAACAGTGTATACAAAAAAAAATGTAGTTGGCTTTAGTTGGCTTGAGATTTAATTTTGCTGTATCTGCAGTCAAATGAATTACAGCAAATTTAAATACAGTTCACCCCCGATATACCGCCACCTTTTGTTTTCCTGAATTTTGGCGGTATAACAGGTTTGGCAATATATCGAAGTTTACTATTTTCAAGGTGTGGTAGTTTTCATCTTGACATGTCTTCAATCCGTGTTGTATATCATATCCTGTTTACAACTCACTATCGTAAATTCGAATATTTTGTCTTTTGTTTAAGTTTGGACAATTAGGCCACCCTATTAAAATGGCCAAAATTAAACCATCCAAAATATGTAGCAGTACATGTTTGACGCCGATGGCTGGAAAATCTAGATCTGTTTCTTACATTAGCCTGGAAACATTTCTAATGTTAACCTTCCTCATTTTTGTTTAAAATAACTCTTTGACAGGCCGATAATACAAAGGCTTTAAGTTTACATATCTCCTCTACTCAATTATTTCTTGACGTGTGATAATTGCTTTGAAACACACAGCTTGTTGCTTTTTCCCAACTCCCACAGAAGCGTGACACTCGTAAGCTGGTGCCCATCTGACTTCTACACTTTAATTTCTTTTAATTATCAATAATTAATGCAGGAGTGAAGGCCTATATTGACTCTAGTAATATAGCAGTCAAAGGGTAAATTGAAAAACACATTTCATTTATAAACTTGTAACACAAAAAAGTCATAAAATTTGACTTGCTATTAACTTTGATTTGTATACATAAAAAACAACCCAGCAGCTGAATACACTAGTGTGGTGAACTCACCATTATGCATTAGGCCTATCCCTGTGAATTCAATACCTGCGAATAAGCTCAGATTAAAAAAAGCTAAATTGTCTCCCTGTGAAATGTAACAACTATTGTACAGTACTTATAGAATATGCTTTTTGAAATTTCACCTTATAAATTCAGCAGTTTTCTGTTATCCATAAAACATAGGCTTTGCTGACATTCAACCATTTGTGCTCCAACTGAAAATTTATTAAAAATCAAAAACGGGAATATCTGTTCCATTAAATGTACGGGTCGTCCTGTGAATGTAGAACTGTATATTATGGTATTAATGTCATTTTAAGTCATACAGCGCCTTATTTCTCCTTTAGGATAACAGAGGAAGAGGCAGAGGATTTGATAGAGGAGGAAGAGGATTCAATAGAGGAAGATTCTTTACGCCACCTGGAAATTACGGCCAAAGGGAATCTAACAACATATACGGTAAGCATCTGACATGGTTTTACGTTGAAAGAAAATCTTGGCTGAATGATGGGAGTTTCGGACTAAAAACCATGATATCACTTACCCTTAAAAGCATTGAAATTAACTTTTTTAAAAATCAGCATGTTCTCCTATAAATCAGTTTTGTAAGCATGAACACTGAAATAAAGGGTGGCATACCCAGACAGACACACCGATTACCCATAGTTCATATTAGACAATCAAGTTTTCTCCTTCGTCTTTTTAAAGTGTTGTGTGTTGGGTAAAACTGTTTATTTTCAATTAAACTTCAAATACACAGTAGAGATAGAATTAAAACCTGCACTTATAAAAAAGCAAAATTTTCTTCTATAAATCAGGTGGGAAAGTTTGCCAGTTTTCTTGCGGAAGGTCGGTGGTCTTTACCCGGATAACCGGGGTTTCTCTTCCACCAATAAAAACTGGATGCCATCACATGACTGAAAGATTGTTGAGTATGGCGTAAAACAAAAAATCAAATCAAATCAAAATATATAAATCAGTTTTAAAAGCACTAACTCTGAAATAAAATGTGTCATACAGACACACTGATTACCCATAGTTCATATTAGACAATCAAGTTTTCTCCTTCGTCTTTTTAAAGTGTCGTGTGTCAGGTAAAACTTTTATTTTTGCTTAAACTCATGGTTTTTTTTATGACTTGATTTTAATTACATAGATTTAAAACAAAATAAATAGGCAAAAAAAACCTTTCAATTTGACGTTTTTCTGCATAGATTTCGTCAACATTAAGAATTAAGATCCTACACACAATGCTCCTTGAAAGAGCTCCTCTGATGGTGAAATACTTTTGAAGAAAACTTGAACATATATCATATTGATGTATATGTTATTTTGTCATGCTTTTTTACAAAGTCCTCTTATATTTGTCAGTTGGAGGCGGAGGTAGTGGCGGGGGTGGAGGTGGGAGAGGAGGTTACAACAACAGACCCAAGTCAAACTTTGAAAGTCCAAGAACATTTGGAAGAGGGTATGTATGTCTTTGTTAATGTCAAACAGATTTTTAAAAAGTCTTCAGAAAGTTGTAATGAGGATACGATTGGTAGGAATAATGAAATGATATTAATGTTGAACATTCGTTTTAGCTCTAATACAAATACAGTAAGGACTTGTTTCATGTATGTTTATATCAATGAAATGTACATTTTCCTACAGGAATTATCCTGGATCTGGAGACAGGAGGGGAGGACGTGACTTCAAGTTTTCTCCAAGGGGCAGAGGTTATTATAACAAAGATAAAGAACAAGGTGGAAGGTTAGTTATAAGAAAAAATAGAAAAAAGTTATATGAAGCACCTGATTTGTTAATCATCTAATGAGAAAAGCGTGAATAAGATGCATGTCCCATAAAAATGGCAATCACAAAGTTCTTTCCAGCTTCCATATTGTAAGTCATCTTTACAGGAAGTTCTCCATTATCATGATTATGTTTATCAGATACAGGTGTCCTATGCACTTCAATGAAATCTCTTTCGAATGTAATTTTACAAAGAGGGTTGGGTTTATTATATATCTGAGCACAAGAGATACACAGAGAGATGAGTATAAATTGTTATAGATATGGTTAGATAAGGATTATGACTGATATTTTACAATTTTTATGAAAAAGCAAATATTATTTTTATGATGAGCTGAAAAATACAACCCACCCCCCCAAAAAAAAAAGCAAAAAAAAAAAAAACAACATTCAAATTCAGTTTTACTCACTTGTCATACTTTTCAATGTCTTGGTTTTTATTTTCAGATTTATGGGTGGTGGATTCCGTGGTAGAAGAGACAACACTCAAGATAGAGGAAGACATGGTCGTTCATTCTCAAAATAGTGCTAAAATCATGTATGGAACTGTTTGTATTCCAAAGACTTACATATACAATGTATATAACTTTATCATTGAATTTTAACATTCTATACAAACAGTCAGGAGAATAAGATGCCACTTTATTATTCAATTTCAACCTTCTTTACAAACATTCAGAAGAATATGATGCCACTTCATTATTGAATTTCAACCATCTTTACAAACAATGCCACTTCATAATTGAATGTCAACATTCTGTATAAACATTCAGAAGAATAAGATGTAATTTCATAAATCAGTTTCAACCTTCTGTACAGTCATTCAGAAGAAATCATAATTCACATCATAATTCAGTTTTAATCTATGTACAGACATTCAGAAGAATGAGATTCTTCACGGATAACTTTATATCCAGTACTGTTATATACAGTAAAACCTGCTATAGCGGCCACCTCTATATAAGGATCACCTGTCTATAAAGGCCACTTTAGAAAAGTCCCTTGACTGCATACTTCAACTAAATTGAACCTGTGTATAAGGGTCACCTGCACATAAAGGTCAATATTCTCTGGTCCCATAGGTGGCCCCTATATACAGGTTTTACTGTATATACAATTTGTAAAATTTAGAGTTGTTATTGATATTCAAAAATTGAATAAATGACTCTTAACAAATTCTTGATTCTACGGCCATTTGTTTAAGTTACAGTATCAACATCAACCTGATCTATTAATATAGATAACGATGCAAAATTGACCTTTTGGTAATGCCTGACATGTTATCTTTTGACAGACTTTCCCATTGTGATGTCACAAATAAATTGGCCTATCAAACATTAATGTGATTATGACGTCACAATCAAATGACTTCAAAAACGCACATTGAGAGCCATGTGTCGGAAATTTGGCGATAATTCAGATGATGTTACAAAAACAGTATCCTTAACCACCACAAACATTCTGATCACAGCAGGGAGAGTAATCAATTTCCAGCTGATTTTCATTGAATGTTTATAGACAAAATGAATTATGAATGGAGTTGAAGAAAAAGTTCACCATATGTTGGTATATTTTACGGCAGTTCATTCCCTGTACAAGTATTTTTCAGTTTACCTCACAATTTACATCAGTGCGCCCAGCCTACATTCCCTTCAGCGTGTCTGTGGCTAATCAGTTTTTCCTTCAGACTGTCTGCACCAACTTTGTTTTTCTTCAGACTGTGTCTAGCTTCCTTTTCCTTCTGGCTTCTTTTGTTTTGCATACTTTTCCTACAGACTATACACAACAAGCCTACCTTACTTTGGACTATCTGAACCTAGCCTGCTATTTCTTAGGATTCTCTGCACTTACCCTATTTTTACAAAGGGCTGTCTTTGCCTTGCCTACTTTCCCATCAGACATTTGAGTTCATTATCCTTCAGAAATCTTTTGCCATGCAAACTGGAATTTCATATCACTGAAAGCATATTTATGAACAGATGACCAATTGACTTATCGCCAAGTGTCTGACACATGGCTGTCCATGTGCTTTTTTGATGTCATTCAATTGTGATGTCATAATCACACAAGTGTTTGATGGGTCATTCAACTGTGACTTCATAATGGAAAAGTTTGCCAGAAGGTGCTGTGTTGGTGATATGGCGATAGGTCAGTATGGACTATAGGATAGGTGATTAAATTGTTTGAGCATAACCTTGCAAGAAGCAGCTTCTCAAATTGTGATTGTGTAATGTACTGCAGTCTGACAAACTCATAACGACTGCCGTTGTTCAGACAGTTATCCACCAAAAGGAGTATGCGGAGAACAAACGTATATAATGTTATTTAACATAGATGTAATGGAATTAACAGCTTCCATCACCAACAGGTAAAAATGCAGAACAAATATGAATTTTTGTCGAAAAATCCCGAATTGCAGCGGCACAGAAATATCCCAGTTGAATATCATCATTTAATATCTAGATTACTGTCTCATTTTATTAACAGACATGATACGGATTAGAATACCACATAATGTCTGTGTCACAATTATAGCAAGCATTCAATTAATACATGCCCCACCCGTGATTCCATTAATAAATATTATAAACATAATACCAAAGTTATAATGCTCAAGACAATCGTTTCTGTCAATTAGACTTCATCAGTTGAGCTCCAATTTAAAATGTATATGTATTTTCTTAAGAGAAAGTGGTATCATACAAGGTCAAATAATAAATCTAAAAGTATAGCTAAAATTCGTCTAAGAGTAACCACTGTTAAAAGATGACTATCTTAGCTTTAGAAAACTTTGGAATTTAAATGGTGTTATCAGTGCCAAATATTACTGTAGTATAAGATTATCAGCTGGTACCGAAATACCAGATACTAGGTTTATGTATACCCTCGGGGACTCGAACGGACTACCAGCAGTGAATATAAGTGAAAATTGCACAATTATATTTTAAACCAAAATCTTATCCGAAGGAACACTATTGTAAACATGGATTTTTTCGCTGCTGTTTAATTTTCGCCCTTGGATAAGAGGGCGAATTTGAAACGAAAGCTAAATAATTCAAGCAAATTGTGATCATAAAACACACCTGTAGCTTATGAATAGGAGAGGGTGAATCTATATTTTTTTTGGTTTTCATACAATTAAAACAAACATTGGAATATGAGATAAGTTACTGTTTTATTTGTTGTTTTATTGGTGAAATATACAATAACATACAGTGGACGGTGTCATAACATACAATTGAAAATTATGTACTGTGAATAGAAAAGGCCTACTGTGGCATTTAATTCGAAATTTAGATATATCAAGTTATCGATAATGTATTGTCAATTAATAATGACGCCTGTCATACATACGTGAACGAGATAAATATATCGGCGAACTATAAATTAAAGATGTCAATAATCTAACAAATGTTCTTCAAACTTGGTCATTTTACTGAATACAGAAGAGAACGGTAAATTGAAAACTGAACTGTACAACAAACGCTATACTTTTGACATTCCTATTGTTAACTTTTCCACATTTGAGTAGTAAAATCCATATGATCACCTGTATATGGATTGTTTTGTCTCTCAATTGATTTATGACATGTATTCATACGGATAAAGCGCTATTGACCATAAGGTTCAGTTTCTCGCCTCTAGACAGCGCAGAATGAATTTTTGTTTGCCAGTGTGGAAGGCCGGAGGTCTCTTTCCATGGGTAAAACTGCAACCGTGTCTCTCCCATTCACCATTAGAATTTGCATATAACAGAAAAATTGTTGAGTGTGGCTTATAACATCGTTTAAACGAACAAACAAACATTGATAAAGGTAAACCGCTATGTGATGATTTGTTGCCACAAAGATGTCAGAAATCACGTTTCAGGTCTATATTTCACAATTTTTACTGTCGATAGAATGAATTTGTTTGAAATTTCCATCTTTCACGAACTGAAATATTTAGAATATTGTTTGATTGTAGTCGTCTATACCAATTCTAAATTGTTCTGATTTCGAATTGAATTTGAACTAAAAGGGGATGATACTCCTCAATGGTGCCTGATCCCACTTGTATCTTTTTAGAGATCAGTGATTATCCCATATTCACCATACGTCTTCTGGGCTCGGACAATAAAACTTTGCCGGCTAAGCCTATCAGATGCCAGGATTTGCTTAAGTTGAGTCCAAATTTTATACTGGCATAATTCTTATGTTCTATGGTGCCGGGCTCTGGATTTCCTCATTTCTTTATATTTTACGTGTTGGAATATTTCATTCATATTTTGTATATGATAAATGATTAGTGCACATGTATATCGTAATGTTATTTTGATCCACCAACATTAAACTCTTGTCGGCATAAATATCCAGAATTGCATTATTGGTTCACCCGTTCCTTACTTCTTTATTCCACCATTACAAAATCTACAAAATGAAATTAATCCTCTGTGAATGGAGTATAATCTTCATTCCGACATGATGTTGATATTATACTATATATATAAGTTGAAATTATTATATTATATGTATAAGTTGAAATTGATATATAAAATATCATACAGTAAATGTATTGTGGAATTTCAGATTTGAATATTGTTTGAATTTATGTTGCATTCTTTCATTTTCAAATTTTGTTTCTGCTTGTTTTATTTTTGATTTTCGGAACAGTCGTTGTTTTTGTTTTCCATTTAAATCTATAAAGTGGCAGGCAGCCAGTGTTTTATGATGAATGAGAAAACCCAGGGGACGGTTTTACAAAAGGTTCTAAGTCTTAGATTTAGCTTTAGGACCACACTTTGGACCAAATCAGGTCAGGTCTTTGTGAGTACTCAAAAGCATTGCGTAAACCTAGGTTACTGTTGTATGGATCATAATTTATCTTTGTAAACGTAGCATGTATAGGTATTCATAAACTATCAAGATCTTATTTGAAAATTTATCAGTATACCTTAAAACTTGAGTTAGGATAGCATTGGTAAAACTGTCTTAAGTTTTATCTAAATATCAAATAACTTAAGACTTCCGACTTTGGACTTACGACTTCTTGATAAAATGCGCTTCTGGTTAAAGTGTTACCAGGAAAATATATTTTCCAAGTAGAACTACCGATTAAAAATCTTGAAAATAAAACCACGGCAATTACAGTGTTTTTAAGAAATTGAACAGCAATATAATAATTTCAATGTGTATTTAAAAGTCGTTGACGGTACTGTTTTACAGAACGACATGAAATTCTATCTAGTATATCTTATTATCAGTCGACATTTCTACTAACTACGCAAATGTCATGCAAATCATTGTTTTAAAAAGTCATCCACAATTAAATTACGCGGTATGAAAAGGAGCTGAGTCGATTTGAATTTTATCTATGAACCCAAACCGAAAAATCCAGCATTGTAGGCTTTGAATTGCCTTTAAATAGCTTCCAAGTCATAAATTCAAGACAAAAAAACAGAATTTGATATTAATTTAACCGGCAATCTGTTAAAACACGTTTAAGGGGATATTTGTTAATCTTAAACTCAATATCATTAAGCTTTGTTATAGATTAGCTGTCAAAAGGCGGGTTTCTGTGTTAAATTGTCTTTAATGTATGTGACATTTATTAAAACTGTGAGAGTATGTGAGAAGGTTTAAAGAATCACTCTTATCTTTATGTAAATCGAATATAAAGTATGTCAAATGGAGACTGTGTAACTAGCAAGAATTGTTGGCTATGTGGTTAACAACTCGGTTATGATATTTCTACGACAAACCATGCATCGTTTGAAATCTATTACTTCTATATTGCATGCAGAGTAAAGAGTTAGAATGAACTAATACTCACTTACCTGTCATTGCATTTGAGTTACATAACAGAATCAGTATCCAATGCATGGATCCTTTACAATACAAAGTTACCGATTATTCTAAGTTCTCAACTCAAATTATGTTTGCCCAGCAACAGACCTTGTTATACCGCAGTATTCGCTTATGATGTATCCAATCCTTACCCGAGTATCATTTATACAAAATGGAACTGATTAAATAATTCAAGAATAGCAAAAGTATGGATAGGAAAGACATAATTATAGTTTTAGAAGTCTCTATTGTTAACATTTCAGAGATATATATATATATATATATATATATATATATATATATATATATATATATATATATATATATATATATATATATATATATATATATGAACCTTGCTATTATAATGCCACCTCATTGACTTACTCAAAGTGGTCTGATTAGTTATTTAATATTAATCAAAAGACTGGCATCTTGTGGTCTCAAATGTGAGGTGGTCTGCTAAGTGAGGTGTTCTTTAGACTATTTATTTTTCTCCCTAGTTAAACAATTTCAAATGTGTCTTTTTGCTAATTGAGAGACATTGAAGGGATGCCAGCTGATTCAAATTATTTTCATATGTGTGCCCAATGGAATTCAGGAAATATTCGAGGCTATTGTGAAATTCACACAAAAATTGTCGGGGCGGAATAACAGTTTGATTCTTATACGGATGATTCTACTCATAAGCTTCACGTTAGGATAGCCCTTAGGTATGGTGACAATAGGGACGATTACTTTTGTAAGTGTAATTCTAATGTCGTTATTCTGCATCACCTAAAAGTTAAATTCGACCAGGTCAAAAAGGGTTCAAGACCGTCCTCCCCGTCAGGTCATATGAATGTGACTTCAATTACAGACTACAAAGTCAAGACAGATCCCTTATCAGAGTGGTTGTTATATGTATATTCACACATGAAAACTCATACAGAATAACTTTACAATGATTCCGGTGACAAGCACAGCAAACCACACTACACATGCGATATTCGAAATATGATTTATATAACATACCAGATACGATATTTATTTGATTATCAAATTGTCGTCACCTTTCCTCGAAATGCCGGATATGATCTGCACGTGCCTGGATGACCTTTTAACCGCGAACCTGCTACCGCCGTCTGGTTTCCTTTCAATAATTCCATGAATTCCTTCTTTTCAAGTTGAAGTTTCTCTATTTCCTGTCGCCTCTGCACTTCTAAGTCCATAAGAAGTTTTATTTTCTGGTTAAGTTTTGAAATATCAGATTTCATTTCATCAATTTGGAACTGCATTGAGGTTTCCTTTTGTACCATGTGACCTCTTTGCATATTCAATCGCAACTCCATTTCTTTTTTCTGGTCCTCTAATTTGCACGTCATTTCAGATCGCAAAACGTCCATTGCGGTCCTCAGTTCTGAAATACAGTTATGGTGTTTGTCGTCTGCTGTTACCATTAGCATTCCACATCCTTTGGGACATTCTTTTGTCCTAAATTGACAAGTCTTGAGGTGATCTTCAAGTTCTTTTATTAAGAATGTTGCTGTGCATCGTTCGTTAGGACACGTCGTCATGCCATACATACATTCACTTTCATGTGTTTCCAGTACCTCGAGATTACATACGTGGGAACATCCGAGATTTTTGTTAATACAATGAATTTGTAGTCTTTCCAAGTCATTTTTCATGTACCTAAACAACGGTTTTAGATCTGACACAGAAATACTGCGACGGTCCTCTGGACAACTAGTTTCATGAACAAGCCACCCTTCTATACAGAAACGACAAAAAGCGTGTTCACATGGTGCCTGCACAGGGTCCTCAAGGACGTCTCTACATATACAACATAGAAGACCGTCATTGACTGGTCCAAGAAAGCGCTCTAAATCGAAACCCATGTTGGTTATTTTCTGAAATAAAAATAAACACAAGTATAATTAACCCGAGATTGCCAAACCTGGCACGTGTCTACAAATACATCCAGTCTAAATTAAACAAGATAGGAGTGACAGTTAATTAAGACACAATAATAATGTATAAGGTCAAGTCAAGGCCAAGTGCTTTACCTTTGCACACCTATGTTTTGAAAATAGATCATGTTGCTTTACTTGACAAAACTCTTATATGTCTGATACGTTATTTTGGTCGTATCATAACAATACTTCACAATGAATTAACAAAAACGTTGTGTCAGTAATCAATTTTAAATTATAGTTTAGATTATGTAAAATATCAACACGATGTCAAATAAACAGTATACGGTAAGATTGAAAATATATATGGACGCCAACTTTGATGGAAATCAACAAAAACCCTAATAATATTTTGATCAGCTGATATCGAATGAATCGGTTGACATGTATGTATTGGCACGTGTGATATAGTACTTAATCACCCTCAGTCGTATGTAGCTGGTGAGTGTAAATACACGAAAATAGTTCGTGTTTGAATTCAAAACAGACTCGGTCTACCAAGTCCGGAATCTGTGTAAACTTTTAAACTTGTCAATGCCCAGTATTTTTGTCATTGGCTTCACTCAATTTTCTGCTATGTGGTGACAGTGGGGTTTAGATGGTGGGGATGAAACCTCAGTTACAATGTACTCGGACGGAAACCACCTGCTTTCAGAAAGTAGCCATTCTAGGTCTAGGAGGCCCGACCCTTAGGCTGACTACAGGCGAGATACTTTATGGTTTAATTCATCCCTGAGAATCTGAGTGGTATGTTCTTTTCTATTATATAAAATCAGTCTATTATTGTTTGTAGGGTTGAAAGGGTTAAAACGGACGCAGTCCATATATGTATGAAAAACCTTTAGCGCCTTATTTACACCAATTAACATTATCGTGTAAATTGAAATATTTGTTAGTGCTTTTAACAAATAAAATCAAAGACCTCGTCACTGAAATAATTACTGCTTAATATATCAACCAAAGTAGGTTTTATTGTTTTGAAAGGCACTCTGATGTAAAATGGGGACCCCAGGGCAACCCATCCCTGGACCCATTAAAACTGATTGTCTGGGCTAATAAACAATATAAAAAAAGAAAAGGTAAGGTTTTAAAATTGCAATTACAAAATATTTGAAAAAATTTACAGAACGAATACAAATTAGAATAAAATTAAAATGGAAAAGATAATTATTTAAGAAAAAATCTATTCTTAAATTTTTCTTTTGATTTAAGATTATGTTACAAACTGATATTTGACGAACAAGTCGTTATACACCTCAGGTAAACACACGATTATCATTCTCAAGTTTGCGAATGTAAAAGGCCACATTGGCACTTCAAAAGTCTACTTAAGGAATTTATTGGTGAACATTCAAACAAACTTAAAGTCTTAAATTTCCGAACTTATATAGCTTTAATGTCAAATTGATATATTAACTCATCGGCTCCTTTGTTCTCATTTAGACTCAAAATCAATAAATAGCATGGTTTAATGTCATAATTTTGGAGTGAACAAAATTTGATATTGCATGTAAAATTGTTACAAACTTTGGATTCTAAATCATACACCCCTGAATTCTGACACTGGATTTAACCATTCTTTGACATGGGTAGGTCCAAATGTGACTTCAGGGGTTGATGAGTTAACCTTATTAATTCGAACTGTGCATGTGTGTGTGATATCGGGAACCGTATTGTTTGGTGTCGAAAGATGTCATCGACTCCGAATGAAATGCCATAAATATTGATATATGCTATGGACAGGGGCTTTTCTTTATGCGACATGAATTTTTAAATGTAGATTATGTTACCACTCCAACAACAGCAACCAAAACAACAACAACAGCAACAAAAAACAACAACAACAAACTGTTCACAAGTAATGTATACAGTATACCTGCAAATTTTCGCTCCCGTTTAATTTACGCCATTTTGATGAGATGGCAAATTTTTAAATGAAAGCAAACTTATCAAGCGAGATAACTGAAGCACGGAAATGCATGTCATCCATAAGAGTATGGTGATTTAGGACGAATTTAAGACGAAATGAATATGTTTTCTGTCGCAAAAAGGCGGAAATTAGCAGGTGCGTCTTGTCTATCTAATTTCCAGGTATACAGTATCGATTTATCCGTCTAAGTGACTGTCTTTTCATATAGAATACACGCGCAAAATAACAATTCGCCTTCATTTATTCATTACATTAATTTCCAAGTATAGTTCGTCTGTTGATGGCAGTAAATAACTTTTGTGTGACATATATTTTTACAATGCCGATGACATAGAAATAGACTATGGAATTTAAAGGTAAAACCTATCTTTTATACGATACCTCTACATGCACTGTTAACGTTAAAAGCTTGCATTTTTCTCTTCATAAAATATTCATATTACTCGCGTACTTCACATTATGTAGTAATTTGCATAATTATGTGTGCTAAAAAAGGCAAACTCAAACGAGTTTGGAAATGAATTGTAAAGCAAAGAATGTAATGCAAAATAGACGTGGCTTCAGAGAACGAGCCACGTCGATTACGCGATTTAACTTGATACTTAATGTTTCCCCATGTACATATACATGTAAGTCGAAAAACATATTCTAAACAATATCGAATTATTAATTCTATTTAATCCGACCCCAACATGGTCTACGACCCTTTTTAATATACACATGATTTGGTTGACAGTGTCCCTACCTTCTGGGCTTCAAATCTTGATCCCTATCAACCTAAGATAAACTTGTGGAAGAAAGAATGACAAGGGCTACGGTCCTATTTTGATCTACCAGATCCAAAAAATGCAGATAAATCATGTAAAGGGGATAATTGGGCTTCGTAATGTGTCAGGAATGTTCCTCCATACAGTATATAGCTGACCTGGGTTCAGCGTGCGTTCTATGACCATATCGGACGTGACTGCATTATATTCCTGTATGACCGTCCTGACGTAAAAGAGTATAAGTTGATTGTCCAAATTTTCTCACGGCCAAAATGTTAATAACACATTTCTCTATTAGAATATGTCAATAATTAATGGAAGCAAGACCTGTTGACATTTGCGCTTTGTTACCTAAATTTTACAATTAGTCTTACGAAGAGGGATCATATATATACATAGTTAATTTTGATTTCCTCAAGAAAGTGTCTTATTCTGCAACTAAATTTAACAAAACTAAACAAAATACAATTTATGGGTCAACATCCATATACTATCTTACCTTTGTCGTCTGCTGTCGCACCCGTTTTCCTACGTCTGCTAAATACCGTCACTTTGTTGGAAATTTGAATCCTCACTGCAGAGTTCGATTAATACATCCGAAAATTAAACAAAGGTACTCATTTGCATTAATTGTCATCAGCCAAATCCTAAATACAACGAGATTTAGTGGAAAGCAAACTGTTTACAAAATTTCCAATGACTTGGCATCGATCCAAGTGGGTAAACAGCCAATATCAATACACCCGATTTAGTGTATTCCCCTAATATAGATTGTTAAAACCAGACCTTATCTAAAAGTAATCACAGGAAGATCGCATACCTGGTATCAATATGAATTAATTGATATAATATGTAGATTTATCACAGGTGTCCGTTTAAATCTTGTCAATCGAACCGCGATCTCAAATATATGTAGATTTATGATAGAACGACGAGGAGATATTTATACAAAAATTGTTGTTATATCTGCTTAAATGAAAAGAACGACTTAACGAAACAGAAGTTTAGACAAACTATTATATATATAGTGATTTAAGGTTAAATACACGTAAAGTGTAGTCCGTACTATATATATATATTTTCCTTTTCCTATCAATAAAAGACTTTTACAATTTTTAAATACTTCTCTTGCTGTTGATTTCTTTGGTCATTTTTCGTTGTCAGTAAGTTAATGGTTTTATATTGTTTCGTCTGTACCGATTCTGGCGAGGATTTAAAACTCACTTATTTCATTTGAATTTAACTGTGGACTCAAGGCAGATGGGACCCGTCAACAGGAGATGCTTACTCCTCCTTGATACCTGTTCCACCTCTGGATTTCCAGAGGTCCGTGTTTGTACAATGTTCACCGGGTTGTTTGTATATGTATACTGGACATCGTGAAGATTTATTCTTTGGTATCTGAGATTTTTATATTTCAACGATATGTCAGTTATATCATGGCGTTCAGTGTTAAACAGATGTTGTATCTGGAGATGTATAGAAATGTTTGGTGATTAAAATGACATCCAGTATGGTACTGGTAATCTACATATTTGACAAACTACAATCATCTATCCGATAATATCTCTTTACACATTTAAAGGATACATTGGACAGTATCAAATGTGAAATCCATGGCATAGCAATGAAAGTGAATATAATGCAGGATATCTAGGGATCTAACGGGTCTATTTTACTATCCAACATATAAGCAGGTTATAGGACGAAATGAAATATGATATTTATAAATACATTACATACAGTAATATAAATAAATCACAACCCATATCAAAGACAAATGAAAAATCTTATAATCGGTAACGTATTAATCTAAGGTGAGTGTTTCGTCTGATACTTTTTCACAAGTATGTAATTTTTTTAGATTCTGATTATTGTCATTAAACCTTCATACGTTTATACGTCATGAATGTCAGTAAATTAGAGGGTTCTGATTAGCGTAATTTTACACGAGTATTTCAAGGGATACTTGATAAAAGTCTGTAGAATTAGAAAAAAATAACCTATCAAGCATCCAGTTATATGAAATTATTTGAAATTAGATGATTGCTTGTCCAAATTCATCTTGAAAATGACGGAACGAAAATTTTATGTTTGTGTTTGTTAATGCAAATGAATATATTTGTCAAATTTAGTTTTATATGACTTATCTTAAACTCATATGATAATAAAATTCCTGAAAGGACACACTGAACCAAAATACAATAAATTTCCTTGGCTGAGATTTTAATTCAATATTGAGTTCAGCTGTGTTTAATTTAGTGATCAATTAATAGGTTCTTAATCAAAATATTTATAACCACTGGGCCGTTGTCACTGCTGGTGGACCATCCGAGTCACTGAGGGTATGCATAAACCCAGAACCTCGGTACAAGCCGACTATTTTTATACCATAGCATTTTTTTATCAGATACCCCCATGTAAGTTCTAAATTCCCAAAAGCTAATATATTTATCTTAACATTGGGTACTCCAAGACGGATTTGGCACATCAGTTAGATTTGTAATTCGGCATTTTATGATACCAATCTTTTCCATTCGGTAATATATAACATTTACTTTTGAGCTCAACTGATAAATCTTATTGACAGAAACGATCGTCTTGAGCATTTGTTTTGGCCTCCATTGTTAAACAATAACTTCGTTTTTGTTAATAATATTCTTAAACGAATTTATTAACCATAATAGACAAAGAAGAATGACGGAAACAGAGGTACAACTGTTGACTGTATGTGTAGAGTATTCAATAACAAAGTAATTATATTCAACAGGTCAAATATTCGAGCAATAGCAAGGACAGACATCGTAAAATATGCAAAATTTTGGTTTTCCACGCCATTCCTCATTTCATATGTTACCAAGTGAACCATTAATTTGCATTGTAAATTATCTGTATGCTATGATGATAAACTGTATGCAGTTGACGTCAATAAAATCTTGAATAATATCTATGTGAGAGCAACATATCACTTAGTACATAGCCTCTGTATTCAGAATTCTAATATTTTAATGTCAACATTTTGCAAATTTTACGGTCGGTTTAATTACCTTGTTTGCAATTACAGTGTTTCATTGAGTGAATTGTTGCATTGACTGTTCGATAGTGGCTATTTAATTGTCTTTACCGATTATGACAAGGATTTATTCCTCAATTATTTCATTTCAATTTAACTTAATTTAATATCATTAGGGAGACATTGATACCATGCTGTTACTACTCAAATGTGAAAAGTTTGCCGAAGATTATATTTCAGTTGCCACTGAGTGTCTATATCAAACACACTGTCTTAATATTAAACATCTGTGTTTGAGTCTGTGACATCTTTGATTTCTAGTTGGCTAGAGTATATCGCATTTACATACATTTACAATTGTATTTATTAATTTACAAAACGTTGTCGACATATTTACATGTAGTCACGACTAGCCTCAATATCGTATGATTCGGGAGCTTCTAAATGGAAAATACTTGATTTGAATTAAGGTGCAGTTCGATAAATAAGATGCACAGTTGATATCCATGGGAATACCAACACTTTGCCAGAAGACTAAATACTACATTGTGTGTTATCAATAAGACATTCCAACATCTTTTGAAATCCATTCCATAGAAGTTGTATTTAGAACCAGAATCGCGATTGACCAAAATACGTACCTTGTACCTGGGTGACCTTTGACAAGGCATTTAAATTTTCAAAAACAACAATGTGGAAAGCAGTTGTCAATTAGACTAAATAGATTTAATTCTTTTTAAGATATTGTTGCAAAATTTGTCAGTGAAGTATGTCATAATCCAATGGACAAATGTTCACAACAAAACAAGGGTGGGACATTTCCATCAAGAAAAACTGAGAATGACAAGGTTCATTGTACGATAAAACATGTTTTGTAGATGTAACATTGCTCACACACTATGACTCAAGTAGAAAATTCGTCTTGCACACGAGTGATGCCAGGTTTAAGTCCAGGTACTGTGTCAGAAGACCTCTTGTACCTGGCATTTGACATCATAAATTAAAAAAAAAAAGATCAAAGTCTGACAGAACATTAAAAGTCACCTCATTGCATTGATATGAGTTAATAGCAAAGGTTCAAATTTGTGGAACTTTATCTATAAATTAGGACGTATCTACTTAGTTAAACAATTTATGACAGGAAAACAAAGAACGAGAAAACAAAAACGTGATGCAATATTGTCCACAACAGAACCAGACGTAGATATCATTTGCTGTGTTTATTCACTCTAAGATATCTAAAAGAGTTTAAAAATATATTTGGACAAACAATACTTGAGCTATATAATTAAAAAGATCTATGAAAAAATTAATAAGTGAATAATAAAAAATGTAAAACTTGATAACTGCAATATTGCAATATTTAAAACAAGACATGTCGGCGAAATCAAACACAAACATAATATATATATATATATATATATATATATATATATATATATATATATATATATATATATATATATATAATATATATCTATATATATATATATATATATCTGTGTGTGTGTGTGTGTGTGTGTGTGTTTTGTCGATCAAACACTGCATCTTTGGTCGGTACGACAATTTTTTTCAACATATATTCAACATCACAATCGTCAAATTTATCATGGTCATTTTTCCAAGATGATGCTAAATTACCTTTTCTCATACTTTGGACAGGAAAATCCACATATTTTCCTGAAACTCTCTTTTAACTCTCACTCGGCATGACATCAATAGCTCGGGTCTTTTTTCAGGATTACGTTTAAAATATTCGTTATTCGAGTTACCTTTCTTTGACAGGAAAAATGCCTTAAATCATCACCACACCAATGCAAGTGTTAGAAAAGGGATCAATCGCCATGGTGTTGGTAGAGACAAAGATATCTCAATGCTCAGTTTCCATGTCGATTGCATCCATCAATCCGCAAGCGTCGTCTTGGATACAATTAACACGGTCACCCGGATTTACATTTCTTTATCTCTCCCGCAACATGTGATAGATCTTATTAATATTTCCCCATGGCGGAACGGATACAGTTTTGCAGTTTTCAATCACGACGATTTTCATCTCTACTCGACCCCGTTCGAGCCTCGTTTGAGTCTTCTTTGATATGCGGAGGGGAAAGGAGTGTCACTTGTGCTAGGCTCTTGATCATTCCCCGGGGCACTATGACTGTTTTCTTCCCAAGAATAAAAAGTTTCTGTCACCTGTACTTGTAAAATTCATAACTGTGGCGGAAATGCACAATGATTATTCCGAACAAATGCTACACCAATTTCACAATCAGTGCCACTGTGCACCTTTTTAAGTGCAAATTTTCAAAGGCAAAAATAGTAAAGAATTCGAGGTAAACACGTGCGACATTTTTTTTTATTGGATGCATATAAAGTATTGACACTGTTAAGACACAAGAGAAAGAATGTACAGTAAAACTTGTTTTAGCAAGCACCTGTGCATAAAGACCACCTTGTCACAAAGACCGTTTTTTGCTGTCCCCGATAGAACCGTTTGTATACAAATCAACTCTATATAAAGACCACGTCCTTATAAAGACCGGTTTTCTTGTGTCCCTAAGGAGGTCGTGATATACTAGTTTCACTGTATATTTATCATGACAACTTTGTTCATATGATGATTTCTCAACTATCTTTTTTCAGCGTTTAACCTTGACGTCACACAATCGATAAATGAACTATTTCGACTTCACTTGTGAGTATCAATACCATTGCACTGGGTATACCTTATACTTCATCATTTGTTGTATTTAAAGGGGCATTAGTTGTGTGTGTTTTTCAAAAGTTTTATTTTCCTTTTTTAATACTTAGATTGATATACAATAACAAATAAGAGATATACACAAACATAAAAAAACTCTTAAATCCCTGTATATTTTGTGAAAATTGCTTCATGTTTGGCACTTTTTCATTTGCAATTGATTAACTCTGCCTTATTATTTGTATGTGAATATCACACTGGACCTGACCTTATTTTCAAAAAATGAATAGGAATATAAGATTGTTTATACCTGTGTATAGCTCTCACTTATTATTTGTTATTGTACATCAAGTACAAATAGTAAGAGTAGAAAAAAAATCGAAATATTTTTGGTAAACACAGCTAATGCCCCTTTAATTTTCTTTTTTAGAATTTGAGTAAATTTGGAATATTTTCATGTACATGTATATATCAAAGCTTACAGTCTTTACTTAATTTACTCCTTATTAATTCTATTACATATATCTCCTATCTTAAAATATTTATATCAATTAATGCATGAAGACAATGTTTAAAAATGTGGAATAAACAGAATAAACAAAAAGTAAATTACAAAAACATACATGTATAGGGATGCTTTGTTTCATTTTAGGTATGGTAGATGTAGTTTAATATCAAAGTTATTTCTATTCGTGTGTGTGTGTGTGTGTGTGTGTGTGTGTGTGTGTGTGTGTGTGTGTGTGTGTGTGTGTGTTTGTTTCTTTTCTTTTTTTTTTTTTTTTTGGTTACTAATTTCTTGCAAAATGTTTGACATCTTGAACAGGGTAGGTATAATAATATTACCATAAATAGACCTATAAGTGTTTTACACCATAGTTATGATATCGACTATACGTTAATTTTATCCTTAGAAGTTCATATTCTAGTATATTAGAAAGTAAAAATGAATAAGTACCAATGGGCTATAATTGAAACTTCAAGTCAATTCGAATACGGATATTATTATTATTGTCTTAACATAAAGAACAATTACGAATCACAAATGGGATGGGACCAGGTGTCCGGAAGGAGTAAGCGTTACCCGTTATTATGCCACACCCGTCGCAAATGTTACATATATATGTGTGTGTCAGTTCCACACACACACACACACACACACACACACACACACACACACACACACACACACACACACACACACACACACACACACACACACACACATATGATGTATGATTCTATTTACAAATGTGTCCAAAGACTTAAAGTTAAAATTAATAATCGAAGCCCATGTCCATTAGAACACGACGAATTAGATATGGTCTCAACATGAAACACAATTGCGAATCCCAAACAGGATAGGACCAGGTGTCCGGACGGAGTCAGCGTCCCCAGCTGGCATGCCACACCCGTCCTAAATGTTCAACCGAAACCCTTCTAGATTGACTAGATTGAGGAAAAGGTCAAATTCAGTAAAAGGTAAAGTTTGGTGAAAATATCAAGTTCGGTGAAAAATGATAAAGACAATATTTTCATGAAAACAGTATGATGTGATTGAAATCAATAATACTATCAAGTTTCTACACAAGTTAAAAGAAATACTGATTTTGAGTATATTGTACATTGAACAAGGAATTTTCTGATAGAAAGGAATTTATTGGTCACTTCAAAGATATATTGTGTGCTAACACGATAATTCCCAATTTCTAGAGACGTCGGTACATGTAACGTATGGGGTAATTGTTGAAGATAATCACAATTTGATTAGAGATTTTGTTTTGCTATGTAGTTATCGTATTACATCTTTGAATTTAGAATTATGTGTTTCACTACCCTGGCAATAAATCGGTATTGAAATTATCAATCCAAATCAGTAACTAATTTTTAAAGCGCATTGCATTAATATTCTCAGCACGTCATCGATAAAGGTAGAGGCGAGCATAGGCCTATGTTTTTGGACGTTTCTGTCATTAAATTTCTAATTTGAAATAAGCAGGCATTAGCATAGGGCTACCCTATAACTTTTTTACAAAAAATGACAAGATATCGGCGATTCCTCTGTCAGAAATATCAGAATCACCTAAATTACACAATCTGATGAAAAGAAATAGGATATAGTTTTATTTTTCACTGATATCTGTAACAATATTTGTATTTTAATGACTGCTTTACAAAAGTACTCCGAAATTTATAATTTTATTTGACATAGACTACTATAGATTTACATTTTGCCTTTCATCGCATGAATTAGATTGTCATGTTTAGTAGCAATTACTTTTGCACTATTTTCAAACAATGACCATCATCGTCCATTTGCACACGAGTTTGTCGTTGTCGACAGGGGATGCATACTCCTCCATGACACCTGATCCCACCTCTTGGTTTCCAGAGGTCCGTGTTTGTCCATGTTTGCTGTGGACTCACGGCGGATGTGACCGGTCAACAGGGGATGCATACTCCTCCATGGCACCTGATCCCACCTCTTGGTTTCCAGAGGTCCGTGTTTGTCCATTTTTACCGGATTTGTATCTGTGTCCTGGACATCCTAAAGATTTATACTTTGGTATCTGAGATCTTTTATATTTTACTTCTAAGCATTTAACTCATATTCCGTAAGTTGGTCAAACTGACCTCGTTATTTTCTTTAGGTGTATTTTCCAGTCGACCAGAGATTTAAACCGTCTTCGTACATCCACAGGTGCTAGAGCTTCAGGTAAGATATGTTCATTTCTATCAATGTCAGTTTCATTTGTTTATTTCTACTTGTATCGTGAGGGCTAGACAAATTTCGCCACACTCTGCTTATCTATGTGTTGCATTTAAAACAATTCATCTTTGTCAGCTACATTCGCGATAATGTCGTGTCTAATGTATGAACGCCTTATTTTACCAAAATTAATAAGACTTCATTTGCAACCTTTTTTTATTATTTTTACCGTAAAACGTTTCTACGGACTGAAATAATGATATATGTAAAAGGTAGCTATTTCAGCAGAAACTGGCATTATGTTTCTGGAAATACAAAGTTTCTTGCAAAATATATGTGACATTGAAGAATTCGGTGTTCTTTTTCGGGGGATTAGCAGATACCGTTCTCCACATTTTGTCTCATAACTCTGTGTGTTTGGTCGAAGCACCCCATTTTTACTTCATTGAAAATCTTACAGAAGAATAAATGGTTGCTAACTGTGAAATTTGGATTCAATTTATTTAACATTTAAGAGTAGTACATGGTGGCATAAGTTTGTTTATTGTGTATTGTACCGAAGTAGGTCAAGCATGTAAGAGAGACAAGTATTACGTGGATCGGTATGTGAGAAAATGTCGTCCTTGCTGTGATGGTGAACGAGTTGTTTGTATTTACACAAAGAAGAACTGAAGCATGACGAAAATAGGACGGTGTGTGTGGTTAAGTTCAGAAAGTGAAGATTATAAAACTTGAAATTGAGTCTTCAATACATAAGTTCTAATGTATCTACACACGCACTTAATAGGCATTATTGATTTCTCCAGATTGTAAAACTAGTACATGCATTAATTTTATTTATGACAATGTCGGTGGTTCAATTGATAAGAGCGTGCGCCTCACGCGGGAGGTAGGGATTCGATTCCTGATCCGGGTTATGGAACTTCTTTAGAACAAGAAATTTTAAAATGTTGAACTCCTTCGCCAAGGATAAGAAGTGAACTACATGGGTCTTTCACTTTATAATAAAAACCCTCATTGCATTGATCCGAGTCAGTCAGTTATCTGTATAACTGACGACGCATTACAAGAAAAAGTATCGGCAGATCGCAAAACAGTGGCAATTAAAAAAAACACATAATATTATATTATTATATTGAATATGACTAGAGTTAAGAGATACAGACAAATGCAACTGATATGAACAAATGTGACAGCTGACAACCAAATAATAATCGTGAGTTATTTATACTGAAATCTATGGATCCATATATTGATACGCAAGATATCTATTTAATTCATGTTAAACGAAACATTATTTCGAATTATTATTTCGTTTTGATAAATAAATATAATATGTTGCGTATATATTTTTTTGTCTAAATAAATAAATAAATAAAATAATCAGCATGTCACTTTACGGGTTCATGTTGGATCAAAGTTTGCTGGAATAACTTAATTACACTGGCTTACGTTTACGGATTGAAATGAAAAAGTATTCTGATATTTTCTTTTCGTACATGTGTTTTTGATATGCACTATTATTTTACAGGTGAAAGAAAAACACTTGGACATCCCAATAGAAGCCATTAACCTTAGTAGTTCGTAACAAAGGTGAGGCATTGTGATAAATGTCATGTGTACATTTTTCCTAATGTTTTGTAAACGCGTTTATCAATATCATTATCAAATATTTCACGTAATAATGTTGATTGATTGTTTAATATGATTTGGTGCATTCAAAATATTGCAGTTATTATCTATAACGACTACACATTAATATGCTTAATATGGACTGTGTATTTGTAAAACTGTAATATTTTGATGTATACACCTGTATTTACCTGTAGTGCTTTAAGCAACATGAATCTGTAAATAGTTGATTATTCCACAAATCTATAGTCGACCGGTTTTGTCGGAAATATGTCCGTTATAGGTTCCGTCATGATTCTTGAAAAAGTAGGTCATCGTCCCAACGCTTTCAGTTCGTCACCGCAGATGCCACGGAAAAGCAGCATTGTTTGATAGACGCCAGCTGCATTTTGCATAATATATGTGATTTAATTCACACGCAGTTGTAGTTTGTGGAGGATCGTTAGTCAGTAAGATCTTAAATTTTCATACAAGTTGTCATTAGCAATATATCCAGCCTACAAATCATTGGATTTATAGGTTACGACTTTTACTTCCTCTAAACGATCAAGTTTGCGCGTCTTCTCGGCGCCACGGCTCAAAGTTGCCCCCGTGCCGGGACCAATCCGAGGCGCTCACTAAACCGTTCAATCGGTAGTAGCGACGGGCGGTGTGTACAAAGGGCAGGGACGTAATCAACGCGAGCTTATGACTCGCGCTTACTGGGAATTCCTCGTTCATGGGGAAGAATTACAAGCCCCAATCCCTAGCACGAAGGAGGTTCAACGGGTTACCCAACCCTTTCGGGCAAGGAAAGAAACACGTTGATTCCTTCAGTGTAGCGCGCGTGCGGCCCCGAACATCTAAGGGCATCACAGACCTGTTATTGCTCAATCTCGTGTGGCTAAACGCCACTTGTCCCTCTAATGAAATGAACAAGTATTCTGATATTTTCTTTTCGTACATGTGTTTTTGATATGCACTATTATTTTACAGGTGAAAGAAAAACACTTGGACATCCCAATAGAAGCCATTAACCTTAGTAGTTCGTAACAAAGGTGAGGCATTGTGATAAATGTCATGTGTACATTTTTCCTAATGTTTTGTAAACGCGTTTATCAATATCATTATCAAATATTTCACGTAATAATGTTGATTGACTGTTTAATATTATTTGGTGCATTCAAAATATTGCAGTTATTATCTATAACGACTACACATTTAATATGCTTAATATGGACTGTGTATTTGTAAAACTGTAATATTTTGATGTATACACCTGTATATACCTGTAGTGCTTTAAGCAACATGAATCTGTAAATAGTTGATTATTCCACAAATCTATAGTCGACCGGTTTTGTCGGAAATATGTCCGTTATAGGTTCCCGTCATGATTCTTGAAAAAGTAGGTCATCGCCCCAACGCTTTCAGTTCGTCACCGCAGATGCCACGGAAAAGCAGCATTGTTTGATAGACGCCAGCTGCATTTTGCATAATATATGTGATTTAATTCACACGCAGTTGTAGTTTGTGGAGGATCGTTCGTCAGTAAGATCTTAATTTTTCATACAAGTTGTCATTGGCAATATATCCAGCTTACAAATCATTGGATTTATAACGTTTTTATCTGCTGTGCACTCTTACGAAGTACATTATATGCATGCCTTCCTAGAATGTAGATGTAGAATACACAATAACTTAGAATTAATATGTATTATGACGTCAACTGCATTAATATATTTCAAGTAAATCAAATTTTATATATAGCCAGTATAATATATATATATATATATATATATATATATATATATATATATATATATATATATATATATATATATATATAATATATATATATATATATATATCTGTGTGTGTGTGTGACGCTGTCTAAGTGTCTTTGCTTTATAGAATATAATTACCTGTCCAAGCATACGTTTCAAGTTTTGTAAAAGGTTATCAGTTTCTTTTATTTATATTTTACTGGTAATCAGTTGTCAAAGGTTGCCGAATGTCTTTGAATAATAAACATGTATATTATACCACAGGAATAACCATGCAAGCGATGACCTACTTCAAAAATGTGGTTATCAAATCAACTAAAATTAACTCGCTAGGATTTGAAACTCCTTCATTCGCAGAATTTCAAAATCATCAGGTACATCAATGTCTGTCCGATATTTGTAGCAAGTGATAAAATCAACACATCTTTATAACATATGCGAATGATTTGTTTTCAAAGCAAAGTCCCCGTCACCCATTAATAGTTTAGTCACACGATTACGTTCTCCGGTCAACCTTGACGACTAGAGATCATTATTAAATGTTACATTAAAAAAAAACCTTGCCAATTCCATTTTATATGCAAAATATCATGATTTAAAACACTTTGAAAAAAGAAAACATTTTCAGTTTGAATATGAGGAACATTCTTTATATTTCTATAGTATACATATCTAGGTTGATTATGAAGTCTATGGAAATGGATTGTCATTTCACTGAGTCATTGCACTTAATTGCTTACATGACATTTCGCTACCCTAGGCTACATCGGTACACGTGACTTTTAAACGTATAGGGAACACTGCTGGAGATAATCTTATTGTTCATAAAAGATGTTACTTTAGCAGATTTTACCAATCCATAAGACAGCATGTGCCATTGTATTAGATTGGTTTGAGCATCCATCTTTAAAACATGAAGTCCGTCTTCTTTCAGCAGTGCTGGTTTGAGTCGCGCTGGAACTTAAATAAAACAGGTTTGGCAGTTTACTTGTGGTCTCCCTCCAGGTACATTGAAACTAGTTGCGTTCCTTCGTCAAACGAACAAACACTTTGAAGAATAAACATATGCAGTGTAGACTTATTCATAATTTGAAGTCATGAAGCTGTGTATTGTGCAAACTTGATTCTACGTAACTAATATGCATATTGCCGTCTTTCACTTGATAAAGGCCAAGGGGCCGAAAATTTGTGAATATTGAGTGTTTTACTGTTTTCTGTTTTATTTTTTTTTCATTTAATTATTAAGTTTGGAAACTTCTATGATGCTCCTATAGCAAATTATAGATTATAGATTATGAATTATAGATTATAAATTATAGATGATAAATTATAGATTAAAGATAATACATTATACATTATAGATTATATATAATAAATTATATATTATAGATTTTAGATTATAGATTATAAATTATGAATTACAAATTATAGATTATAGATCATAAATTATAGATTATAGATTATAGACTAGAAATTATAGATTAGAAATTATAGATTATATTTGTTTGGTTTTTTTTTAATTTTTTCATTAATTTTTCAAATATGCCCCATATATGATATAGATTTTTTAACATTGTAGTTATTACTAATTATGACATAATTATTACTAATTACGGAGAGAAGAAAACAATTCTTTATGACAATAATAATACTAATTATAAAAGCCAGTGTAATACCCGAACTTATCTGTTAAATGGATTCTTTTTGACATAATAACACCTGCCTGAGATTTTTTAGGTTATCGGCGACATGCCAAAATTCATTCTTTATTATTATGTCACATGAATCAGCTGTTTTTGTAATCACTTTTTTGTATCACTATAACTGATTCTTCACTATTTTACCAGATAAAAAAATATCACTGAATTTTAATATGAAATTTGTCATTTCCAGCTGGAAAAGCATTGTTATAAACTCAAGCTCGGTGAACCCAATCTTACTAAAAAGCGATCTCTCACCGCTACCATTTTCTGATATGTCGCGTAAAGGATCTAACGCAATCCGCCATGGGGTCACCTCTTGTAGGTGTCTAATGTTCGACCTATTTGCGACATATCAGAAAACGGGGTGAAAAATTGATTTTTAATAAAACTGGCTAAACCTCGCTTATCTCAACGTTTTCTAAACCTCGACTGATAGATCTCATATCAAACGTCAACAGATCTATGTTTTATATGTCTCGCCAACATTTTTGTTGGATTCTAAATTTACCAGCTACACGGCGACTTTATAAATACAATGCTATAAACTTTAATGAAGATATATGCTATGACTTTACTGGAAAATGCGTTATTTATTTATTACTTGTAGATGAATTATCTGTTAGTTGTTTATAGAATACCGCAGTGTTTTGCTAAGACCAGTCAAAATGCAATTGACAATGTCTGATATCAGCTGATCAGATTTCTGCTTCAATGACTATTTGGACCAAGATCATAAAGATACACGGTGTTCCTATACGTTCTTAGTATAATGTTCTCACTTTTTAATTTACCAATGATTTGACAAAAAAGTTCACACTTTTATGCAAACCTCTGATAAATGAAAAATGAGAACATGATATCAGTAACAAGTCTAGATCTTATAAGCCTCGTAATAATGTTAAAAATTCAAAATTATGAAAAAGTGAAAGGGAAAATATAAACGAATCATTAAATTAATTTCAGATCCTTGGAGCTTATTGATGGCGATACAACCATGTATGTGCAAAAATCAACAATATATATATATATATATATATATATATATATATATATATATATATATATATATATATATATATATATATATATATATATATATATATGTGTGTGTGTGTGTGTGTGTGTGTGTGTGTGTGTGTGTGTGTGTGTGTGTGTGTGTGTGTGTGTGTATGTCTGTGTGTGTGTCAATGTGTGTGTGTATTAGTATTGAATCAACATTTACAACATTTTATACAGCTTATATGTATCGTTTCAGGTTACTATGGAAACGGTGAGGTATCCAAACGTTCCGTCTTCTTTGGAGCTCATGGACTCCAAACAAAAAGCCATATACTTTGGATTCGAGATTCTACACATATTCAAATCATCTGATAAACTAGACTTTTTGCGTCTCTCGATTTTCCTGATAGTCTGTGGTATACTGGGGAATGTTATTTTGATACTGTGTGTAGTTGCGTCCAGACAATTGCACAAAACTGCTTACCTGACTGAAATCTTTAGATCCTTGGTTGAAATGGTTCTGATGGTAATTACCGTATTGCTCGTCAATGCCAATATGTTTACCGTTGATGACAACTTCTCTTCTCCAATTGCAATGCTAATATTCATTTTTTTGGCTGGTATATACTCGTCATTTCAATGCATGTTCAAATCTATTTATATCTTCCTCCGTTTAAAGAAGAGTAAGATATTGAAGTCAGTCCGCCATTGTTCTATAATTTGTTCTCTTGTCGTTGTAAGTGGTGCTACAGCACTGGCTGTACTTTTTCTCGGCATTATGTACTGTTCAAGTATTTTAGCGTTTGTTATATTTTCTTTCCTTTTCTATTATGGACCATTTGTAGTGTCATGGGTTCTTGAAATTTTTAAATTTTTACACTTCAACAATCGTTCGAAAAATTATAATGTAGACAGTTCACCTGGTCTGAAAGCTGAATACCATAAGACCGATGAAGACGAAGTACATGTCGATGAGAACAGCAAACATATTGCTATGCTTCCGACAAATTCTCCGACACAGGGCATGCCGACTGTCGGAATGTTTGTCGCGGTCATTACAGGTGTAGTGCGTTGCATTGCATTTTCTATTATGACATTGGTTATAGTTCGAATTACCTGGGCATTTTTCCGCCGTTTCACCCCGGTGCCTGTATTAGAGTCTTTACCCAGTATAATGGAACAATGGGGCTCTTAAATGTCGAAGAAACCTGAATTTACTGTAACTTTAGCTAGTATTCTATAAACCATTCAATAATCAATAAACAACAATAATATGGAAGCTTCTAACTACGCATTCGGATCGGGGTTTGCACTTTCTATAACTTAATGAAATCTCGTATGTCACTTTAAAATAGTAATTTAAACGTATCACAGTGTTAAAGCGGCAAAATGCCATTGTAATAACTTAAATAATATGCACAAGGTTACTAGTATTCACATGATTTCGACAAAAGACATTAACTAAGGAAGGACCCTTACACGATTTAAAGAAGAGATTGTAAAGAAATTCCCCACGTGTATATGATTGATACCCCTCGATAAATAACAATAGAAATATCTATCTCCTTTACAAAAGAGTACAAAATTTGCTCTTATTACAATCTTCCATGTACGTGACGTGAAAATCTTGTATCATTTGGATGTAAGATGTACTATACATGACTCTATGCTTTATTGCTAAAAGTATCACACGCTACCTTTGCAATTTTTTAATTAGCTTAACATTACTAACATTACAATTTACATGAAATGTTTATTAAAACATAAAAATTTACAAAACAATTTAACCTCTAAAGTTTAATGTTGAAATTTTTAACTTGTAATAGCTACAATGAGCTATAATGCCGCGAAACAGTATTCTGTCCTGTATCACATTTTCATTCAAAATCGAAATATTTAGACCGATCATTATTGTGAATCTCGTTTTTGTTTGGTTCCATTTGTGTTATTTCTGAGTTTTATCATTAACTTTATTGAGTTCTGAAGGATGTGTATTTATATGTAATATTCATTGTGCTTTATACATTTAGATCTAGATGTAAAATGTTAGACTTTGATCATACACATTTTGTGGACTCCATGTTCATTAGTTTCGCTGTAAATCATGTACATAATTTAGCTCTTGTCATTTAGATTTCACCACAGACAATTGCGAAATTCGGTTAAAAGAACTTTTTTTTTAATTCTTATGTTAATAATTTCTGGACTCTAGAAACTCTGTTTTCACATGTATGTTTCACTTACTTAGATTATTCATAGATTTCTTAATTGACAGTTTGTTTGCTTAAACAAATTGTATTTTCAGGTACTAGTGCCGTTCTGAACAATAAGACATATCTATAATTACAGTCTAACCTGGTTATATCGAATTCGAAGGGGAATTTAATTTTCTTTCAAATAAACAGGGGTTTGTAAATTAACCGGATTATAATAGTAATGAAAAAACGACCGGGGAATCAAGATCATATCAAATTAAGCGGGGTTTAAATGTTACAGGATTCGATATAAGTGGGTTTGACTGTAATTATTTTTTACTTACTTTATGTTACCTCCTGTGAATTAATTGTTACATTATAACATCGTTGCGGCAACTTGATAAGCACAAAAAATCATATCCAGTGTTCTTCCTGGAGTTTTACTTTGGTGGACAATAGTGATTATGGAACAGTACCACACTCACGTTTAAAGACTATGCCTACTTCTAACCAACCCACCACGTACGTTACCACGTGACAAAGGATCCGGCCACAGCTACAACATCAATGACACACAACATCGTCACAAACTTCAAGGTCACATCAATAGACTACATTGCGCCATATATTTTTCGTTCAATACATGTACATCTAAATAACGATGTTATTTCGAATCTGTAGTATTTGTTAAATTTTACATATTTCAATGTGTAGTTTTCTGATACATTTAGTCAATGCATGTATTTGCCATTAAGTAGTTGACTTTACGGTGCTATAATAAAGTCGAATAAATATTGTACATGGTCGACTTCTTGATGTTTGTCTGTTCGGTCCGTAGAATATGTGTATATTTAGTTTAGCTAAATACCATTATTTAGGTACCGTTTCAGATTAGAAAGTTACATAATTGTAATAAACAGTTTTTAACTTTGTTCAGGGTGACAAGGATCATTCATTACAATAAAACGTGTTATTGACTGCGTAATAAGTCGTTATGCCACCCTCTACAACAGTAATTGTTGTATTGTTGGACTTTTTGAAATTTCGATGTACGTATTGAAAAATAGTATTCTCTCTCCTAAACGTACTAAGTGCCCGTCATGATGAAAACAATGTATGACGTGGCTTAGATAAAACCAGTATTTGATTGGGTCTTTAATAGTATTCCAACTCATTCGTATGAGATAAATTTCTTTTACATATTAATGGTGCATTTTTACAAATTCTAGATTTTAGCATTATTGCACTTGTGTCAAATTAAAACTACCAGTGACTGTTTAAACACACTGTGACGTGTTAATTTTGTACTTGTTGCCATGTAATAACTTTATTTTTTATTTTATTATTATTATTATTATTATTATTTTCTTTTTTGAGCGAAAGAGAAACGGTCATAAAACAATCGTGCAGATTCCTACTCCTCGCCGTACTTCTGCAGTTTTACAACAATGCATTACATTAAAACTAAGGCTTTTCAAAGAGATTTAGTGTATGATATTTCTATTCATTCATTTGTTATAACGTTCATCGTGATTGTTATCATGTTAGCAGGAAAATTAAACACGAATGATAATTTTGATAACTAATTCGGAATTCGCAGACATTAGAATCTACTTTCAAAACCCGCGGGGATTCAGAGATTTGTTGTTGAGGGAGATAACTCCCCTTAAGTAGCATACCAGTTTAAGTTTCAGGGCGAATTTGTTGCAAATGAACTAGTTTCGGTTTTGGTTTATGGTTTACAACTAGTTTGCAAACCGGTTATGAAACAAACTAAAACTGGTTTCCTATGGCTAAACAAATAAATGGTTTAAACTACCAAAATGTGTTAGGCCTACAAAAAGAAGTAAACAGTCGCTCTTTTATATGAATGTAAAAATAAAGGGGAAAATAATACCAATTATACAAAAAAGAGTATTAATCTTATTGCTATATTTATAAACCCCGAATATTTTTTCCGACTTTTTGAATTGCAGAGGGTTAATATGCTAAAAAGCAAAAATCGTTCTTTGGTGATTTTCATGTTAAATAAAAACCGTAATAGCATGATAAACAAAATGACAATCGATAGCTGATCAATTTGGTGTTTGAATTCCTCAATTCACTGTTTTTATATTGTAAAACGTCTCTGTCATTCTGAGTACAGTTTTCTGCCCTAGTACATAAAATGTCGAGAAGACACATAAAAGGTATCCGATACTAGTTCTGGTCGATGTTTTCGACGACATATTGTAGTAGCAACAAATTTGCATAAACCTATTAAACCACTTCAGGAGGCAGTTTGATTGTTTGATAAATTAGTTTGGGTTTAAGATAAAACAAAAAAAAACAAAAACAAAAACAGTTTAAGTTCAGAACCAGTTTAAAACCGGTTTATGTAACAAATGTAAAGTTTACAAAACTGGTTCAAAATTAAAACCAGTTTCTGTAGAACAAATTCGCCCCCAAAGTCACGTTGACATAGGTCTATTACAAGGACTCGTAGATCTAGCCGGTATCCGTAAAAATACCAATATCATCACTCCTTTTCATCGGCTACTTTTTAGAAAAAAATCGTTTCTTTTATCCACTGTACTAAATCATTTTCAAGAAAAATTAGTTTTTGTTGTTGATAAACTTTATGTTCATCAGTTAAATGAGATTAAAGTAATTGTGGTGGGTTCTATGTCTGTGCACATGTCAAATAGTGTCATACTCACTCTCTTTTTCTCTACAAATTAAACAACAACTTTTTATATCATTTGTATTACGTATTATAAAAAGCTATTCACAGGCATAAAAATTTTATATACCAATATATTTTTTGCTAATAAGGTCAGGTCCAGCGTGCAGCAAGCATTTACAAATAGTAAGATTGAATTAATCAGTTGCAAGTGAATAATTGTCAAACTGGGCTTCTCAAGCAATTTTCAAAAAATATATAGGAATTTGCGAATCGTATACCTGTGCTTTTTTTGTGATTGTATATCAATCTAAGTAGTAATAAAGGAAGGTTTGAAAAAACAGAGTTAATGCCCCTTTAAAACTTGTAGTTTATGAACTACAGATGCGATCCCCCTAACTTTACTTGATTGTTAAACTTTCCAGGCTGCAATCATAAGTATAGACCCACCATGTACTAACTTATCATGATATTATATAAATGTTTCTAACCTTTATGGAAACGTACACACGTGTCTTGCTTTGATATAATTGCAAACAAACATACATTCTTTCCTCTCATTTTAAAGGTCAACAGGCTTTGTAAATTTTTATTGTGGCCGATCAGATTGTTATCGGGGGAACTACTTGTAAACAGAACTATTAGAAATAAATACAGGTTATTTACCGCTCAGTTATCAACAAAAAGATGACATTTATTTGTGACAAGATAAAATTATCAGACACTATCTAAACTCATGCTACAAGATAGACATGTATACTTAGTTTATACATGCATACTATTACATACTTGTGGATATGCATAGAAATAAATTTGACGATATGTTCATGGTGCATACAGGATATATACATACACTTATACAGATAGACATACACATGCATAAATATTTATCAACCCAATTACATTTTTTCATAATCAGAATAAAAAATATTTTTGCACTGATATGCTTCCATGCATGCTTTAACTTGATTTAACGTGACTACTTAAGCCCCTTGCCACCCGTCCACGTGAGATTGGGACAGATATGGTGTGTGTGTGTGTTTACGTCCTTGCTTGAGTGGTATGTATTTCCACCGACTTATAGACGCCAGGACACTTGCTCAATCTGACCAAGGTAATCAACATCCTCTGACCATTTACCCCTATCCAGGCATAGAGGTTTGAAGACAGGGTATGAAATCTCACCTCTGACAAACTGGCAAAACCGAGGATCAAACCTGGGACCTTCATGTTGAAGTTCTGACGCTCTAACAACTGAGTTGTTACTATTTCAGTATAGTTAAATCCATACAACCTAGCGGAGTGGAGGCTTGAGAACCCTTTCTTGACCTGAAGGAGTTTGAATAGCTTTATGTTGTAAAGCCTAATGGCTGTGAAATGACATTGGATTGGCAAGAATGCTTGTCCCTACTAGTCATCATAACTATGTTTAATCTAGTGATGAATAAAACGGTTTTACCGTGAAGTTTGTCAGGACCAAACAGTAGATAGAATCACACGTATGATGATAAAAATGTTATTGCGCCAGTAATCAATAATGTGAATCGGACAACACGGACCATGCAAAAATCACTTTTACTTGAATAGATTTTATCTATTGTGGTTTTACATACTACCAAGAATTATTCGAATTACGGAAATGTCACTAGTTTTAGGTGAAATGCCACAAAATGTATCTGTTATCTGTGCTATTGGCTGCCGCCAATAGTGAGGGTTCTTTTACGCGCCACGCCTTTACCCCTGACACAGGACATCGCTTTTGGAAATCATCAGAAAGACACGTGATTTTTACTTCGTATGCCGAGCACAGGAACAGGAATCGAACTCGGGACCTCCCGCATGAGAGTCGAGCACTCTACCTCTAGGTCCAGTAGTCTTTGTAAAGTAAATGTACATGTATATATATGCAGACGTCATGACCTAGATTTGCCGGTTCAACGTTCATAGAGAATGACAAAAGACTAACCTACTTGCTGATGCAACACTGCTGACAAAAAGTACAGCGGGGTAAAAAAACTTTAATCAAATCAAGCACCCTATGTCCGACATGTTTATAAAACCGTCAACACATACATTAACGCCATGTCCCATTTTTCTTGAAATATCGTAAATCAAAGTTTGGTCCTCAATGATTCTGGTCGTCTGCATGTCTCTATTTATAAACATAGGCAAATGAGTCACGTGATACGCAAGAAAACAAAAATATATGGAATATCTTGAAGGACATAATTTTTGCAGGCACGGATCCAGAAATTTTGGTTAGGGGGGGCCAATCCATCTGGGGTGATATTTGAATTCTCCTGGGGTACAGGCAATGATTAAGACATAATTTTACGTAATTTTAAGAAAAAATGGGCAAATAATAGCGTTTTTGGCTGAAATCTGTTTCCGCGCATTTTTTTTAACTTTATTCTTTTATTAATTAATCTATTCTAATCTTTTGCTGTTTAGTCTATATTTATTCAACGGATTCCTAAAGTTCAACTTATTATCATTTTTATTTTTTACATTATGGGCCGCGTGCAAGTTTTTTTAATACATCGCGGTAATATGGTTACCGACTTTGTCCCACAAATTGAAACGTCACTTCATTAAAAGTGTGTCGGTTCTGAATGAAAAAACACAATAGCTGTGATATTTCGACATAAGATAGAAAAACAACAACAGAACACACGAGGAATATCATTTATGAAGTTAAGTGAAGTTTTATTTATATGACATCTCAACGTACCTCCGACACTGAAGAGCAGATAAATTGGATGACATAATCCCGCTACTGTATACCTGGATATTTTCGTTCCCATTCAATTTTCGCTATTTTCGTCATTAGAATAGAGGGCGAATTTAAAGTGGAAGCGAAATTTTCAAGCTAAATAACTGATGCACAGATATACATGTCATCCGTGTGACTATAGTGATTTAGGGCGAATTTATAACACGCTGAACATGTTTTCTGTTGACAAAGGTCGAAAATAACCAGAGTCGAACATGTCCAGGAATAAAGTTGATGAAATGAAAACAAAACAAACATCCTAAGTTAACTGTCACAGTAATCAACATCAGTCAATGTGCTTTGGTCATCCACAAAACAAATATTATTATATCCTAAATAATTTAGGGAGAAGGAAGAACTACAGTTATTCCAATCCCCGGAAGCAGTCCTTGATTCCAACGCCGACATGTTTTCACTTTCTGTTAAATGATTCCCTGTGGAATTTGAAAATTGAATTGAATCACTATAGCTGGCATCAGCAGTGACGTAATTACTAACGTATTTATTATCGTTGTGAAGTACGTAACGTTTGTTGCTATGGTTACATGTCGTTTGAAATAATGTCGTTCCATCCACGACTGATTCGTATTGATGTTTCTTACCTTCAATGGGAAATTCATGGAAATGCTCTTGCTTTCCCGGGCTAAAATTGTGCGTACTCCTTGAGGTAGTGCCCTTATTGCCTTCAGTTCTACAAATGTCATTCAAGAAATCGCTAGATAACATATTTGTATTATTTTCAACACTTAATTTGTCTCGTATAGAATAATCAGACGATTTGCCCTGGTCACTTTCAGTGTTACGATTATCATTCAAGGAATAGGGATTCTGAGTACTTCTATTTCCCTTAAGCGAATAATCTGCAGGTGCGTCCTCTTCAGTTTCAGGCTTGACGTCACTCACAGAACAATCGCTGGGCACTCCAGAATCACTGGATCCAAAACTATTCTTGTCCAAATATCCATGCTTGTCATTATCATGTGAGAATGCTTCTTTCCTTGATGCAATAAAACCGGTTTGCTGTAAAACCAGAAAACAATCTTGAAAATGATAAAATTGGATAACATCATGAAAAAATATTATTTACCATAGAAATTATTCCAAGAAAATTAAAGAATATTTTATTTTTATAGACTATTTCAAAATGTTTTATTTAAGTGGTTGATAGAAGCTTAAGTTGTGTTGATATGTATATAATCGTATTATATCGATTACTATACAGATCGATGTTTCATTAATAAATGAAACATAATACCAAAGCTATAGTTTTGGAAAAAAGGCCCAATCAAATGTTCAAGACGATCGTTTTTGTTGTGTTAAGGATGGAGATTCCCTTGACCCTGTTGTGAAATTAATTAAAACGTGACATTGCATTTATCATAAACCAAGAAATGAAACAGACATATTTTATAATTATGTATCATCATATATATATCATAAAACAAAAGGCAATGTGAAAGCACTGAATCGACGATCAAAAGTAACATTTAGAAAATCTACAGGTGCCCGTTGTTACTAAAAAAAAGTATTTTAATGTGATATGAAACGTAAATTTTAGTAAAACGTCATTTCATTACATATAATTTCCTCTTCATTCCGGGTATCGAACTTGATATCTACCGTATAAAAAGGTGTCATTCTGTCCAGTCTGTTGGGAGCACAGACTCGCAAGGATTATTTGGTGCTCCTCGGGTTGTCCTCAGCGACATAACCAACTTATCATTTGTACAATCAAAAGATGACAAATTCTGGTACAAACATAATGATGCTGATGTACCCATGAAAAATTGTCAGATTCGACTTGATGACATTTTTTCATTTTCAAATAATATACCATCCATTTCAAAATGTTCTGTCAAATATTGTAAAACATGTTATATATTAATAACTGATCAAGGGTTCGCCAGTAATCTGACAAATAAGCATTACTATACCAGAAGCTGGGATCATCTGGATTGTAAATCATCTAACGTTGTTTACGGAATTGAGTGTACCTTGTGTGGATTGATTTATCTTGGCGTGACAAAGGGGTCATTAAATAAAAGAGTATCTGGTCATCGATTTGAGGTTAATAATGGGAGTAACCAGACACTCTATCGACATATCAACTCCCCTGACCGTTCCATTTTGACTACGAGAGTGCGTTTAATTGAAAAAATATACCACTGGACCAACAAACCCACCTTGAGTACCCCTTTTCGTAGACAACGTGAAGAATTTTGGATTAAACGGCTTGGCACTGCATACCCCTACGGGTGTAATGATGATATTCAAAGTGTAGGCAATCTATCAAGCCCACTGTATAGTGGTGTAATTCTTACGTTAGACGTAAGCGAAGTCACGGACATCGTTCATACAACAGATCCAACATACATGATGTCACTTTTTCATCTTCTTTACCTTACGTTAACAAATAATTGGTTCTTCATCCCATTCGCAGCAAACTTTATTCTGTTCCTTTTACACTTCTTAATGAACTTTTTCAGGAAGCAAGAATGAACCCCTATACTGATTCTTCAACCCCAAAATACACACTGAACTCCATTATAATGGACATCGCTTATCACAGACTGTTTAAGCCTGCAAGCGTAACAAACAATGACTGTTATGAACAGACACGTCTTTTCCTTAAACTTAAATTTACAAATAAAAGTATAGACGCTTTAAACATTGGCAATGTTCTAAATCACAAACAAGTTACGCTCTTTTAATGTACCTTCAGCCGATACTGATTTTGAGCTACCATATTTATATTGGATACCTAAACATAAAAAAACACCATATAAGCAGAGGTACATAGCAGGATCCAGCAAATGTTCTACCAAACCTTTATCTAAACCCCTTACCAAGATATTAACAACCGTTAAGGAGAAACTTCAGCAATACTGTACATTTGCTTATTCCAGAAACGGTGTAAATCAGATGTGAATACTTAAAAATTTTAAATCCCAGCGAACTAGAAATAAAAGATACAACAGATTCAAGCACACAAGCGTCATACTTAGACAACGCGACGATTTCGGCTTTCCCATCGTAAATTTTCCACATTTAAGTAGTAATATCCCAGTCACCCGCATATGGAGTTTATATTTCACAAATGATCCTATATGCCAGGGCGTGTTCATCATATGAACATTTCATATACAGATGTAAACTACTCACTGACAAATTATTGACACAGGGATATGATGTCAACGTCAACGCGTTTGATGTCAACGTTCCGCAAATTTTATGGTCGGTATAATAGTCTTGTTTGCGATTAATCTGTTTCACTAAGTGAAATGTTGAGTTGCTATTTCGTTGGTGGTTGCTGAGACCTATGTACCAATTGTGACGAGGATTCGTTCCTCAAGTATTTCATTTTGATTTGACTGTGGAGTCACAGCGGGTGTGATCGCTCGACTGGAGATGCTTATTCCTCCATGGTACTTAATCCCACGTCTAGGTTTCCAGAGGTCCGTATTTGTCCATTTTTACCAGAAATTATATATATATATATCCTGGACATCCTAAGGATGTATACATCGGAATCTGAGATTTTTATATTTGAAAGATCAGTGGTCACTCTATAAAATACCTTATTTTGTAAAAATAAAATAAAATTGTAGGCATCTATGATGCGTTCTGTATTAGGTGATCTGTCAGAATTTTAAACGTACCTTGTTCGTAAGATCGGCAGGCAATCTGATATCTAATTGTATATCATTGTATCTACTTCGGAGGTAGAAAATGACCACACTGCAAGTAAATCACAACGTTAAATACTACAAAAATCTATGTATTCAATAATTTAGTTGAATGTTACTAAATCGGACAGCCAGCAGCATTATAGTATTGTAAGGGTCAATTAAATAAAGCGGAAACTCGCCTAAAGACAACTCGCTTTAGGATCAGACCAGGGCCCGGCACCATAAAACTTGAGAATTTACTCAAGTCTGAGAATATTCTCAAATTGATGTGCTCAGTCAATCAGATTTCAGGATTAGACAGATTTGAGTGAAATTTTTTTAACTTGAGTAATTCTTAAGTTTTATGGTGCCAGGCCCATGTCGCATATCAAACGGTAAATATTCAGTCCTACCAATTTCTTTTTTAAATAAATGAAATCTAAGGCCTCGCTTAAGATACGACCACGATACTCAGATCACTGGCTTTAATAGGTTCCACGGAATGCACAATGTTGACATTGAGGCATATACGATTTACTTGATGGCAGGTACTCATATACAGCATACAATTTTCATTTCTTATCTTGAACAAAATTCTAAATGTGAACTGTGTTATTCTTTCAAAAACAAAACATTAATTTGTCAAGAAAGAATCTAAGTGCAAGTAAATGCATTAAGAAAATTAAGGATATATATATATATATATGCGCATGAAATTAAAATATGAACATCACATACTATTTTCCAAGTAATGTAATTTATACTAACATTATGATCAACAATACGATGGCGCCTCCTGCCGTTGATACTAGGATCACCAACATTTTGTAACCGTCAACAATGGATGGTATACCTGTAATTACAAATTATGTGTCATTATAATACATACCTGTATAAACATCAATTTTGTATCATCCGGATGAATTGCATGACTTTTTCCATACTGGAACTATTGCTTATTGTTTGTAAATAGAAAATGGACTAATGATTAACTGTATTGTATCTACAATATCTGGAGTGAAGAAAAATGCATGACAGAATTTTAAGACATATTTTGTGTTGTTGTATTGTATTTTTACATCCAATCAAGACATTTTACCAGCTTTAGGTGGAGTGTCACAAAATTTCACTTGTGCTATGGACTGACGCCAAGACAGTCGGGGATTTAGTCTAATCCCAAAGACGTTCAGTTTGTATGTCGCGTTCTTGACTAAGGAACAGTCACTTGACTAAAGAACAGTCACTACAATATTAAAGTATTTAGAATGACTCGGTACCGGGAATCAAACACGGGACTTCCCGAATGCGACTAGAACGCTCTACGACTACATCACCAGGTTTTTCAACTATGAACCAGTTTTATATATTGATACTATCAATTCGTAACTTTTTGAACATTAAAAAAATAATTGCAAAGGGTAACCATGGCCGGGTAATACGTTATATCAAAATATTAAGTGTCTTGGGTTTGAGTCCTAACCTGATTTTGTGAGAATTAGTTTTCAGTTCATTTTCGAAAGACGGTTGGTCTCCTCACGGGTACTTAGTACCCGGATTCTTCCCTCCACCATTAAACCTGAAAATGTTTTGTTGAGTGTAGCGTAGAATACTACTAAAACAGAACAAAAGATCAAATAACAGGGAATAATGACATTGCCATCAGCCAATTAATGTTAGTACGCAACTGAACTAGTCAGTGTGATGAGTAGGCATATCCTGTCATCGTCTAAGAAATGTTACCTTTGTTGTGTGTGGATTTTATAGCAAATTGTATGCCACCACTATACCCGGACTTGTTGGAGGCAGAAACACCAAAAAGCCAATGGCTGTTCCCTTGATCACCTACATTCACCAAAGCGAATGATTCATTGGAGGAATGCACCGACCAATGTAGATCACCCTGGAAAGAAATTTCGAGAAATTTAAACTGTGATTCAAAGTGTAAACTATTTACTATTTGCAGATTTAGTATACTATAGTCCCATGTTTTCATGGTTAAGAATAGATAACGTAAAAGTGTAGTACGTAATTAAGGAAAATTTAATAATATTGTGTCAGGAGAGTGATACAATACGATAAGAGGTGATTAAACGTGCGGTGTGACTACTCGAAGCCTTTTCCACACGCCAGAGATACCCCTGTATCTCAAGAGTGGCTACCTGTGTTTAGCGTGCAAAAATGATGTAATTTGTTACACGTGCTCGCTACGGATTAGGCGTTTTATATATATATATATATATATATATATATATATATATATATATATATATATATATATATATATATATATATATATATATATATATATATATTTATATATATTATGTATTTATTTATAAGGATAAAATTAGTAGGACATACCCGACAAGTCGGAACATTTTCGCCTTTACACCACATAACGATAAACGTTTGCACTTTCGTAATTTGATTCTTGTCCATATTCCAAGTTAACTGATAAATCCCGGAGGAGCAGTTTTTACAGTTTCCATCCACTTTAACGTTCCTGGGCAGAAAAGGGACTGAGAATAGAAAATTAATATCCATTATTTTTTTCGAGAACAGATGTAACACATGTCACTAAATGACAATTATTATTGCCATGGTATTTTGAATATTACATCCTGTTTTTACTTTTTAACCTTATAAAATAACAAAATGGATATTTATACTCGTTAAGAAAGGATATTTTCTTTTTTGCGTCATGCTTGTACTATGATCTCACAGACATAGACCTGTGCAACGCTAGTTCTAGTGAAGGTTGTTTAATAGGAAACTTTCGAGTTAGCCCTGATTACCGTTATAATCCTGTTTTTATTATTGCCAGTTGCGTGATTCTAAAAAAAATGTTCCTCAATGTTATTTCCGGTTTCGAAAATGCATATATAGCCCCCATAGCTCAATTGGTAAAAGCGCCCTGCAAGTGTTCGGAAGGTCCTGGGTCCGATTCCCGGTCTGTTCGCACATATTTCTCTGCCTGATACATTTCAGTAATTGGGCGTTCAACTAAATAACCCACTGTGGTATGTCTTAAGAGTCTCCTGGGTTTCTTTATACAAAATAAATTTATTGCCCTAAAAAGTAAAAATATTTCCATTTACTTTACATACGTTGCGAAGGTAAATATAAAAACTGGAAGAACATATAAGAAACAAAATCGAGAAGGCGCGAATAAATGCAGGATCATAACGGTAATCCGGGCTAACTCGAAAGTTCCCTATGCCAACCCTGATATTGCAGACGTTTGATGACTTGACCAAGTTTCTGTTTTAGATAGACCCATTTTCAAACAATATAATCGAACACTCGTTTTTCATAAAGAGTGTACAAAACCGATAAATATATTATTGCATTCTACGCAGTTATCTACGCAGAAAAAAATGTGTAGTAAACATTCTTATTAACATGGGGAATTGTGTGCAATATTTAAAATAACATTAAAACACGATATAGGTACAATAAACCTTAATTTAGAATCGTTTTACTGCTAGTCCATAAATTTTACCAAGCTAACCTGGAATAGTAGCTGGAATAACAATGTCAGTAGAGTTGGTGGAGAATCCTAGTTCATTAAATGAACACACAGAAATCCGATAGGACGATTCATTTCTTAAAGCAACTGGAAATTCAAAAGTCCCGTTCAAGTATGTTGTGTTGTACGTCCATTTTAGTATTTCTTTGGATACAGAAACTTGATATAGTATGAAGTTGTAGCCAACGTTGTCAGAATATATCTGGCTTGCAGGAATGGGCTGCAATTCAAAATTATCAATTTGATATTATAAATAAAAATAATGATAATATTAGCGATAAAACTGAATGCACGATTTGTTTTGCGAATTTCACTTTACCTGGAGTGAACATATTCTTGCCGAAGGGACTATATGTGAATAAAGATGAAGACACGCAGAAAGAAAATTATACAATCCCTTTTATTCTGATTATCAGATAGCAACATATTAAAACAACTACTGAAAGTACTGAAAGCCGGGCTTACAAATACGGAAGCAATAGCACTGCTTTTTTGACACAACATTATTGATCCTCTACATACATTCAAACTTGTTTGCAAACAGTGGGAGCCGGCTTGGTCCCGTGTCACAGTAGGTGTTGGCACGTTAAAGAACCCTCACTGCTCAATGGCCGTAAGTGCCGAGCATAAGCCAAAATTTGAAGCCCTTCACCGGCATTTGGTGACGTCTCCATATGAATGAAATATTCTCGACTGGGACGTTAAACAACAATAAACAAACAAAGCAAACAATGGTCTATAATCTCGATAAGAACGATGTTCACACAACACAAATTGAAAAAACTTTAAACCATCAGCGCTTATTGCAGGATACATTTATATTTAAATAAATCTAGTGGTATTAAGGCTTACCACAGCGTAGTCTACATAAGATATTATCGTTAACATACACCCTTACAGATCTACTTATGTTGATAGGTCGAATACCCCTGGGGCGAACAGGAACTAAATCGAAAGTGCTGTTCTCCTGTCTAGTCCGGCTGCGTAGTTACACTTAGAAGAACGGTTTGAACAATACCAATATATAGACCATATCAACACAAATATATTAAAGCATTTACCCTGTTAACGTAACGATATATCTAAACACTTTAATAATTTTGGCATACCATACATACACTATTTAATATATTAATTCACAATGTCCCAGGTCTTCTTGTATCGGACCGGCTATATCGTTAGTTGTTGCCTTTTAAAGTAGCCTTTCCGCCATTGCAATTTGCAGACAACATAAACATATCATTTCAGCAAAGTTTTGCGCTGGCACTGACGGAAATGTAGGCGCCACATTTGCATAAAGTCTATTGCGTAGTAGTTGACCGTGACTTTTGCCGATTTTTGCCTTTGGCAAAACCCGGCTTAAACAAATCTTTGTAGGTTTATGAAATTAATTTTACACAAAAATACACGTGGGTTAGTTACCTTAAAATACAGGAAAATTGTTCTTTCCTTTCTGGGTGAGATATTCGTGTAATAAAGTCTGTCGTCAGTAACTGGAGGTGCAGCCGGAACTTAAATGACATACATAGAGCTAATGATAATAATGTATAATAATAAAGTAATAATCATCTAAGTTCATTTGTGCTAAATCGGTATATAAAAAAATAAAGTGTTGTCATCTTGTGATAAGCGACAATAAGGGTGACATTTACACTTTTGAATTGAAATTATTTTTATTTTAAGCCCTCCTCTGGATTTCTCAAGAGGTCAGTGTTATTCAATATTCAGTATATCAATGTGATGTCTTAAAGACTTCCTGATAATTCCCTTATACTAATTAATTAATTAATTAATTAAATATGAAGATTAAGTACATTGGAATCATAATGTCTATAATACATAAGAAGTAACGACCAACCATATGAGGTATAATATATTTATATTTATTCATTTTTTATTTTTTATCACCGTTATACTCAGATGACGACTCATTGACGAAATAAGACGGATCCTTTTCTCCAATGTTCGCCGTGACACGACTTATCCGTGAAAAGATCGATACAATCTTACATGGTAGCATTGAGTGGATACGCAAATCATTCCGAGTAGTTATAGTCTGACTTTCTAATTCGAAAGTCCCCGATGACTAGACTTTTATACTTTTTCCACGAGGATTAAGTTATCCTTTTCGACGCAGCACACCCATGTTTGACTATTTTTATTACATAGAGGCATTATATAAAATTATCTACACGTCATACCGCGTGCTGTTTGTCTACACTATATGGTGTGGACAGAGAAAATCAGTCCTGACAAAATGGTGGAAACGCCTGTCCAAGATCAGGGGAAAATAACACTGTCTTTCTCTTGGGAAGAAAATGACCAAACACAAATGCGCTGAGTAGACAGAGAAATACAATCCATGTGATAAGAGTCCGGAGTTCAATCCCAGGGAAGTTTTCGAATTGGACGAACAAACTCTGATATATCCATATCCACTCGTCATACTCGCGTAATATTTTATTATCCTCCCATATGCAGTATTCTTACTTTATGATTTAACCATATAAAAGAAATACAATGTATTTATCTTATCTCTATGAATAAAAAGTGATATTGCTACTCCCATAGCGTAAAGACATAAGGACAATACTTACCCGCTTTTTCTGTAGATACTTTAACAGTGGTATTATTACTCCACAATACAGAGCCTTGTGGACGTCCAGATACTGTTATTTCGTATGTAGTGAACGGTGTGAGGTTCTGGATTGTGTACTTTACGGTGCAATTCGAGGACTCAATATTCAACTAGAAAAATGAATGATAGCAATGATATTGGTTACATGTAGGCAGATGGGAATACTATCACAATCATTATCATCGTCATGAAAACAGAAAAAAAAACATAATCAAGAACGATGTGGTGGATGCGAAATGTGTGAAAGAGCAAGACTAAATGGATCTATCACCATGTTGTGAAAAGAGACGAAATACAAAGAAAGATGTTAGACAGTGTTCATGTCGATAGTAACCACCAATAGGTTTGTCGAAAAATTAAATCATTATTCCCATTAAAGATACGCAACTCCAATAATTTTCATCAACCGTGCAATACAAAAGTTTGATAAGAAATTGCATAGGGAAACATAAGAAAATATCCTTTGGGAAAGTATGTGTCCCGTGCAAAATGTGAGAAATTGATTTCCTCTTCTTGTCCTCTATTCTCGTAATCATTTCATTAGTTCCAATACTTTTAAATCATAAAAATTAAATATTTCAGCTTTCAATATTTGGATGTTTTGCCAGTTTATGAAAGACAAAACATTTATATAATGCATCATGAAATTACAATATAAGAATATCATAGAATCCTGTACGTGTGATTCATATTTTTCTTACTGTATATTGCGATAGTAAAATGACAAATCTTCACGATACGCATAATGAGTTTGGCTCCCCAATTGCCCTCTGCGACCTTTCTCAGTGTGACTGCTACTATTTCTGCATATGTTATTTTTCGATATACAAAGAGTCTGCTGGGCGCCCGTTCATTTCATAGACAAAGAATTAAACTACCGAACGAATAAGTTCATGACACGGGTATATAAAAGAACTCACATTTCTGTCATCATTTCGCAAATTTGTTGGACTTCAATTGCCAGTACCCGATTTTACTTTCTGTTGAATTATATATACCTGAAGTGGTCTTAATTTGTCTACTTCGTTATATACTTAGTTTTATTGCTTTATTGGTGTCGCTTTTGTTTATAATTTGGTATTTTTTTGACATTTAAATGGTAATATCCCACAATCAATTATATTTCACAAATGATCCGATATGCCAGGGCGTGTTCAACATATGAACATTTTATATACAGATGTAAACTACTCACTGACAAATTATTGACACAGGGATGTCGAAAACCGCGTTTGATGTCAACGTCCCGCAAATTTTACGATCGGTATAATAGTCTTGTTTGCGATTACTCTGTTTCACTAAGTGAAATATTGAGTTGCCTTTTCGTTGGCGGTTGTTGAGACGTCTGTACCAATTGTGACGAGGATTCCTTCCTCACGTATTCCATTTGGACTTGACTGTGGACTCAAGGCGGGTGTGACGGGTCGACAGGGGATGCTTACTCCTCCATAGTACCTGAATCCACCTCTAGGTTTCCAGAGGTCTGTGTTTATCCATATTTACCAGATTTGTATCTATATTCTGGACATCCTAAAGATTTATATTTTGGTATCTGAGATGTTTAATATTGGTATCTGTTGTTACTTGTAACTGTCTTTAATTTGAGGATTATAATCTTTCCAGGTATCTAAGATAAATATGAAGCTCCTTATATATGATACAATTCAAGTCTTATCAGGTCTGTGATAATACCGACGTCCTATTGATTATTGAGCCATTATGACCCCCAACATCCTGTTGATGAAGGTTTGTTATCATAAAATCGTCATATGTTGAATATGTTGTTTCCAACTTAAAATATACAGAGAGATAGAGATTTTGTTATTTCTAATGGCTTTAGATATGAATTGCGTATGGTTCCGCTTTTGTCTTTATTGTATGCAAATAGGCAGAATCGTAGAACTGTTATTTATTTAAATATTTTCTATAGTACAGACATGACCATATAAATCGGGATCTGTATACAAATGGTTATCCCGAAATCCCGATTATACTGCCCAAATATCATGAGAATCAACACAAACGGTCATGACAAGATTAGTTCAATGTTGTTATGCAAGTATAACAACAAAAACGCCTATGCTTTGAAGCATACTGAATGTAAATATACAGGAAATAAGAAACATATCATTTACCATACGAATCTCCTCTCCACCAATAGCTTTATATACCACTGTATAGTTTATTTTGCACAGTTCATAGACACAGCGGTAAAAGAACGCGTCTGTTAGGGTCCAGTGCAAGGTAACATTATGGCTCCCAACTTCCGTCCTTATAGACAAATTCGACAACATGACTGAAAAGAAATCCAGTATCAGCTAAATTGAAATTGAATGTATCTATAATTGTAGGATAACAGGGCTTACTTAAACAAAATAATCACCAATTTATATTTTGTAATGCAAATATAGTAATATACAACAGCGATGCTTAAACCACAGGTTTGCAAACTGTTGGTTTTTGCAAGCACGAATGTTATGGCTCTTTAAAGGTAAAATGGCACAACTGGGTTCTTTCAAAATCCAAAACAATACTGTTAAGATATTTTTCCAAAACTAGGGATATACTGGAAAATCAGTAAGACTTGCTCTGAATCCTTGCATTATTAGCTCTGATGTTTTTCAGTAGAAAAGTAGTCTGTCACCCTTGCTATGCTATCATTTCATACCTAAATCGGGCAAAGTTTGTCTTTTTCGTCGTTTCAAAATATTCGTTTTTGAAATTGTTCACGTGCCGGGTATATCGGGTGATCTCGACCCATTTTTAACTCATCCAATCGGATTCTTGACTTTATAATCCTTGACACATATGATTATAAACTGCCCAACTCCATCGGACATAGCGGCACGATTGTAAAACGTGAGGTACGCATACTTTTCACAGTTATATTGTTTTGATTTTGTCAATGTCAGCATTCAGGGTAACATTAAAGATCGGAAAATTTTTCTTATAGTGACCTGGTGTGTTTAATCATATATTCATCCGATTTTCTTCAGGTATCTAAAATAGCGTTAAAAACTATATTTTTACATAATACATGCACTTTCAAATAAAAATCATGTCCTGTATTTTAAAAATAAATATAAAACGCATAAAAAATCTACCGACTTTAACATAGTCCAAACGCATAAAGGACCGAGATTCCCTGACCGAATTACGAACTACATTTTACATGGCGAAAGAGTTTATCTGAAAGGTCATTGCATACGGAAATACAGCTGGATTTTTTAAGGTACGGGGAAACTTAAATTCTAATAAAACAAATAACTTCGAAAAGAAGATCTTTTACAACGTTTGACTTGTTTGATAATGTATTTGATAACACATTTTATCATATTCTCGACTATATGTCAGGGGACAAAAATAATCATTGTGACAGCTTATATCGCTTTAAACTTGTTGTGTTTGTAAACATCACCGCACTGTACTTTGTCATAGTATCTTACCTGACGTCATAACTGTATGAAGGTACATTGTTGATTCTGTTTATAACTGGATACTTTACAACTGAATACCCTTCAGAGTGCATTTATTATCGATATTGATGCCGTTTGAGTGACAGATAAATATCATCGAGCCCTAATGGCATACATACTGACAATAAATACACCAGCGCTCAGTTGTTATATTTACATATCATAGTTTTCATATTGAAAAACAAATTAATAAGATTCGGTCACATCGTGATAGAATAGCGAATTTCAAGGCAGAAGAGTAACGTATAGAATATACCCCATTGATATATCTTATAATGACGTCATATAAGGAATTTCGATTATATCTGAGCCGGCCTGGCTCAGTCGGTAGCGCGCTCGACTCTGGGTCGTGAGTTCGAGTCCCGCCGGCGACAGATTGGTTTCCTGTCTTTCGGATGAGACAGTATAAGCTGGAGGTCCCGTGTCACAGTAGGTGTTAGCACGTTAAAGAACCCTACTGCTCAATGGCCGTAAGTGCCGAGCATAGGCCAAACTTTGAAGCCCTTCACCGGCATTTGGTGACGTCTCCATATGAGTGAAATATTCTCGAGTGGAACATTAAACAACAATAAACAAACAAACAAATCGATTATATCTTATATAAACGCAGTCTAGATTAATACAAAGTCAATGGGTGACTGCTGCTGGAAATGCAATAACACCACGGTATCTACAGCATTTATATGAAGAACTAAATTCATATTACATTTTATCTGTCAATTAAAGAGACAAAACTAATTATAGTTTACCATTGTGCGTTGTATTCACAACGTATGTCCTATTTGTTATTCCCACTCGGTTAAAGCCATCGACGTATATTGTATACATGGAGTACGCCATTATATCGTTCCATGTACATGTCAGTCGAGTCTCAGAGGTTTCTTGTCTTGTACATAAGGTCTTGGCACTGAATCTGAAACAAAGTCATACGTGAATGAAAATAACGAGTGACGCTAACTAAATCGACAACTACCTTGGCTCAAGAAAGACGGAGTTGCATCAAGAAGTATAAGCAATAAATAGATGATGGGTAATTGTTGTAAGTAATGAAGTTCATAAGACTGCAACAGAGGCATATTGAAGTGTTTGGATAATATATGCCTATAGAAAACACAGAAGTTGGATTAGCTGTTATGGAAGTTACCTAATTCATTTGTGTTCATATCTGATTAAAAGTTTTCCCTAGCATTAGCGAATAAACGATATATCTTTTGTTTTTTACTCGACCATAGTAAAATATAGAGAAAATTTCCGATCCAGTACAGGTATAGTATTTCGAAATACATTTAGGTTTATTATTTGACTTTATATTATACCACCTTTTCTTTCTGAATGATACACTGATATTAAATTCGAGCTCAACTGATGAAGTCTTATTGACAGAAACGGTCGTCTTGAGCGTTGGTGGTTTTGGCCTCTTTTGTAAAACTATAACTTTGGTATTGTTAATAATATATAGTCAGTAATATTGACGTCACGTCACAATACAATTTATGCTGTAGTGTGTCTGCGGCATCTACAATTCTACAGTGCATTGTGTCAGATTTCATTTGCTTATATTTCCAATATACATGTATTTAAAAAAATGGGATAAAAATAATCAACTCCTACTCTGAGGGTATGACAAAGGAATCTCAATCCTGGGGATAAGATTCTTGAATGACAAATTCGCATTTAAGAATCTTACCCTCGGAATGAGATTCCTTTGTCATACCCTCAAGGTAGGTGTCGATTCTATAAATCACACACTTAAAGATTGTAAGCGTCAAAAGATACGTACCCATCTGTTCCTCTGACTGTCCAGTTTGATAAAATGTCGTTCTCTTCATCTTGTAGTGACCAGCTACATGTCATCATTGCGGCGTCTACTACACTGCAGTTGACATCTTGGGAAATTCGAGGGGGGTCTGATGTCACCAATCAAATGGAAAGAAAGTAAAGATAAGACAATGTTGACCCTAAGTCCAGAAGATATAAAACAAATCTTGTAAATTGTAAATTGGGATCCCAGATTACATAATATTCCATGACCTGCTCAGCAAATGATCATTCCATATAGAGCGGTAAACAGGTCAGATGTTATTAGTCTTGTTATCGATTACTCAGTTTCACTAGGTGAAATGCTGAGTTGCCTTTTCGTTGGCGGTTGTTGAGACGTCTGCACCAATTGTGACGAGGATTCGTTCACGTATTTCATTTGGACTTGACTGTGGACTCACGGCGGGTGTGACCGGTTGACAGGGGATGCTTACTCCTCCTTGGCGCCTGATCCCAGCTCTTAGTTTCCAGAGGTCCATTTTTATCAAATTTGTATCTATATCCTGGACATCCTTAAGATTTATACTTTGGTATCTGGGATGTTTTATATGTTGTCAGAAGAGAAGGACACGAGGAATATCGTGTAAAGTTACCTATACAGTAGAGGTTAATGGTTCGTCTATACAGATTGTGGCGAGGTTTATCGCTCACTTGATGTATTTGAATTTGACTGTAAAGCGGTCGACGAGGGATACTTACTGCATTTTAATTGCTTGAGAAATGCAGGATTTTATTTTCCTATTGCAATTGATTAACTCCATCTTACTATTTGTACATGTATATGAATACCACACTGGACCTGATCAATATAAGATTTTTATGCCTTTGTGTAGTTTTTATTTGTTATTGTAAATCAGGTACAAGTAGTTATAGTAGAAAAAATCGACATAATTGTTTTTGGTAAACACAGCTAATGTCCTTTAACAAAGAATATATGGGAATCCAACATGAATGTATTTTACGCACATAAGAAGTGAATTCAATTTGTCTGTTTACACATTAAGTATGTCACTAATAATCCATTTAAGTATACATTTTATTTATCGGGAAATTAACAACATATGAAACTTACAATCAACAAACAGTTGCATGATTCGGTATGTTTCATTGTACGAACATCTGTACTTCCCCCGGTCTTGAAGAGTTAGGTTTGATATTGTAAATGATTTGCTGTTGCTGGAGATTATCTCCGTCGGAAGTCCGGACCAGGTACCTACCGGGAGATACCTTTGGATAAGCAACATACTGATATTTGGATTCTGTGTAATGATAGAGCAGATAATTTGTTGAGATTCACCCACTTCACTGAATTTTAAGCCTGCGGGGGTAATTCCTGAAAGATATATTTATAAACATTGAATATTTATACTGCATCAACTCTAAAGATAATACTGAAGATGAAGAACATTTCATTTGATATAATGACACAGCAAATAAATGCTCAGAACTTTTCAAAATTAAAATGGATAAAGATTTTCTTCTCATGAATTTCACGAATAAAGAAACTCTCATTAAACTGAAGAAAACGTAGATAATGTTTCCAATTAAATAAATTACCTCTAATTTACCTTGATAGTATACTTGTATCCAGAACTGACCGCAGTAATGTACTCTTACTACATATTATTTCTACTATGTACTGTACTTCAGTTAGATATTATTATGAACAATGTTATTCTATTATCACACACACACACACACACACACACACACACACACACACACACACATATATATATATATATATATACAGTCGAACCCTAATATATTGAACTCAAAGGGGAATGATTATTTTTTTCTTTCAGATAAACAGAATTTTCAAAATAATAGTTTTATAATGGTAATAAAGAAATCTGGCCAGGGGATAAAAATCATTTCATATAAAGCGGTATTTCATCGTAAAAGATTTCAATATAAGTGGGTTCGACTGTATATTCATTCCTTTCTGTTACATGTATAACTTAATACATGTCATTATGTATTGTACATAAACATTTATTTATGGTGAATGTCAATAATAATTTGAATTTGAAAATACGACTGTAGATATCAAATGTATTATGTCTATGGGTAATTGATCCTTTTGCCGATCTATAGATATATATTTATATAGGAAAACATTTTCATAAAGCCCCCATTTCATTTACCATCTCACTTAACGCCTCAATCTTTGAGAGTCCACTTTTCCCATTTTTCCTAAAATTTCATTTAAGGTTTCCCTCAACTAATCGCCGAACCCTTTTAATGGAAAATTTTGGCTGCACAAATGGTGGCAGTGAAAGAGGTATTTCTGTAATTAAAGCAAAAATACATACTAAGTTCATCTGCTGTAGCCAAATTTGTACTAACTTCCATCAGCACAAGTATTGTAAGAAGTACACAGCGAGTCGTCAGTTGCATTTCCTGAAGGAAAACAAATGTTCAAAGTGTATAGAAGATGTAAACGTGGAAATAATAGTTAAGAAGTCAAATAACTAGCCGATTTCTCTCGGAATGAATAACATTTCGTTTCTCTTTGAATACCCATTGTATAAGAATATAGAAATGCAGAGCATTGTTGTTATATTGTAGGAAAGATACTTGCATGTATTCCTGAGTTTAGGTATAGTATTAGATAATTTAAAAATAATTCTTACACATTGAAGTCATTAGAAGTATATGTCCGTACAATGCTTTACAAATGTAGCAAATATAGAATATTCAGCATTTTTAAATGTAACAACCCCTGTAATTGAATGACTTGTATGTATATAACAGTAAGTATGGATACAGTTTCTGTGCAGAGACAAACTATTTATTCATAAGAATTTGACAAACTGACAAAATACATCTTAGCTTCCTGCGAGGTTCACGTTGAGACTTCATGTTTAAAGTGCGATGCTCTTGCCACTCGGCCAAGGATGTAGCCAATTGTGGTCGTTCAATGGTTGCTCGTACCCAGAAGTTATATCTTTCTGAATTTGTCTACATCCTCATAGTATGTGTGACCAGTCAATGCCTACTCCCTCCATGGTACCTAATTACACTTCTGTATGTTCCAGAGGTCCGTGTCTGTCCAATGTTCGCCATGTTTGAGCATTTGATCAATAACTTCGCTACTTTTTGCGCATTTGACTATGATGCATTATAAATTATATTATCCCCTGCTTTATGACCGTTCGAGTCCCCGACGGTACACATAAACCCAGTACATGTACCTGATGTTTCGGTACCAGTTAAATATTTCGTACTAAAATAATATTCTGATTGAATAGCACCGTTTAAATGCTAAACACCACCAAAGCTAAAATAGTCATCTTTTTAAAGTGGTAAGTCTTAACCGGATTTGGGAAATACATTTAGGTTTTTTTGTGGCATTGTATGATACCAATTTCTGTTTTCAAACTCTTTTTTTTAATTTGAGCTCAACTAATGAAGACTTATTGACAGAAATGATGATCTTGAGCATTTTCTTTTTCGGTCTTGTTTGCCTTTTTAGCAAAACAATCACTCTGATATTATACTGATGACATTTGTATTTTATTTGAAAAAGAATACAGAAGATATCTAATGCATAGACGAAATAAATTCGAATTAACTCGTGACTGATAATGAAAGGAATTGACACGGAGGTGTTTTGACAACTAGGCTCAAAGGTTTGTTTTAGTAAAGAAAAGTAAATAAACATCGAATATTCTTAACTTTATATGCTTAATGAGTGTAATTTGTTACTTGTTTATTTTTGATTCAAATCGTTTATCTTGAGTAATTACGAAGCTGTCCGTGAAAAGAATATTTACTGTAGGGATTACGTAAAATCACGCTTTAGATAAAGGTACATCAGTACCAGAAATAGTAGCAATTGTCTATATGAAGAACAAAGTACAATAAAACAAATAAAGTTAGCATTTACACAGATAATACTTGACATTGTGACTAATTGTGTACACCGTTACTTAACGTTTAAAAATACTTTCATATTTCAAGACATTAAATAAGATATTTCAATAACAACATACCTGAAATCAATTCTTCACAACAATCGGAGGAAAATCTGTAACATGCATGAGTATGGATGAAACGAATGTAGAAAAGTTTAGTCGCACACAAATAAAGGGGTCATAGTACGGTGATTTGATAGAGACTTTGTCTAAATAAATATGTTTATCAACGTTTTGTTGACTGAATTGTTAGCACTGATCAATCGTAATTCCGAGATAGTAGATTTCCTATCAAACACTTAATATTATCATCACAGTACGAGTCATACACGATACATTTTAAAAGTTTTAAAAGTGAAGGCCAATAGAGCAAAGGAGATAAATCCAATTAATTTGATATCAATGGAATCATTGTTTTAGTTATAACGGGAATATCTAGCAATGGGTATCGAGTTAACCATGTATGTGCATTTGCGAACACTTCCATCATTCCAGTTATATTTTTCATGACACGTATATATGATATGGTTCGATATCAAGGCCGTATGTCTGACGGTGTATTATCCGATTCACATAACTTTGGTGGGATGGAGTAACCTTTTGATTATCATACAGATGGTTTTACTCATTATTTGGTTATATCAGGCTTCACAGGAAATGTGTTTTATTAGCAATTGGATATTGGTGACAAGTAGGAAAGTATGATTGTTTGTTTTTGTTTGTTTATTGTTGTTTAACGTCCCACTCAAAAACCTTTCACTCATATGGAGACGTCACTAAATACCGGTGAAGGGCTTCAAATTTTGGCCTATGCTCGGCACTAACGGTCATTGAGCAGTCAGGGTTCTTTAACGTGCCGACACCTACTGTGACACGGGAAATCGGTTTTTACTGTCTCACTCGAACTCACGGCCTCACGATCAAGAGTCGAGCGCGCTACCGACTGAGAGGAAAGTACGAGGGTCGATGGATAAGTTTTGAGCCTTGTATTGAAGGAGTTAAATAGATTTGCCCATTGTCAGCCTTTCAGCTGTTCTTCGACTATTAAGTGTAACCAACGGACGGTGTCATTTTGTCACGTTTTTTGTCGAAGAGGAAACACTCTAAAGTAAACAGGGCAAGTGACTTTAGCAAAATGGACAAAATTGTCGCGAGAGCTGTGATTCAATATTCATTCAGGAAAGGTCTAACACCTAAAGCTATCCATGCTGATATGGTACCAACACTAGGTGAGGGTTCCCCTCCATATGCTACCGAAAAAAGGTGGATGGCCAAATTTAAGCATGGCAGGCAGAGCCTTGAAGGAAGATCTTGAGATGTGAAAGCTCTCAGCACGTTGGGTACCAAGACTGCTGACAATTGATCAGAAGCGCACAAGACGGAACATGTCGCGTGTTAATCTGAACCTTTTAGAGACAGATCCTGTCAACTTTCTGACTATGGATGAAACATGGGTCCATCATTCACCCTTGAAACAAATTAACAATCTAAACGATGAAAGCACCTTGCTTTGCCTCCGCCAAAGAAGTCAAAGAATGTTCCATCAGCTGGAAAGGTAATGACCTCGGTTCTGGGTTGCTGATGGTATTCTAATGTTAGATTATCTCCAAAAGGGACAAACAATCAATGGAACTTATTTTTCTATCACTTCTTAGGCAGTTTAGAGAAAGAAATAAGATCAAGCGCCATGGAAAGCTCAGTAAAGGTGTATTGTTTCACAAGTCTGTCATTGCAATGGCTGCCATTAATTATTTTGGCTTTCAATTGATTCAACATCCCCTTACTCTCCTGATCTCTCTCCATATATATATTCCCAAAATTGAAAAAGGTCATTTCCGGAATCCATTTCCAGACAGATGATGACGTCATACATACAGTAGAGGACTTTCTGGACAGTCAAGAAAGGGATTTCTTTTAAAAAGTGACATTGGGGCTCTTAAACATCGCGGGCAAAAAGTGTATGGACAATACGTCTTATTTCCATTAGTGGAGGCGCTTTTAGTAGTGTCTCCTGGACAACGTGTAAACAAATGAACTTCAACATTGCGGCAAATACAAATTACTGTTGTTTACAATGCGATTTGTTAGGATAAATATTGAAGTCCAGAGGAATCCAACATTCCAACAAGAAAAAAAAGATAAACTTTTTGACTTATGTGAGATTGCTGAAGCATTAAATTTGCCCAATGTCGAGTGTCTGACACAATATTTATTTTAAGTCCTTCTCGTCTTACTAAATCAAGCCACTTTTTCTGACTATTGCCAACCTTTGGCAACTGGTAAAATCGAATATCTGGGTTTTTTCCCTGCTATCCGAGATGCAGTCTTTCACGGGTATATATGACATTTTCAATCTATCAAGCTACTTTATCTACACGTTATTGTGTTGTCCCTGTAGTCTTGTAAGATCTCGTGAGATTTGAGGTATTTTTGTTCTTCGGGTCAAAAGAGTGATAAAAGGGCGGTAACTTTGATATGGTGGTAATAAGACGTATTGAATAAGATTATGTTGAAAATTAGTGCAATACGTGTCCCGAAATACAAATCCTTATATATGAGTATCAACACTTATCAATCCGCCCCCATATACTTTTGCCATTATAAATCAATGTCGCTTTTCTGTATTTCCTAAACTTTGAACTTGTCCAGTCGAGAAAGGGTAAAGGGTCCACGAGAATTTAAACTGCCAAATTATATGAACTGGGTTATATCTATAAGACATCATCAAAATAATTCCCGATTTTTGTACCAGAGGTTTACAAATGGTCGTTTACAACCTTAAAAGATTTTTTTCATAAAATTATATTTTTTTTCATAAAACATTATCTTGTAACCCGAACAACATCATTAATTGAATCGTTTTACAACTCACGCCTCCAATTAAGCCGCGAAAGGGTGAATATTGTTTCTTGTTTTACATCCCGCAAGAATTTTTTCCACTTATATGTCATTAGGTTTAGGTGAAGTGCTAAAAATTATGGCCTGTGCTACGGACTGACGCCAATGCAGTGAGTGTTCCTTAAGTGCCACGCCTTTTCCAACGCGGAACCTCAGTTTTCAGTATCATCCAAAAGACACGTGACTTTCAGTTCGTGTGCCGAGCGCTTGGCGACGGAACAGTCACAATATTTTTTTTTAATCTTTGGTATGACCAGGTAACCGGAATTGAACTCAGAACCTTCCGCTTGCGAGTTGAGCGCCCTACCACTAGAACACGGCAAACGATCACGAGGGTAAAAAGCAGCTATATTGTTAATGACATTTTATAATACCATGCAGCAAAATCTCAAATCCAAGGGTTCTTAACTTCTTTTATATCAATAGTCAATTCATCAAGTCAATACCAAAAAATATAAGTTTACATAAAAATAAACGTTTAACATTACTAACAGTAAAAGAGCACCTGTATGGCATTGAAATAATTTAATATGACTTAATTGTTTAGTGATATTGTAAATAACCCTTTTCATGTCCCCGTCAAACGTTTTACAGCGTTTATTTCACTCGCTATATCCAACGAGTTTGGCTTTTGACATTCACTTGATTCTTTAATTGTTAATGTTCACTTAGAGTATGCTTTTGACATTCACTTGATTCTTTAATTGTTAATGTCCACATAGGGTATAAAGAGTTCAAAGAATTGTTTTAATCAATCGAATGCTTTTAAGTTGATTGTTGAAGGGAAGTGGATATTGTGCTATATTCGTGCATTTCCTAATTGCCTTACCTGAATAAGAACAATGTCGCCCTGATAAGAGATTGTTAGGTTCTCCGAAGTAATTTATAAAAGGCAAACAGGTCGAAAAGCAATTATGATCATTGTGTTTTAGACGGTATATTGATGCACTGCCACTTTCAGTATAATTTAATTTGCGATAAAATTTGCCCTCACAGAAATGTAAAGCATTTTATTGAGTGTTTGCGTTTATTTATGTACGGGTTTGTAATGGAAAGATCTTATTAGAGAGAACTCAAATAAAACAAAATAGCACAATACATGTTAGTATTGAATGTAAAATCATTTTGAAATTTGGATTCTAAATTATACACTCCGGAATTCTGACAGTGGACAATGCCATTCTTTGAAATGGATGAGTCCAAATGTGACTACAGGGGTCAATGAGTTACAGAAGTCAAGGGAATCGAACCCTGGACCTCTTGAATACTCTTAACTTTCTTAAGCATTGATCATTAGAATCTGGTAAAATGTTATCTAGAATCTTATATAAAAGCTAAAAAAATTATTGGTTGATGTTGATGAAATGACTGTGTTCTATTTGAAACAAAATAGAAACTCAGGTGTGCGTGTATGTGCATGCACATATGTATTTATGCATGTATGTATATACGTACGTATGCATGTATGTAGGTACATACGTACGTATGTATGTATGTATGTATGTCTGTCTGTCTGTCTGTCTGTCTGTCTGTGTGTATGTATGTGTGAACGTGCGTGCATGCGTATGTGTATGTATGTAGGTAGGTAAGTAGGTAGGTAGGTAGGTTTCTACATGTTTATAGGTATGAATTCAACAAAAGATTACCTTTTTAGATAAAGGTGTTGACTGTTTACAACATTATGCAAAATCTGTTTCGTGACACTTATTTATAATATCGTAACGGCACAGATAATGGGTTATTGTGACTGTAATCGTTCTTATGCCTCGTACACACAAAACATAAAGTGTTTAAATACCAAACAGAACCAGATTTAAGATTAATGCTCCCGCCTTTTAAGAGGTGTCAAAAACTACTTCAAATTAGCATTCAAATAATTTTATTTTTGTCTTGTAACATTTAACCATTCCTTTCTTCAAAATTCATTTGGAACAGTATAAATATACATATTAAACGGTCGTTGTTCTTACTCTAAACATTGTATGTTGAATATGCAATTGTGTTTTCTTTTCATATTGAATTTTTAAATTTCTGGTTTACTTTTCTTCCTTCGGTCTATGTTCACCTAAGAATCTTTACTTATTCTGTCTACATATATATAAATATCATAAAGATACATTCTAGAGCCCTTCATGGATGTTTATACAATATCGCAATAATAGATTTTATAGATATTTCTATTATTTCTGTGTAAATAAAAGTTATAATTCTTTGTTTTATTTATGTATGCTAATGTATAAACGAGTGCATGTCCACACAGTGTAGAGGAAAACCTAAACCAAACATCATTATCTTCTTAATATAAAGTAACTAGAACTTTACCTGTTAGGTCATGTATAAGTTCATGTTTACTGACTTAACATATGGTAGCTGAAAGGCTCAATAATGCATAGTATGGTAGTTCTCTATATTGAGACTATCACTGATATCCCGATGATTATTAACCCTTTCACCTCTGAATATCTGAGTGCTATGCTCTTTTCTATTGGGATAAGACCAGTCTATTATGGTCTGCAGGGGTGAAAAGGTTAAACAAACAAAAAACTACATGCTACAGGGCTCATCCTACCACTAGTCAATTTAGCCATTGACTGATTTGTCTAGAGATATGCTAAAAATTGTAATTGATAATTTTCTAGCTTATATGTTTTGTTCTGTTTTGTTGTTCATAAGAAAAAATATGGTGAGATCACTGTTGACTGTGTATGAACTTGAGTAAGGCTTTCAACAGAATTGTCACCAACAAATTCTCCAAATTAAGTCAGACTTGCAAATAATGTGCCACATGTTTGACACACGTAAGCTTGAAGCTGCCGCCATGTCGGGTAAAGTAAGCAAACATATTGCGTTGGGTTTGCTAATCAAAATTTCAGTTGGACTGATTCATGTACCACGATAATCGATAACATTTGTGCGGTACTAGTATCTCCAATGGTGATGGAACGTAATTCTACGTAATCTTCCCGCTGAAATGACGTTAGCGCGGGTTATCGTCTTCTATCGTCATTCCATCACTAATAGAAACAATAGTCCCGCAAAAACGTTATCGGGTATCACGTGGTACATGAATCAGTCCCATTGGCTAAGATTTAGCTTACTGTTTTCTGAGTCCAGGGTGAACCCTGCATTTACATACAAGAAATTCATAGCTACGTCTAAAATGATGGGAGAAAATTAAAGGAAGTCATCGACAGTGTATGATATAGAAGTTGTTTACGAGTAAATGTGTTAATGATGTAACAGAAAACTCATATAATTATAGTTGTAACCTCGAAGAATAATGGAGCTGACCTGGCTCATTCGGTAGCGCGCTCGACACTTGATCGTGAGGTCGTGAGTTCGAGTCCAGCCGGAGGCAGGTTGGTTTCCTGTCCTTCGGATGAGACGGTAAAAACCGAAGTCACGTGTCACATGGCATGGGCCAAAATTTGAAGTCCTTCACCGGCAATTGGTGATGTCTCCATATTCATGAGTGAAAGATTCTTGAATAGGACGTTAAACAATAATAAACAAACAATCGAAGAATAATCAAAGTACCGAAACAAAATGACAAATGATACAGCTTTGATTACACAATGTCTCTGAACATTCATACAGAAACACTTCAGTGTCACGGACACGTTTGATTTTCTAACAAACAAAACTATAATTAAACATACAGCTGTCAGCATTAATTAAAAATAAACACTGAATTACCTGGAACACGCAAATGTAGGTCCGGATGACAAATATTACATAATCTACGTGTAAATACAACAGCATTGCGCGTGAGAATAAACACGAACAATCAAGTTTCATTAATTTAAATAAAAACTATCTCAGGAAATCGAAAATCGAAATGTCATATCAATCTGCGTTACTAATATAATAAACATAATACACAAGTTATAGTTTTGAAGATATAGAGGCCAAAACAAATGCTCAAGACGATCGTTTCTGTCAATTTGGCCTCATAAGTTGAGCGCGAATTTAAAATAGATGTACATATCTTCTAAAGAAACTGTTATACTAAATTCCACTCTTTGTCGTATATTTCCAAACTATATATAGGAATATATACGAACTATATTTTTTCCAGATACAGTTATTTGCCTAATTAGCATATTTTAGTTAGACAGAGAAAGGTGTTTCCTCTAGGAGATCGACAATAACAATCACACGTGTACATAGCAGTAATGACTATCGTAGGAATACATACATCGGTAATGTTATGTAATTGGTTTTATTTTTCTGTACAATATTTCAAAAACATCGTTGAATAATTATGTGGCCCTCTTAAGTTTTTTTTTTGTTTTTGTTTTGCAAAGATCTATATTCAAAAGCAAAATTTACACTTAACGCATAGATAAAAATAAACAAATAAAACATCACTCATATTTTTCTACCCTAATTTGCAATCTTGTAGACGCACGTCTTGTTGATCTGAGTGTAAAAATAACGGGTTAACTAAAACAGAAAGCATGCTTCAATCCTGGAACAAAAATAACGTAAAATCGGTCAAGGTCTACAACGGGAAATGTGAGAATGGAAACTTGATAAATGAAAATGAATGTTGTTATCTAGTGAACCAATGATTACACGTAATATTCAGATTTATCCTTTTAAAATCATCTACAATTACCGAATAGTAAAACAGGAAAGAGAGACGCACAAAATAATGGTAATATCTTCAAAGTTTGATAAGAACGAAATACATACAGTAATCAGACGCGTCTGCTAATTAGACGAACACGAAAATTCCATGCAAAACTAATGTATCTATTTCATTTTCATAAAAATTGTCAGTTGCTTCAAGTATTTTATCGTTGATCTACCGGTATCTGAAATTGAAATGTCTTTGAAAAATAACCATGTTTGCACTTTCTGAGATATCACGGGCGCATTTAACAGCGTGTGGCTGACATTTCGGTGTAGGTGTAATACTTGTCTGTTAATGCATTCTGCCAGTTTTCTTGCGGAAGGTCGGTGGTCTTTACCCGGGTAACCGGGGTTTCTCCTCCACCAGTAAAAACTGGACGCCATCATATGACTGAAAAATTGTTGAGTATGGCGTAAAACAAAAAATCAAAATCAAAAAAAAAATCAAATGCATTCTGAATATTGCAGTGCAACACGTGTACAAAATGCTAAACGTCACCTGATAGAAGACACACACACACACACACACACACACATACACATACTCACACACATATACACACACATACTCACACACACAATAAATTACATTGCATTGTGTAACGTTTGTTGCTAAGTACTCTCAAAGAAAAGCATTAAGTCTGTTGTTTTTTTTTCAATCAATAACACAAGAATTTTATTCTGCATATATATGTATAAAATGGTTGTCTTGAGTATTGTTTGAACATAAAACCGTTTGCATTTTAATATCCAATAACACATAATAAGAGCACATATATGTGTATATCTAATATATGGGATATTAGTATATCCCTGAGCACAAATACAACAATTGCCCATGCAAAGGGATTGCCTTAACTCAACTGTCACAAGTGTATATATGTACATATTACATATGTATCATTATTAATTATTTATGGTCGTTCTAAGACGAGTTCTACGATAAAAGATGTCCTTGGTCTGTAATAGAATATAAAAAATATATCTAAAATATATTTCCGAACACCAAATTGTAAAATTTTCGTTTTAAAATTGTTTTACTATATGATACTTGACTCATCGGAAAGAAAGAGACGCTTCAAAATTTGCGGTTACAAAAATTAGAGGACAATATATGTGGTGTTTTGAAATCTATTTTACCTTGCACCAATGTAAATAACACACATCAGAGAGAGAGAGAGAGAGAGAGAGAGAGAGAGAGAGAGAGAGAGAGAGAGAGAGAGAGAGAGAGAGAGAGAGAGAGAGAGAGAGAGAGAGAGAGAGAGAAAATGTTAATATAGACTATGTGGTCGTGTAACCAGCGTACCTCCATAAACAGAAAATGCATTGCTAAAGTAACACTGACAAGAATAATAAAGGAAAACATGGTCACCCAGATCCCACCTCTAAAAAAACTTAATTAGTCTTACATTTTTAGTAAATTTCAAGGTCAGTGACAAACATGGTTGTTTGTAACCCAGAACAAATTAACAAAAAGCAAGTAACCTTATATAGCGTTTGAAAATTAGTACTGTCCAAAATGCGTTTACAAAGAGTAAAAACCTTTGAAACACATTGTTATGGTTCTGGGATAATAAGAAGTTAACATATTGGAAGTAACTCACACCTACTAAAATTATATAGTGTACCAAAACTTGCATTTTCATTATACATAAAATGTTAATTTACAAGCAGTTCACTTCAGTAAACGTCAGGTTTAAATGATATAGTTTGAATTGAAATATCAATTTCAAAATTTTGTTTGACTTCCATTTAATTTGATCGAAGGTAAGTTTACCTCGATAATACTTAATTCATGTCATTTGAACGTATCTAACATATTAAGGTCATCACCTTTTAAAGATGTTTTTGACAAAATAAATGGATCACATGAGCATTCGAAAATATTATTTAAAGCTTTAGAAATAGATAGATTTAAGTATTCATAGCATTTACTTCGTGTGGTAGCAAATGGTGTACCATTTCTTAATTGTAGTAAATGTTAATCCGCCATATAGATAAATCAGTGAACTTTTTTTGGTTGACAAGTTACTGCATAATAGATAAATGAAATAAATGTCAACTCAAAAGTAAATTCATCTACACCCCGTATGTATGAAATTTTGTTCATTGTTGATGACAAAATCTTGAAATTATGCAATAAAGATTTGTAAGAGTAAAAAAACAAAACTTAGATACAACAAAAAATTAGATATGGCCTGTATGTTTTCTCTGTTTGAAGTTTTGTTTATCGATTTTGACAATTCTAATTATTATGCAAAATAAATTTTAAAGGGTTGAAAAATATAAGATATAACAAACTGATATAAGTAAAAAAAGAAACAACGAAAAAGCTATTATATTACATATAAGTTTCTGTGAAAATAATGTATACAGATAAAGTTGGAGCGAGATATAATAATAATAATAATAATAATAATAATAGTAATTTCAAAATCACATTAATCGTTACTTTTATTTTATTATTATTACTATGATTCAATTACCATATTATCCATAGAGATAATTTCAAAAGTAAGGAGAGACATTACACGGAAAAAATCATTGTTTAGAAATTTGAAGTGAAAACCATAAGAAATTAATCATCATAGAAACAGGCCATGTGTAACAATTACCAATCTTGCACTAGACTGTGTCCATAGCATACCCGCACCTATATCAAATTTACATATTTCAGTTTTAGATTATACTTGTATGTTCCAAGACAGCAATAAGTTTTGTTTATCGTCGCGGGTGACATTTCAATTTTTCAATATGCATGAACAATTCCAGTGTTAGGTAAACATCAACAATTCACCCCCCCCCCAAAAAAAAAAAAAACCTACGCAATTCCTAATGTTCTAACTGTATCAATAATTGAAGCCCTCGCAAAATTGAAAAATAACGTGATACAATTGATTGCTCTCTATACACATGGTAAAACATACGATATCCATAAATAATTGCAGATCTCCGGAACCTAGAACATATATCATTACTCTCAGTCCAATGCATTTGTAACTAGAAATATAACTCTGTTATTGCTGTTAAGTGACCCCCTACATATAATCAATTAATCAGAGCAACGGATCAGTTTGATTCTACAAATAGCAATTATTTTACACTGCATTACATTACATTTTTAAGTCATGTGTAAGTGTCAAAAAGATGACGTCATTTCTGTTACTCGTCAGTTTTTAATTAAAAGATTAATCCAAAAACACTACATTCAGTAAACGAAAATCAGAATCTACAGAACTCTTGACAATGACAATGGTGGCACGAGGAATAATTTTTATAACTTAATTAGATATCATATGCTGATGTAACCACTTAGCCACGGATGCCCCCCTCCCAAACTTACTGATATGAAAATACGACAGAGAGAATTGCTTGTTGGTATAGCCACTCTGAGACGTAAACATTCACATGGGGGTTTTATAAAAGCAAAGTTGTCATTGTTTGTTTACCTAACAGTGGAATTGTTCATGCATATTGAAAAATTGAATATATATAACGTAATTGGATATCATATGCTGATGTAATAATATACATTGATGTAAACAAAGTAACAAGCAACGATACAGTGACTGATGTATAAATGAAAATAGAAAAAAATACCAAACGTAAACATTCACATGAGAGTTTTATAAAAGCAAAGTTGTAATTGTTTGTACAGAAATATGATTTTACTGAATATCCAACAGTGTATGCTCCTAAAAATACATATTTTAAAACAACTAAATACACAATGTATTATTTATTCGCATATGTAGTATCCAATTCCAGTATTTTGATGAAAATCGAACATTAGACGGTTTTGTTTTAATATTTTAATTCACATTTTGTTTACCCAATTGTTTACTCAGTTGTAACTTTAAAATCAATTCAGAAATATAAGTTCATGTATCTGTCATTTCTAACTTCGGTGGCTGTATTATTTCTCAACCTAGCGCTTTCATCCCTACATGTCATAACAGTCTTAAACAATAGAAAATGACATACTACATAAGATAGTTAGGGTGAGAAAGGGATAATGTATATATCTACATTAACTACAGTAGATATAGTGCATCTTGTATCACTGGGTATATACAAATAGAATATCAAAACTTGCCTCTGGAAACAGTGCTGGGATAAAAAAAAATGAATTGGAGCCTCTCAAGGAAATAATCGCAATACAGTATATGTCAACGTAATTAATTTCTTTAAAACCAACTTAATTTTCAAGTTTAAAAATCAATACTAGACTATAGGATAAATATGAGCTCTAGACAAGGTATTGAAATCTGATTTAAAATTCAAAGTCTGATTAACTTTAGTGCGCGGAAGTTCAACTGAACTCTTTTTGCTGGTGTGAATGTATTTGTGTATGTATTTATGCGTGTGTTATTAACATTAATTAGTTTGGTGCAATATAAGCACTGCAAAATATGATTTTGATTAATTCGGTCTGTTACTCTTTTTCCCGTTTAAAGTTTATATTTCTCCATCTACTGCATGTTGTAACAAATACAATGGGATATATTGGATATATCAAGTATTATAACCATCGATTTGTTGTCGTGACAACCTCTAACCGCTTTCCGGCTATTTCCGGAAGAAGGCCAGCTAGTGCTGCATTTTTTTCTTGATCACTTTGGTGCTTCCCGGTAGGCGCAGATTGCACGTTTTCTTTAGTGTTTCTGTCTATGTCTATATTGCTAGACAATGTATCACAAAACGCAATGGCAGCTGTAGTGCCAAAGTTTTTACTTCCGGCGCCGCGACGGGGAATTTTCGCCGCCGTCAATGTATGGAAAAGAGATTGTTTGGTGCTCTCAATTGCCAATTTATAGGAGTTCAATGCTTTCTCAAGATCTGATGTACCGATACCAATTTGTGTTGGGATGGAGGGTGCGCTTAAATTAGCTGCGTCACTTCCTCTAGAATTTGTGTACTTAATATGGTGAGGAAGAGGCTTCATTTTCTTGGAATCGGTGGATATAAATCTTTGAGCAGGTGTGACTTTTTCGATTGGTTTTAGATCATTCTTACTGCCAATCGGTTTGATTGTCATCATATCAGACTGACCATGACCTACCTCCTTCTTACTACGTGGTGATGCATTCACATACTCTTTCTCTTTGTCCTTATTACATTGTGGTTTATAACTTAGAATGGACCGAACCGATTCCTGTCCTTCCTGCGGAGGCCTTCGAATTTGGGAATCTCTCTTCAGTTCTTTTTCTAGAGCGTTTATTCTAGTACTAATGTTATCTATGTACAGGTCACTAGAAGATTTATAAAGATTCAATGGTATATTTCTTAGATCTGGCAGCATTTTATCATTGTCTTTATCGGAGCCCGTCAAAGGCACTGATGGCTGTAAGGCTTCCGACTGCACGCTTTTTACACGTGCTTTCTTTTCTTTTTTCTGATGTGTCCTGTCGCTGTCAAGTGATTCTGGTTTACACATGTCAGCAATGGCACTTTCGGATTTGCAGTCTCTACTATGAAACTCTCGCTTTAATTGTCTTTTTAAATCTTTCTTGAAGCGTTTGTTTTGCCACGTCATCGACACTTTCTCGGGCGTTTTCTTATTCACCGTAAACCATTCGCGATTTGGACTTTGTTCCAAGAATTTGGTTGTTCTGTAATATCCGTTATTAGCGACATAACGATATGTCCCTTGTTCAACATTAGCTTTCCATGCTGCTATTGGGAGTGGGTCAAAGTCATCATTAACACATTTAACACATATTTTACTATCGATGTCGGCATCATCGCTTGCCGTCTGTCGTTGCCAGTCGTATTTTGTGGATCGTCGCTTTAGATTAAGACTCGGAACACCAGTCGGCAAGTACGTTGGGGAAGGTGTTATATTCTTCCAGCCGAGGACAGCTTCACCCCAGTCTGAATGCACAGTCCTTTTTATGTTTGTATTGGCTGCAGCATCAAAATCTTCGCTGAAATTGACCAGCTCGTTCGTAATTCCTCGGTCATTATCAAGATGATTATCAAACGACATAGTTTCCGTATGGGACGATAGGTCTTGAAATATCCGTGCAAATGTCATTAGTGAAGAGATTTCTGGTGTTAAACTGGGGTAAAATAATCCAATTAGATAATGTCAGTCTGCCTGAAAATATAAATTTCTTATTATCAATATAAGAAATGTGTAGTTTCGCTTTTTTGCCTCTATATTTGTATCATAACTATGCCTATGTTGACATAAAATACAGTTATGTTAACGTTAATATTATAAACAAAACTCATATTGGAATCACGTCTAAGACAAAATATTGATACATGTATGTGATACTTAATTTCGACTTATATCCTTTTATGCAAAGATGCAACAAATATTTCGACATGTCCCCCACCCCCCCAGGTCAATATGCGAGACTTATTGAATCTGATTTTTTTAATCTCGAGTAGTGTTTTACGCTACACTCAACAATTTTTCAAGTTGGCGGCCAGTATAATGGTGGAGGAGAGAACTCGGTTACAATGTACCCGGAAGGAGGCCACCAGCATTTTGCAAGTAAACTGGCAAACGCTCTCACAAAATCAGCTTAGGTTCCAGTGGGGCTCGACTGAACCTGCGCTGACCAGAAGAGAGACTTTATGACCCAAAGCGCGATGTTCTAACCACTTAGCCACGGATGCCCCCCCCCCCCCCCCCCCCCCCCCCCCCCAAAAAAAAATTATTGTTATGAAAATACGACAGAGAGAATTGCTTGTTGGTATTGCCACTCTGTTCTGGTTATTATCAAAGACCTTTTGTGTCCAAAACGTGACGAATTTGCGTGATGAAACTTTCTGCATGCATTTCGTAAGGTTTTCAATGCAAAAATCAAACATCTGTACTTAACAAGTTGAAATATTGTTTCATGCAAAACACTTTTGACACAAATGGTATTCAATAAGTCAAAAGTTTGAGTACGTGGTTACTTCTTGAATTCAGATATGGACGTGAAAAGATCATGTAATCCAAACAGGGTATTATCGATGTAGGGATACTTTCCAGATCCAAGAATTTCATATATACGCTGCGCCACTTTGACCTGATTGTGTAAACATTAAACTATGGCGTCTCTAACCTTTAGTCGGAACGTATTTGGACCTCGTTAGATTATATGTCAATCATGTAGGGGGGCGTTTTCCAATTGGCTTCCGCAAGTACACTGTCGACGGGTTTTTGGGGGCCTCCCAATAAATCACAAGGGCTTGGGAATCTTTTTAGAACGTAATTATATATGTTTTACATGCTCGATGTGCAATAAAAACGTTAGAAAAACAAAACCATTCCTGAACCCCTGTAAATAAACCCCTCAACCGTATTATACGCGATTAAAAACACCATTTAAATTGACAAAATAAGTACATAAGCAAGGTTTTCTTTTTAGACATATCATGTTCGTCTCATTCTTTGATCTATATCAACGTAATATTTAAATCTGTAAATTACAATATCCACATGACCTGTCTCGCCCTGTATATTTTCACTTGATAATCGAGTCCACTTGACTGCTGTTTGGGATTCTAAAACACTGTAAACATATTTGTCTGTATCACATTTTCTTTACAAATGATAATTAGTGAAGTGTTCCAATTCAACCGTTTTGTGTAGAATTGCACGTAGCCCCAGGCATACTAACTTCTTTTTTGGAATGAATATCAATGTTTAAAAATTAATTTTGGAAACCCAACGAATAATGAATTATTACTCATGTATTTAACCATGATTTAATTTTTACCATATGATTCTTGTGTTTTCCTGGCTTACTACTTAAGGATTTATGTAGAGCTACTCTAAAGCGCGGAATTACATTAAATCCCTTTGAGCACATGCAATTTACATTGTTAATTCAAAACTGACAGAGAAGAAAGTGGCTGCGGTATTTATCATTCTAATACCGTTTATAATTTCTGTTTGTTTCTTACAAATTTTGTCGATCTGAAAGCGTGTGAATCTATCCCTGCTCGTAAATCTACCACTCACTCTGATCATATATACCTTCATTGTGCTTCATAAGGAGGCAAATTAAAAACACAGAAGCATTTTCATAAATTACGAGTCGCAAAAATACTAGCATCGCGCTTTAATCTGCGAGGTCTCTCACCTCAGCGCGGGCTAGAGTCCCGTTGGAACCTAAGCTGATTTTGTGGGAAAGCGATGTAATTAATCAAAGTACTGAAAGTACTGATACGAGTTGATGGCAATCGTAAGTTTTAATGAAGTATATTTTAATTACGTTCAGTATACTGAATACTTTTTAATTCGGTAAAAGTAGGTTTTACAAAAAAGTAACTAAAAATCGAGTCATACATTTGGCCTAACCTGTGTACTGATGGCTTATTTATTATAGAAACAAACTATTTTTTCGTCATTTTAACAAGCAAAAATATACGAATAAAAGTGTGATTTGGAAATTTCAATCTTGAAGTTGGGTTTTTATTGCTGAAATGCACATACATGTGTAATTTTGCGTCAATATAATGTGTTATTAACCCCATACTGCAAAATGTGCTTTGCTAAACAACTTAGCATAACATAACATCAACTCGTAAAAACTGATTTGTAATCGCCCCCGTTTTTCTGAAATATCGCGTATAGGATCTGACTGACTACCAGCATATAACTGGACAATTATTGAGTGTGGCTCTTGAAAACAGCGTTTGTAAAAACGGCGCGATGGTTTACTTTAGGCCTAGTTGTCAGAGTGATCGTCTCAGATACTGGAGGCCGCATTTTGATTTCTGCGTGCAATGCCTCCACGAACCCTCTTTAAAACAGGAAGTGGCGTTTACTTCGCCAAGCGCTCAACTGGAGTCTTTCGGAGGTCTTGCGGTAATAGGACCCTCGCTATATCATAAGCAAGGCTAAGTCACCATTAGCTAGAGACCCCCAAATATATGTATTTAACAATAATGTCATTGACATGTCAAAGAAAACTTGTTTACCATAATTTTTTTAGTAATTTACTTTGGGGTAGGACTGTAATCTATAACACTTTGAAGACATGCAAATTGATACATGATCATTTAAAAATTTTAAATGATCTTTTTGAAAGCCAAATAAATATCCGATACAGCAACAATGAATTTAAATGTCTGGTACATTAGCTAGAAATATTATATAGAAAAACGCATTTGACACCAATAAACAGAAATAGCGTATTGGAAATACATGTACATGTAGTTTGGTAGTCTCTACCTACTTGCAAAACTAATTCTACTGTCATGAACGATGGGGTCACGTAAGTATTGTCACGGAATGTTAAAAAATTATTTCGATTGCAAGACGCGATGTATTCCTAGTTCAACATCAAAGACAGGTGCTTAGAATCCACCTCTCCAGTCGAATGTTACATGTAACAAAAGAAGCCCTGGTGAAATAGTAAAATACGGAAGTAATTGCAATATTTCTGTGTGAAATCACATCAACGGTGAGCGCCATTGAAACATCAGCATAGTGTCAACAAAAAGCATGACGCGTAAAGAAAATTCAAGAGTAATTAAAAAATAATAATAAAATACGGTTAGTTCTATACGTACCTCTAATTAAAAAATCAGTGAATGATTTTAAAATATCGTTTAGATCTACAAGAAATCTCAAACTGGAAATCTTACAAATCTCACTTTAATCCTCTAAATATTTTGATTCCATTATTTAGATTAACCTCGCTGTCCACTCATGTGTCGGTAGTGTAAAAATAATCCGAATCGGGTCAACATTTATAATTAATTAGTCGAAACAAGGTCATATTTTTCTTTTAAAAAATGTTCCGTCAAGTGCATTTTACAACGTCAAAATCTGTTGCAAATTGCACACTGTCCCGTTTCTATATTCATAAAGCCATGCACTTTAAATGTCAGCAGACAGAAATATTTGGTGTAAAACTAATCCTTTTATCTTCCGTTTGATTATAAACGACATCCAAATAGTCTGATCTCTAATGTAAACATCCTGTGTCCGTCGCCTTCCGTAAATGTTCGACAGAAAAAGAAACTTGGAATACAAAATAGTACGTCTGCTATTCACTCCTAATTAACATCTCCGTTTGTGCACGTCTTACAACAACAATGACACTTTATTTAAGTGTTACGGATGTTTGTAGTGTATTTCATGGAGCGCGAGAGAAAGCGTGACCTCTCACCATAGGCAACAATGAATTCTCGTTTACTTCCTGTTTGTCGCATATAACATTGTAAAATATTAAACATTATCAATTTCCGTATTATAAACCTCGATTTAAAAGAATATTTTCTCAACTACTGTGCGTTGATTATTTTTTTTTAATTATTAAAAACACAATAACAATTGAAAAGGTTAATATATGTTTTGAATGTATTGTTCTAGTTTTTGTATGCTAAAATCAAGTGGAAACAATATATTATATATCTCTTTTAATTTCAATAACGTATAATTTAAGAGAAAACTAAAATTACTCATCATATTTCTAATTTAAAATGCAATAACATAGATTGAAAAGAAAATTTTATTTTTTCTTATATTTTCAATGATGTAAGCGATAAAAGGGAAGTGCGCATACCCCAGTGCGCGAAAACATTTACCGCCGAGCTCATACTCTAGAGAAAGCTAAACCAGTTCCATGAGAAAATGTTACGGAGAAGAACACGAAAAAATCCCATCAGGAGCTCGGTATTCCTGGCCAGTGAACAGTGGCAGTATACAGGGAATACTCTCAAAAGTTTGAGACAGGTTAATCTCTTTAGACCGTTCTTTAAATTGTACAAAAACAAAAGTTGCCGTCTTCCTATAAGTATATTGCGTACCATATTACAAAGTCAAAGGTGACCCCTCCAACTTTCACTTTGATTTTTTTTCTGAAAGAAAAACTTGTGTGCAAAACCTTTAGCAGAATGCATATACTTTGGAATATTTTCAATTAATTTCATTAGTCTTAAGTTTTTGCGAAGAAAAACCACAGGCAAAAAATAGTATTTAAATCATAAAAATGTCAAAAATTTGCATACTTAACTCATAAGCGATCATCAAACTTATTCTCGGTCACAAAGTACCATCTTTGTCTGATTAGGATAAGATGTTTAGTCATGAAAATAGCCGTTCTTGAAACGGCAACAGAAAGATTAGATCTTAAAAGTTCTGAAGCAGTGAGCTTGTTATGACTTATGTGCCATAAAATGGTCCTAAGTAATGAATGACCTGCATTGATTTGGACTTAGACTGCCTCAAAGTGGTCTGATTAACTGGATGTTAAGCAAGTGTCGAGGCTTATTTTATATTTATTACAAGATTTTCAGGTGGCTGAATAATTAGGATCCTAAATGCTAGGTGGTCTTTACTTTAGCCTCCCCTGTTGGGACTACTAATATTTGAGTTCCACTGGGATTTTTCTACCTACAAAATTATGGGTAAAGAAAATTTGGAAAATATAAGACATTTTTACTAAAAAAAAAAAACTTCATTTGAGACATTTGTTTGAAAATACTTTATTTTTTATTTTGAAATAACAAATTGGGAATTTATGTATATTGTTGGGGAAATACAAGCCATTTTTGCATTTTGAATCGGTCCTGTAACCAGACCCAAAATAAGCACAGGAAAATTCCTGTTCCAATTACAAGAATTATGTAACCCCAGGGATTTTCCACCACAAAACAGAAGTTCATGTGTTGTTTGGAGTTTGTACAGTTGTTTATAAAAATCTTATTGTTTGAATTTTAATATACTTAACACAAATGAGTAACAAGGTAAGTTGTTTTCCTGTTTTCTAGTGAGGTTAGTGTCTATAGTGACGAACTTTAATATTTGTCAAAGTACTGGTAATCATGTTATTTCAGCTTCCTGAGCATATACTAGAAGATATTGGTGAAGGTTCTGGAGTACCAGAGATTATCACAGAGCTTGACCAGTTCAGTGTCCAGTTTGAGCGAGATGATGATCTTTGTTTGGATAATCTCAAGGTAAGTTTTAATTTTCACAGGAAAAATTACAACTAATTTCAAATTCTAAATACGATGTCAGAGACAACTTTTTATGACAAACTTTGCTGTTTTTCATGTTTCTTTTTGGCTTACAAATTTTGTGTGATTGCCCCTAAATAATGCTATGAAATACTTTTTACAGATTATGTTCAATTGTTCCTAAACATAAACATACATTTAATGATTGCAAGTAATGATACTCGGGGCAGGACAAATCAAAATGCATAACGCCAGAGAAATCTCAAATTTAGATTGGGCAAGTTGAAAAATGCAGATGGCTAGCCTGTGGCTCAGAATTTTGAACAGCACTGAAGCTGGCTACAAAATAACAAATCATCGTTACCCATTTAGAGCAGTGTTCATGCTGTCATCGGCCATTTGACGAATCTTTTTAAAAGTTGGCGAACGAAATTCTCTTCTAGCATAAAGCATTGGTGAATGAAAATTTGGAGCTGAATCTTTTTTATAATTTTTGAAAATGATAATTCCCTACAAATATGCATTTCCGATCTGCCTATGTACAATTAATCTTTGAGGACACCATCTTCCAGTTTGTTTCACACCTGTACGTTGTTTTGAAAGTACCCAGTCTTATATAAATAAAAATTATCTGTGGGTATGCTTAATTTGGAATATTTCTTCAGCGTGAAGCTCAACAAACAATATTATAAAACTGATAAACTACATGTTTTCATAAGCGGTGGCACAGGTAACTACCTAGATGTTGTTTTATGACCAGTGATTACGAGGATGCTCAGGTACTAGGACAGGTCAATTAAGCAATCAACAAGCAATTATGATATTGATTAAAAGGTGTCCAAGTCAAAATCTTGAACTTCCTGCGGGACTTGGGGTTGAAACTTTGACGCGTCCCAGAAAAGTCTCAAGCGTCAAATACACGTACCCTCGGGTCCTTGAGAGCCCTGTCTATATATATAAATGCAATTAATGTAAATAATTTATAAACTGAATTTCCAAAATTAAATGTCAAAATAGGGGAAAAGATGTAAAATACACATACCTGCCAACCTTCCCGTTTTGTGCTGGATACTCCTGCACAAACATCAAAATTTCGGAAATTGGCTTGCCAGTTCACTCTGGCACGGGAGTATAAAATCTCCCGCATTCAGATACTTTAACCTCACAATGACCCGCAAGTAAAAGTTGGAACCGGGCAACAAGATATCAATTGTCCTTTGTCCAGCCATTCAAATAAAAATGTCAGAAGAAGTACAACCATTCATCATTTCAAAAAGCTTAAATTCAAAAGTGATCCATTTCCTTCCATTTGTAGTTCAAAATGAATTTCTAAAAACAATTAGAAACTAAAATAATTATTTTATTGACAATTCAACACATTGATCTTTACCTCATGGCTGAAAATGTCACAAAATACATCCTTTGTTGTCTGCTGTTGCTTGCAGTTTATGGAGGAAGTGGAAGTTGGGTTTTAAATGAAAGAACCGATACCGAATGGAACTGAATTTCAGGAGGTGTTAAAATGATAATACATGTAACACTATATAGTGTATAAAAGTTGTAAAATCTGACTTAAATGTAGCTGAATGATTAAAGTAAAATTAGTTACTATAAATAAAAATTTTAATGAAACACATAAAACACATAAAAACTGGAAATGTCTGTGCAAAATCTCCTTCATTGAAGGTTTCAGAGGTTGGCAGGTATGAGTACAAAAGATTATTTTCAATTTTTGCAGACAATTAAACATATAGTGCAGTGGTAGTAAAAGAACAGTGTTTTTTAAGTATGTGGATACAAACTGAAAGCTTTGGACGAGTAGTTTTTCATTTTGGACAAGAACTTTATGTGAAGCACTTGCCCATCGGACATGTGGTTTCAAAATTTTTTCCTGACCCCTGAATCATCATCAAAGGATGGTTATTAAGTCCTGGTAATCCTTTGATTTGAAACTTTCACCACATGCTGATATGTCAAATGAAGAACAGAAGATATTGAGCCCCTGAAGTCAATATCAATTATGTCTCCTGTCGTAGAAAAAAAAGGTCTCAAATTTTAACTTTGTTGTTTTCTTTGTACACAACAAAAATTTGTTTTGGGGGAGATCACATGTGTATTTTTGTTGTACTCTTGTTATCGTTTTGTTATCCCCTTGTGACAAGTCGCCGAGGGGATATAGGAATCTGCCCGTACATATGTACATACTATATTTGTCCAGAGCATAACATGCATGATAATTTCATTAAATTTCATACACATCAAGACCACATTGAGTGCCAAGTGTGCATGAACCATAATTCTTGCTTCCATTTTCACAGAGTTATTCTCCTTTGTAAAAATAAAATTAAAATTTTTCCCCTGTTCAATTCTTAATTCACGTTCATCACGATTCTGCCTCAAGGGGATTAGTATCATTTGCGATGCCTTGTTGAAGTTTTTTTCAATGTGATAATATTTGTGTAAACTATAACATGCCCATTTTTCAGACACTGTTGGGTAATTTGATGAACTTTGAACCCAGAAGAAGCCAGGATGATGCATCGGCAGATGATGAACAAAACAAGTATGCGACACATTTCTTTGAACATGGAGGAGTTGAGGTAAATCTAAATACGTTTCACTGTACTTCTTTGTAAATGTAAGTGCATGGTCTATACAACCTGTAAATGATCTTTGTGGCAAATTTATCACATATGTTCTTGTGGTGGATATTCGAGGGGTCAAACCTGGTAGCTCAGATGGAAACCCTTTTGGCTAAATATTACAACTACAGCTTGGTATGAACTGTTTCACTCCTAGTTAAAACTAATTATCCATGTTGATGGTGATAAACATCGCTAGAGCTGTATCTGACAGATGAGATATTTATAGTTGATGGGTATCTTAGACTACATGTTCACATTGTATGTGAAAAAATTCAACGTTAAATGAGAAGCAATTTTAAGTTTGAACGAGTAAAAATGTCCATACTTTATTACCCTTTAGGGGTGGGAAGGTTCAGGATTTTTTCGGTTCGGTTGGGTTAGTTCTGTTTCGGTTCTCAGTTTTTTCTGTTTGGTTCATCTAACAACTGACTCTTGGCCTTCAAGTGCAACTATAGAAGTATAAACACATTCTAGAACGAATGTCAGTCGAATGGCACATATTTTTAACCCAAATATGAGACCCTGTGGTGCAACACAGCAGTATGTGGGTTCTAGTTCATATCTCTAGCCTACCTTACACTATATTGTATAAAATATCTTTAAGATAAATCTGTGCATGGCACAGAAGTATTTCTAACAAGCTACTGATCAATGATACAGAAATACAGTGTAGTTTGCTTATATCTAACATTTGTGTTTAAAATATTCTCTCCATTTACATTGTAAGAGAAATATGCAGTATTTCTATGTTTAATTCACTAACAAATTTTTCTCTTGACATCTTGTTTAATCTTGCCTCTTAGGCTGGATATATTATCACATCTACATTCAAATTATATCTGTATTAATCCTTTATAGATTATTTTATATTCTGATAAAGAATATTACGTTTTTTAAATTAGAAGTATTGGTGTCCACTTCAAGTTAATGTCATGCTGTTTGGGTCATTAGATGGACCTTATTGAATAATGATTTTTTAAACGAACCGAAATCCGGAATATAAGAATCGAACCGATCAGTTCGACGTCAACGGTTCAGTTCTTCGGTTTTTAACCGAACCGTCGCACCCCTATTACTGGTATCAAATTTATGACACCATTACTATGTTTGAAATTAAAGGTAGTCCGCCATTCTGAGACTAGTAACTTTTCCAACGGATTAGTCAAGGTCTTACTTTAGCTAGCCCGGTTGACTAGTAGAAAATCTGTTGACTGATCATATAGTGTAAACATGAGCAATGATTAGTGATATTGTATGTACATTGAACACCAGAATTACCAAATCCACACTAAAATTGTAAAATATACTTTCTAAAGTTGTTGAATCAGATTCATTTTGGTACGGTACCAATTCAGTAAATATTGATTTGGTACATTGTAATTTGTTGAACCACTTTGGGGCTAGTGACTTTATTGTAGGACTGTTAAAATTTGTTTCCAACCAGTCCAACCGACTAGTGAGACGGAAAAGTTCAATTTGACCCCGCTTAACTATTTATACAGGAGTGTTTGTTTTCATTATTCAGTCAGAATAAGTTTGTTTTTTCAACTATTTTTTGTTTCTGATATTTTTACAGGTCCTACTCAGAATTTTAATGTTTAACACACTTTTTCCACCATCCAGTAAAAAAGGAAAAGGTAAGTTAAAGCAATCTGGGCCTGGCACCATAAAACTTAAGAATTATGTAAGTCGAAATAAAATTTACACAGCTTTCGCTAATGCTGAAATCTGATTGGTTGAACAGGCCAGGTAATTTATTTTACTTGTCTCTTTGGATTAATTTCAATTTATCAAGATTTATATATAAATGTAAACGAAGTTTTGTTATTCACTGGTTTTGTAACAAAGTACCTCAGGGCTCAAAATGGTGGGTAATTTGGTCGCATATGCGACTAAAAATGGTAAATGGTTACTAGTTTAAACTAACTCGCCATTTTGGCAACTGTAAATGGGGTGCCATAAATGCAGTGTTATCGTACTTGGAATCTGTATTTTGTATTCTGGTCCATTCCAAACCAATCTGAGTCATAAAATGCTTCTTTTCTGCGGATTGATGCATGTTAACACAACATGATTTAGGCCCATTTAAGTGCTTATTTAAACTATTTACACTAAAAATTGGTAAAACAATGATATTTCCTGGTTTGTTTAATCGATACATCTCTAAATCAATTACCATACATGCAAACATTCAAGTATTTGCATCAGTATAAATTAGTTTTTATAGTTTTAGCAATTTATTTCACAATTTGTGCCATTTTAGTCACAATTCCATTCTGGTAATTGCAGTTTTTTCCCCCAGATTTTCGGTTTACCATTTAAAATGACACCCAAGAGAAAGCAAGACTTGCAGGCAGTGACCCAATACATTAAAAATCTACAAACAGAATTTCTTACGATGAAGTGTTAGAAAGAATTGTTTTCATGAATCCTCACTTAATGTAAGCCAATCCTTTCATAGGCCTACTCACACATACAGTAGACTACGATGTCTGTGACCATTTTTGAAAGTCGTAGTCAAATAAGTATTGGGACAATAAATCGGTCTTAATTTTGAAATAAAGACATTGACACATGAGACTGTTTCTTACTTTCTGTTTTTCATTTAATCTTTATTATGGAGTCTGGAAACTAAGTCGACTGACTCCCTTTCCCCATAGCTTTTCAGACTTTCTTTTAAATATTAGGGACAGTCTGACTCCTTTAATTTGTTCATCAAATAAAACTGCTTAAATAAATTTCTTGCGTCGCAGAAATAAAGCTTCAGAGAAATTTCAAAGATTATCGGATCAAAATAAATATATTTTAAAAAATTCAAATAAACATGAATTTTGCAAAAATTTCATTTGACATGAAGGAAGTGGGAAAAAGATGGCATTAGTTGACTTGACTTATTTATGACAACATAGCTTATGGTAGGCCCATAGGCCTAGCTACATGTATGATAAAACGTGAAATATTGATCATGATGACCACAAAATTTCAAATGGCGAGTAATTCTGAGTACGTCACCATTTGGCGACTAAGGGTCAAGGCATACTTAGAGCCCTGTACTTAGTGTAAACCATGTATTTTGCAATGGGAATGGGGCCAAATATCAGCCCCTTGGAGACTATAGAAAAAAGTCTGATGTATTGCTTTACCAACACTCAGAATGCTTCTTCCCTTAACTAAGATAGATTGAAATTATGAAGTAAAAATCATCAGCATGCAAAGAGATGCAGATCATCTCTAAACTTTATTTTGTATGATTGATTCAATGTTTGTTAGTCAAAAGGAATTTGTACAATTCACATTATTATTGTAAACATTTCTTCCTACAAGAGAGCAATTTTTTCTTAAATTGCAGTTGGTTTCCATGAAACAGAGGTTTTACTCCGAATTAAAAGTATAGTCCTGGAAATTCTTACAAAATTTCATGTCACAGTAAGTACTATTATATCTTTGTAACTGCCTTATATCTATTTCATCATGCAGTGTGTCACAGAAGGAAATGTAATTTTTGTGTCACCTGCCAAAGTGAATGATTTTAGTTATCACTTCATTGTCCTCAGTTACACTTTTTTGGTTTTCAGCAGATTTCAACAAAATTTGCATGTTGCATTATAGCAAGATTTCACATTATATGATAATCAACATCAGTCCATATTTGCTAGCTTCAAAATACAAAATTTTAGTGTTTCTGTCAACAACAAAAAAAACAGCTTATTTCAACAAAATGGCATATACACTGGCTTTGATTGACACACAATAATCCCAAAGAATTTTTGATTTAAAACTATTAAATCTGTTTAAGTGAAAAGACAAAATTTTGCCTTTTTTGATTTTTAGTTGTCAGCAACTGTCACATTTTGCAGTCTTGTTGTCAGGGATGAGAATTTTCCTCAAATTGGAGGAATTCCACCTTTTTCAAAATTTTGCTGCAATGTTAAATTTTTATTTTCCCCACTAAACCCCTACAAATGAGCCATTTTCCTCCCTATTCAACATTTTGGAATCACATCCATGTGTTGTGCTACTACATTGTATAATATATACTGTTGTAATAGTGATTGTCTTTCTTGCAGTCTATTGGTGAAAAGGTGACATCTCTATTGATGGGAAGTGATGATGTTCTTAATTATGTGTTCACATTATTAGCACACCAAAAAACATTCATAAATGCTTGTCAATTAGTAGAAGATATGCTTCAGTCCAGAAGAGAAGTACTAGATCTACACAGAATTAGTAAGTTGAAGTTTTTTAACTCCCCACTATAGAGCTTTTGTGGACCTTATGCTATCAACCTGTCGTCATTGTCTTAAGATGTAAAGATTTTCAGTTATGAGTCACAATTAGACGCCATCATATGACTGAAAGATTGTTGAGTATGGCGGAAAACAAAAAATCAAATGAATAAATAAATAAATAAACGGGCCATTTAACTGTCACAATGGAAAAGTTTGCCAAAAGGTACCGTGTCCAGCATTTGGCGATAAGTCAATTTTAGTACAATTCTAATATTAAATGCCTGGAAGCTTTTGCCCCAGGTTATTTTTCACCCTTATACATCAGAAAACATGTTCATCTGGTTTTAAATTCGTCCTTTATCACCAGAATCTCACAGATGGGAAGTATGTCCATACTTCAAACATTTGGCTTCAAAATATAGCTTTTGTTTTAAATTTACTTTCTCATCTCCGGATAAAAATAGCAAAAAATAAGTTAATGGTAGAAAAAAATTTCCAGGTACAGTCTAACGCCGATTATCCAGACACCGATTATCCAGATTTTTCGCTCGTACGGACAAATACCATGTCCCCTAATATTTTTCCCAAGGCAAAAATCTGAATGTACATTTTGTAAAGTTTCACAAAATGTCTTGTAAGTATTGAAATAGAGTCAGAGTACCAATCATTCTGGTTATTGTTTTAAATAATTGTGTCGTTTTATCCTTTATTGGGGATCTGAGATACTAACAGCCGACATAATAGACCTACTTCAACATTGACAGTCGCAAGTGTCGTAACAAGTGTCTGTAAAGAAGATTCAATCATTAAAACTACAACTTCAAAAACATTTCAAATAAATAAATATTTCTTACAGATATACAATATCAATCTTTATTTTGTTTTCAAATTGATAAGTCCTATGGGTAAACGCAAGCCAAGCATGTGTTACTGACTGTCCACAAGTTGACAAACATTGAGGGGTGAGATACAGGAGAACAGGTGTAAAAATTATTTCACAATAATGACACTACCAAATCATGTAAAATTAAATTTTCTCACTTTTGTAACTTGTTTAAAAGTGATATATATCCCATACAAAATTAAGACATTGGCGGTTAAAAACAATAATAGCTTTAGCAAGCAATTTGATTATGATTAAAGCAATGTGATACAGGCGCCCCATATAGGGGCCCCATGCTATGGAAATCGTGGTCAAGACTCGAAGGAGTTTGCAACAGACCAAAGTGTCAGATTTCTTCAAATCACAGTGACTTTTAGGACTAAAGATAATGTCAAGTAACCAGGCGCTTACGTGATTTCCCATTCCCATTAACGGGAAAACAAATATAGGTGTAAAATTAATGACATGAAGTAGGCTACATGAGGATCTTGATCTACACATGATTTCACTCGTGCAGTTTAATATGAAGTGAAATCGTGTTTTTTTTTTTGGTTTTTTTTCATATGTACATGTATGTTAGGTCTATATTTATTTTACCAGCACAAGCTTTATAAATCGCTGGTTTTACTTTTACTCATCACAACATGCCTATGAAAACATCGATGTTTCTTCAGTGACGTGTTCACGGAGAATGATCAGCTTAACACTAGCGAAATTTTGGATGTACGGACATACTTTAGCAATTTAATCGATCATCCGGACAACCGATTTTCCGGACGTTTTATGCGTCTCCCATTCAGTCCGGATAATCAGCGTTAGACTGTATATATTATATCAATTATTGTTTTACCACACAACATCCCTTAGCTTTGACATTGGTACTCTTATCATATAGATTTTCGTGTAGACTAGTTGTCATTTATACTATACATACTGATTATATTGCATTTACCAGTATATAACTTATATCACCAGGGTTCAACATCAAGGTTTGTCCGGGACAAGTTTATTTTGCATTCGGACAAGTAGATGAAATCGCAGAAGACAGAAGTAAATTCAATAAAGATTATTTTTGTTAAAATGCAAAATAATATCTTTGAATGTTACACTTGATTTTCAGACTAGTCATTTTTGCATTCGAACAAGTAGATTTAAATACTACTTGTCCTGTAGGACGAGTGGAAAATTTCACTATTGTTGACCCCTGATCACATTAAATGTTTGCCAACCATTCTATTTCAGATAATATACGACCATTGATTCAGTCTTTCAACGATCAACAGTTGGCTAATTTCTGTAGAATATTGGCTGTTGCCATCTCAGACCTGGATATCTATGAAAATAAATCTTCCTGTAAGTAGAATAGTTGTAATATAGTGGGACCTGTCTTAAGAGACCATTCTCATGAAGGACCACCTGTCTTCAGAGACCACTCATAAAAAGACCACCCGTCTTTGGGGACCACTGTCATAAAAGACCACATGTCTTGAGAGACCACTCTCATAAAAGACCACATGCCTTGAGAGACCACTGTCATAAAGGACCACCTGTCTTGAGATACCACTCTCATAAAAGACCACCTGCCTTGAGAGACCACTCTTAAAGATCATCTGTCTTGAGATACCACTCTTAAAGACCACCTGTCTTGAGATACCACTCTTAAAGATCATCTGTCTTGAGATACCACTCTTATAAAAGACCACCTGTCTTGAGATACCACTCTCATAAAGGACCACCTGTCTTGAGAGACCACTCTCATAAAGGACCACCTGCCTTGAGAGACCACTCTCATAAAAGACCACCTGTCTTGAGAGACCACTCTCATAAAGGACCACCATTTCTTGAGAGACCACTCATAAAGGACCACCTGCCTTGAGAGAGCACTCTCATAAAAGACCACCTGTCTTCTGAGACCACAGTTTGAAAACCACTTGGTTAAAGAATCCTTTAGACAAAAAAATGAGAAACCACCTGTCTTGTAAAACCATATTTCTTTGGCAGATGGGATGGTCTTTTAAGACAGGTTCTATAGTATTATGTTACATACATCATGTTATTTCTGTATTGTTATATTTCGTTCCACCTGTCTTGTAAAACCATATTTCTTTGGCAGATGGGATGGTCTTTTAAGACATGTTCTACAGTATCATGTTAGTTCTCTATTGTTATATTTCGTTCCAGTTCCAGAAACAGTGAATTTCACCTAGGTAATAATACATTTAAATATATGACAAGTGTGTAGAGTAAGGCACACCATTGGCATAAGCTGAAGAAATTCTCAGATGATTTCTCAAATCATTTTTGGCCCTGATATTTTAATCTTATAATGTAGAAACGGAAAGTTTGAGAGACTAACAAGGAAAAGTCACACAGTTCATTGAATGAAGTATGTGTTGCAGTAACAGACAAGGCATTGTACATTTATTTTTCAACATAGTTGCTGTTAGCTTAGAGCAAGCAGTGTTTATCCTCCTTGTGTAATTTGGAAAATCCAATATTTTGACAATAACATAACGTCTTATAATTCCACTTATGTTTGCCTGGCTGAGAAAGTTGTAAAATATTATATGGTGAAGACCTGATATGGTGGAAATTTTTCCCAATTTAACATAGATGTCATTTTTCCCAAAATATCCAGGTAAGCATTAACCAAATGAAATGAAATGAGATTAGAATTTAATTAACATTTCCTTTGTGTTGTAATTTGTATAGACTCACAAGCACTTTCAGAGGTAATATTTTGTAAGAGATAAATATTATAAAGTATTGAGGTATAGATATTTCTAACACTTGGTAGGAACGTTTTTGTAAACTTAATGCTGACTTGATGTTCTTGTATTACAGTATTTGCCCAGAACAAACAGAAGCGAAGTAAAGGTTTCGTCAATGTCAGAGACATAAACCAAGGTATAAAGTGGTTTATTATTACTTTGAAAAAAAAATATTCATTTCTGTTACTTCTTAATTATTAGACTTTGTTTACTTCATAATTAATGGAAAAATAAAAATAATTTTTGATCATAAAGTGACTTGTTGGCATATATATGTTATTGAATTTCATAACTACAGCATAAATCATAACAAAAAATTGACCTCACAGGGTCACTTGTCCTGTAGGGTGAATGATTTTGAAAATCACTCGTCCCAAGATACCTTCAGCTTGTTATAATTTTATATAGACTTTTATGGAACCATTAAGATTACTTTTCTTCTATTTCTGCGATATGAGACTTATGATTAATTAAAATTGCAATAAAGGATTTTAAAAGCGCCATGTTAATGCAAAGCTTTAGAGTCTACAAAAGTAAGGTGTTATAGATCTAGAAGAAAAATTACACGTCACAGGACTGTGGGGACTTGTACCACCCCCTGACTACTCTTCCCCCTGCCACTTGTCCAGGACGAGTGGACAAGTACATTTTTCTCGCTCTGCCTCACTAATATATAAAACCTTGTTGTTACAGAACTGCTACTAGGCATTCCAGAGTTGTTACCAAGGCTAGTCAATTTAGCTGTCTCCAGAGATTGTAAGTATACATTAGACCTAACAGGCCATTTATTTGTCATCTCTGTGTAAACAGATGACTCTGGTTCTAGACCGCTAGTGTCATTTAAGTGAAGTGCATAAACATCTGAGCATTTCCAGTTTCTTAACCAAAAGCCACAATGCTAATTCTCTGAATTTTTTTGTATTTCTACTATTGAGGCAACCTAAGTAGTGAATTGTTTACCCAAACTCCCTTGTAGTATAAGGAGAGTTTATGATACATCTCTTTATATATATCAAAAGAATGAATAAAATTCGGAACAGAAATTATGCTCAAAATTTACATTGCATTTTGACCGGTAGGAAACTACATACCCAAGTCAACATGGCAAAGTTTGGTAATGCTCCAGGGCATTTGTGTTTAAAAATTATTATTATATCTCTTAAGCATTACATGCATTGGAGCTCTACTGGCTCAGTCGATTGCGCGCTCAACTCTTGATCGTGAGTTCGAGTCCACCCGGCGGCAGGTTGGTTTCCTGTCCTTCGGATTAGACAGTAAAAACCTAGGTCTCGTGTCAAAGTAGGTATCAGCACGTTAAAGAACCCTCATTGCTCAATGGCTGTAAGTGCCGAGCATAGGCCAAAATTTGAATGGCCTTTATAGACAGGTATGACTGTATTTATATTTATAAAATAAACACTAATTAACTCTGAGGTGCTCTGCACAAGTGCCGTTTACCTATTACCAAAGTGTAATGTGTATAAATTCTTGGCTGACATGGTTGTATTGTATTTGTAGATACACCAAGATACAGAGGTATGGTTAGTGAGTTAGACTGTTGGATGGAGTGGATAGAAAACCAGATGGCAGAAGAAATGTATGAAACACCGTCAGTAGATGACTTTGAAGAGTTTATAGGTGGTATGTATTAGTGATAATGCCCTAGCCCGCGTACCCCCCCCCCCTTTTGACTTAACGTTGAAATCACTTTAAATTGTTAATGTTTTACACCTTTAGTTCAAGTGGGATCTGGAGCTTTGTGCTGATAGGTCAGGGATGCTTTCCAGTTTACCTGCAGAAGCCAGGTTCTTTTTGCTTCTGGGTATATTGTCACTTGAATTCTTATCATCCCTCCATCATTTAAAACTGGTTGTCATGGTACACCTAAAAATTTGTTGAGTGTGGTATGAAACATCAGTAAATCCAAATGTTATAGTAAGAGCTGGTGGTATTAACTTGACAGAAATTTATGAACAATATGAGATTTAAAAATTTGGAATAAAATGATTTTTTTTGCCTAGTTAATAGTAATTTAGCAACTAAATTTATGGGATATGTGCATCTTATAATTCTTAGCACATGCTATTCGTCATATGGTTAATTAATCTTGTATTTTTTTTCCTCTGTAATTTCTAAAATTGAATCAAAGTTGATTTATTTTGTCTGGGTCATATCTATTTCATATCTTTATCTAGGCTCATCATATTAGGTGCAGACTTTGTGATATGGACCTGGTAGTGGACTATTAATGCACTGTTTTGGGGTAATGACCCAAAAAAAAGGATATTAAAAACATTTTTTTTATCAATCACATTTTAAACTACAGGTGTTTCAGAGCCAACTTCAGCTGGTGGACCAATGAACTTACAACAAGGACTAAAAATTACAGAGGAACTTGTTCAAAGAGTAGAAGTTGTATATGTTTTAGGGTTGTTCCTTCTAGGAAAACATCGGAAAAAGGTATGATCATTTTAACCCTTATCTTGCCAAACACGTCAATATATGATTTTACAATACCCTCTGCCACTGCCAAACACGTCAATATACGATTTTTGTAAACCCATGCTCGCTGCCAAGTAGGTCAATATACGATTACCAAGTACGCTATAAATACTACGGAATCCTATGTAAAAGACCATTGGTGAATATAAAAAGATAAGGACACGTCATAGATGAGTCTTTAATCTAATTGGTGGACACACTTTTATCACTAAAAATAAAAACTGAATGACTTAAACGACCTTTAGAATCTCGCTTCCGAGAAAACGAAAGTATTACAAATGGCGTCTGCATGGCTTTGTTCACTGTGCAATAATGGAATTTGGAGCTATATATCAGTAGTTACAACTTGGAGGAGGAATATGATTTCCTCTGATTTTAAATAGGAGACTTAGATGTAAATTCAACACAAGTTCTCAGAAAATTCCTATGGATAAGTCACTGACCGATAGGATTATTCTGTGCATTGACGAGGACGACTAGACCAACTTTGACTCGCTACCGGTAAACTCTCAGTTCACTGCTACACCAGGACTTGCGTGCTATGTACCTTGCAACGGTTATCTTTTAGATTTTATTTATTGTTTAAAAAAACAATGTGGAAATCTTTTGTTTGGGAGACAAATCGCTGTCTCAAATGTAATTAATTTTGGCGAGCATTTAAAGCCACAATGTTGGACATCGGCCGTGTCGGTTTCACTTATGCCGAGTCATGGAAAGCAACTACAGTCGCAGAAATTACATTTTTAACTGTTAATTAACAATGAATACCTGATCTAAAACAAAATAAACACTTCAAAAACATTAATTGCAATTATTTTTATTAAAATTATATATGGATATATGGGTCAGTTTACAAAAATTGACACAATTACAAGTTAAAGTGACCAGTTCAAATTGATAGAAATTCAGTTTTAATCTGGCAGTGGTGTGTATACATTGTAATACATATGCAGCAGTGGCTGACTGAGTCAGTCAATGTAATGTGGCGGCATAAGGGTTAATATATGAAGTAATACATTGCATCCAGTAATAATAAGTCACTTTTATTTTGTGAGAGATTAACTTTTGTGTAAATTTGTAAATGGAACTTTCCACAAAGTCAAATATCAAGCAAATGTTATGCAATAATTTTCCACCCCCCCCCCCCCCCCAAAAAAAAAAAAAAAAACATAAGACCCCCATCTGTGAAGACAAGACTTTATTGAATCTTCAGTTTATATATTGCCTTTCTATTTTAACTTTTTAGCCCATTATCAACAGATGGTGGACTATTCAAATCGCCCTGCGTCCGTCCTTAACCAATTCTTGTTATCACTATTTCTCAGAAAGTACTGAAGGGATCTTTATGAAATTTGACATATAGGTTCTCCTTGAGGTGTAGTTGTGCAGGAAGGCTGCGAAATGGCTGCCATCTTGGATTTTGACAATTAAAGTTTGTTATCACTATTTCTCAGAAAGTACTGAAGGGATCTTTATGAAATTTGACATAAAGGTTCTGCTTGAGGTTTATGATTTAGTATCCCCTCACAAAGTTTGCAGTAGATATAGTATTTGTCCTATACATAGACAAAACTACACATGCTTCTATCCGTAACACCAGACTGCACGAGATCATAGTAGTGGCAGGATTCAACTCGAATTCTTTCCCTACAACAAACAAATGCAGTCTGATGATACAGATAGAAACAATAGTGTGGTTTTATATTTATTACATGCCCTTTACTTAATTGCGTACAAAAATTTAAAATCAATTCCTCTTTTAACGCCATAATCAAATATTTTGAATGACCAGAATTCCATGTAGAAAAGTATTTCCGGCGGAATCTCTGTATCCAACTGCATTGCAATTCCACATTACGCAAGGGCATATTGAACTCTGTGTTATAACTGTATGATTACACATGCACCTAATCAACATAAATACAACACTTTCTTTGTAAGTGCTGTCGATTTTATCTACTGAATTTTATGAAGCTTTATACAAGTATTAAGTGTGATGATATCCTGGAAAAATACATGTTTAGTGCCACTTGACCTTGTATTTACAGAGACATTGCCCCCTGTTGTGTTAAATTGTGAGGGGATTTATCTCCCTTGTGATGAATTTTTTTTTCTTTCATTTTCTATCTATAAGTATGATATAGATAGATATATTTGAAATGAACACAAAAACTTAAGTTATAGCATCTCAAATCTTTGGTGTATTTCGTTGAAAGTTACAGTGTTACAAATTCATTATTTTTTTTACTTAACAGGTCCAACGGAAATTAGCTGAATTAAAATTGGCACCAGGTTTAAGTGAACTGTTTGACCAGTTTATATGGAAATGTCAAGTGTGAGTAATATACTTATTTGATTAATCATAATTGCAACCAAAAATCAAAGAGTTGCTTTTAGTAAGTGTTAAAGAAAAATAAACATAAACCTTCTCATGAAGCTATTTTGCCTATAAAATCATCGTCTTTGGAAATGGCCACCATTCAACGTTCTATAAACACCATTTTGAAACTAAAATGGCCAAATTGATGCAGTGAAAGTCTATAATTCAGCAATACAAACAAGCAACAACGATTAAAGGTTCTACATCGGAATTGTTCGGAATTATTTCACAATAGGAGGTGGTGAATAATTAAAATAAATTGTATACATTCTGTATTTGGAAATTTTGGCTCTCATTGAATTTTTTAATTTTTGCATTGGTTGAGGTGCCCAAAGTCAATTGAAACACAGATGTACTTGCCACCGTTGAGGCAATGTTGATTTCGGGTGATTTTAAGACGGGATGAATGTTTTCTGTCCAAAAAGGCCGAACGTTCTGTGTATACACTGTATAATAAAAACATTCTACACAGATTGAAGCTTCTATATTAAAAATGTTTTTAAGGTTCATGATGGATACATGTTTTTAATAACCGATGAACATATCTGACTCTCTTGCATTGGCCTTACATCTTCAGTGTATTGAACATGCGTACAGCACTTGTTACAGATAAAATGATAATCTGTTTCTCTTTCAGAGGTAGATACAGCAGTCGTCACAGGTTACGGGGTCATAACGCATCTTGTGAATGTAGTCCGGTAAGTACTAAACTGCACTGTATCTTTGATAGAACTCTGTTGTAAAGAAATTCTTTCATAGATCTTGGTATGAAATGTCAAAGTTTTTATTTTCGTATAAACATTTTTGGGGTAAATTATTTTTTTGGTGAGTTGAATATAACTATAAAACAATAGGAATAACAAAAAACATATAGCATTTGATTTAAATGATTTAATTTGACTACAGTAAAACTTACTTTAGCGACCACCTGTGTACAAAGACCACCTGGTCATAAAGATTATTTTTTGCTGTCCCCAGTAGTACCATTTGTGTACAGATCAACCTCTATATAAAGACCACCTTCCTATAAAGACTGGTTTTCTTGTGTCCCTATGGGGATCACTGTATATGTTTCACTGTGTTTTATGGTGTCTGTAAGGGACTCTTTATATTCATATTTCACTTTATATTGTTTGTGCATGGGTTTTACATAGTTTTACAATAGCCAGGCCTTTTTCTGTCAATTTTGGGAAAATGGAATTGGGATTTTTAACATTAAATTTGTGTTAAAGTGGGAAAAACTGCTTGCACCCATTTGAATCGAAATGTAAGTTAATCTCTCTTTTAAATTCAATTTCCATTTTAAACCTTAATTCATTTATTGTGACCTCAACAACAAATTGGGAAATTTTTTCAAAACATTTGGAAAAAATGCCTGTATTTTGCATTGGGATTGGGGCCAAATTTCAATTTTCATAAAATTTACAAAGCAGGATTATTGGTTTTGTCTGTATCAGTCTTTTAGTTCCTCCACTTAAGGTTCAGTTTCGTAATCGCTTAATAATTGTTACGCAGGTAGAGGACATGTATTAATTCTTCAGTTTTCCAGAATCCTTGTTTGTGTTAAGTTCTCTGAACTCAAATGCAGAAGTGGAGTAACATACATAACATTAGAAAACATTATTTGCTAAAAATCTTTTTAAATTTAAAATAATTTTGTATTATAAATATAGGGCCAGTGATTTTCTGCAATTGCGGACGGAATCACTGAATTGGCAATGTGAAACGGAATTTATGTTTCTGAAAAATCTTGTAAAAAATTTAATATGCGGTACAAAATTGTTTAACTTATTTCTGTTTCCATATGTTATAAACTTCATTTCTTACTTTATTGACAACTTTTCTTCGCTTAATTTGCATTGGTTTTTGTAATTAACTTTCATTATTGCCTGGGACGTAGCACACCTGGCTTACATAACACCAAAAGATAGGGCTTACTCATTTCCATTGTCATAATGCCATACGACATGGCGTGGGAAGTCATCTCAAATGGAAATAACATTCACAGATATATTAAATTATGTTTCGCAATGTTTTCTTCAACTACTTAACATACATATCATAGTTTATAATTAATAGTACAATTTCATTATGTAAAACCGCTCACAACTTTTTTTTTACGACATACCTTTTTGGAGCCGATTTTCAGTAACAACAATCGTGCTGAGCACATGATTGTTTACATAGAGCGTCAGCGAGATGACTGAAGGCGGAGAGAGTTCCGACGTCAACAAAGTCAAGAGAAGATATAAATTTCATTCATTTTTTTTTTAAATAGATAACCGATATTGTTTGAAAGACTTATGAAGGTATAATTATGGGTGTTATGTTGTATGACAGACTTATGAAGGTATCATTATGGAGAGTTATGTTTCCGACGTCTAATGAAGTATCATTTTGGGTGTTATGTTGTATGACAGACTTATAAGGTATTTTTGGGTGTTATTTGTATGACAGACTTGCCTTTGGGTTAATGTTGTATGACAGACTTATGAAGGTATCATTATGGGTGTTATGTTGTATGACAGACTAATGAAGGTATCATTATGGGTGTTATGTTGTATGACAGACTTATGAAGGTATCATTATGGGTGTTATGTTGTATGACAGACTAATGAAGGTATCATTATGGGTGTGTATCATTAAATATTCTTTATCTGAACTATGTGTTTCAGTTTTCATTTAATGAAACGGGTGAAAAACTGAATTCACCAAATCTTGAAACGGAGTTGAGGCAAATTTGAAACGGAAAATCCCTGGCCCTATAAATAGCATATTTAGACAGAGGAAAATGTGTTTATGTGCTACTTATTTTGGTTTTCTTTGTTCTATTACAGGAAGTGGCTCTAAAAATTCAGTTCCTGAGACTTGTACATAGCTTCTGTGATCATTCAGAGTAAGTCGTTTTCGATTTTTCTTTGATGCTGTTTCTCTGACATTTAATAATGTTGGCATTTAATCATTGCCTTGCACCTTCACAGATCATTTTTTGTCCCGTCTACCGATGACAAACTTTTACCATATACATTGCAGTTTCAATCTTTAATTTTTTAAACCATATAATGAAAAGAACTAACAATGTATGTTTGTCTGGGTTTTTTTCTGTTCATGCTTTTAGATTACAAAATATCTGTCTCCATATTATGTTACTTGAGTATTTATGAAAATTTGTTTATATCACAAAAAGTAATTTTCCCAGAATTTATATGTGTTTGAATAAAAAGAATTAACAATTGATATAATTCTGAGAGAGAGAGAGAGAGAGAGAGAGACCTTATGATATTTTATTTGAAAATCTATTAATAAGTATTAGTTGTAGTACCTTAACATCTTACTCACAAAAATTAAAACTTGTTATCAATTTATTTTCTCTTTTTTTTTTTTGCAGCTACAAACATCTTTTGTTATCAAAAAATGAATTGAATGAAATTAAAAGGATAAACAGTAAGTTGGTACCTCTGAACACCTCAAAAATAAAATTTCAGTTTACACTTTAATTTGACTTGAACGGCTGTCATTTTGATAATTTTTAGCATATGCATACATTGTCTAGAATGAATGAAATATGCCAACAATTGATATTTCTTCCATCCATGAAAGAATTGAATGTTAACTCACCAATTATTCACATTCAATTTCTTTTTTACAAATTACTACATTGTGACAAGTTTTTTTCAACCTTGTATTTTTTTATTTTATTTGTAACTTTTGATACAAACAAAATTTTGATTTTGACACAGCTTTGTATTATGCCTTTAATATAACTCATTAATGGATTTTGATTTGTCTTGTTTTCATCATATGAATTCATACTATTTTTGATGTTTGGCAGAAAGTTCTAATATTATGTATAGATTACACTGATTTGTAATTCTAGATTGATTTGTTCAATCGTTAAACACTAAATTATGTTATGGCATACTTATCTGAGTAGTCTCCCCTTTGCTTGCAGTACAGCATAATAATTAATACAGTCTATATTGAAAGAAGTACATTTGAAATATGACATGTATGGTAAAGTTTTGACTATATCTTTGTGGAACATCAATGAATTTTCTGGGATGGGCAACACCATCTTTTGCCAAAATGTATGACAATGTTTTGAAAATTTCATTTGAAACTGTAAATATGAATGATAATCTTGTCATAAAAGATCAGTATTCACAGAATGCTCGTTTCATTTGGCAAATCTTTTTTATTCATACTGATTCATTGACATACTTCATTATTATTTATATTACAGTGAAGGCTGGCTCCCTGGCATTGCCCAATTTAGAAACTGTAAATAAGTAAGTATTGGTATCAGTCCATAGCACAGGTCAAAATGTTAGGAATTTCTTCTGTGACTTGTGATGCTATCACGTAAAAGGGAATAGAACAGAACGATTGATATCAAGTTACACTCAACAGTCCAGGGTTCAAAGTCATTGGTAGCAAGTACCAAATTCACTACTTATATTTTTGTTTTTCTACCAATTTTTAAGAATCAGTAGCCATGCTTTGATAGGAAACATGGATAAAATGTCTGCATTGCACATTTGCTCAATAGCTTTTGGTGTTACTGGTAAAAGTTGTTTTCCCTATGCAAAACCTATAAAAAAGTTTAAACTTTATTTATTTTACAACAATTGACAAACAAGTTATGCCAACTTATACTAATGTCTCTCTGATGTTGGCCCTGATGTTGGCGTGCGGGGGGTCCTTGATGTGGAAGAAAACCAAAGTACCTGGAGAAAACCCACGTGTCAGACTTGGCAACCACCATACCATCTCACATACTCCCCTATCCAATCCAAGGATAGAACCCAGGTCACATTGGTGAGAAGCGAGTATGCTAACCACTGCACTTCCCGGCACCTGTAAACCTAAACTCAAGCAGTGATGATTTTCTTCCGATATTTAGCGGGCTATTTTGGAAACAGATAATTTTTTATGGATCTCTGACATTTTGGTAATATGCATTTCTGTGATCCATTTCCATATTTAATCCCCTTAAAGGTTTGATCTTGTTCAGTCCATAATCTTGATCTTCAGTGCACTTTATTCATGTCGTGTACGTACTGTCAAGCTTACGTACACGCACACAAAATTACCGAAAAACAGGTAAATGGACCAGAAAGCGCCCAAAGCCAGTAGATAAGTGCTTGTAGCAAGGAAAGGCCATATAACTTCCATGACGTACTCCGAACTCTGCTTGTTATTCACATATCGCTGTACTATAAATATCGGACAGAAACAACTATACTCAAGGGACAATCTACAGTGACCCAGTACAAAATCCCTATATTTCTACCTTCATCCTTGTAGCTACCCAAGTTAAAAAGTTTGCAACTTGTATTGAGTATTAAATGTTTTAAACAAGTTAATTTCAATCCCTGCAGGCAACTGATGTGTAAGGGCAGTAAAGGTTTGCTCACAAAAATAGTGGAAGTCATGAAAAAAGAACCCACCACCTCTACGTTTCGCTTCTGGCTGGCCAGGGCCGTGGAGAGCTATCTACGGGGCAACACCTCTTATTGTGATCAAGTCTTCCTCATGAGACGGGATTTGTTACAGGTAAGAATTTCTTTGTTAATTATTGATACTCGTTTGCTAAGGTTAAAGGTATTCCCTCCACACATTGCTAAGTATAAAGGTCAACGTATAGGTCTAATAAGACACATGTTTACAAATATGAATCTAAATTAGATCATAACTTGGGTTACATGCTATTTTTCGACACGAAAATAGGACAGCTACAGTTATCAGGGTTTGCACAGACTTTGAAAAGTGCTTGAATATAGATTAAGTCCTTGAAAAGTGCTTCAAAGCAAAAATACCCTTGAAAAATGCTTGAAATTACTGCAGTATGCTTGATTTAATTCATCAGAGTGCTTGAATTTGACTTATTGCCTGTTTAATAATCACTAAAGAAAGACATTTGAATAAAGACAAATAAACTTGATCATACAGACCCTTCACCTAGTATAATACAAACTGAGTAAAGCATTTTGGTGATGCTGGATCTCTTTAGTGTGTTAGTATCTTTAAGCATGTTTGGCTGCATAGCTGTACTGCATACCTATTGAAAGTGCTTGTAAAACAGTATGAAAAGTGCTTGAAAAATCTTTTTCATTGGCTGTATGAACCATGGTAATGCCTGGAATCGGAATAAGGCAAGGACCTGCTTACCTACCCCTATGTAAACATACACCTATGTTGACCTGCTTTAGTTTAACCTGTTTACTTGTAAAACCTGCTTACCCCTATGTATGAAAGCTTACCCCTATGTAAGTGCTTGAAAAATCTTTTTCATGTATGACCTGCTTACCCCTATGTATGAACCCTATTTATAACCTGCCTATGAATCGGTAATAAGGCAAAATATGACCTGACCTATGTTGACCTACCCCTATGTTTGACCTGCTTACCCCTATGTATGACCTGCTTACCCCTATGTTTAACCTGCTCACCCCTATGTATGACCTGCTTACCCCTATGTATGACCTGCTTACCCCTATGTATGACCTGTTTACCCCTATGTATGACCTGCTTACCCCTATGTATGACCTACTTAGCCCAATGTATGACCTGCTTAGCCCTATGTATGACCTGCTTACCCCTATGTATGACCTGCTTACCCCTGTGTATGACCTGCTTACCCCTATGTATGACCTGCTTACCCCTGTGTATGACCTGCTTACCCCTATGTATGACCTGCTTACCCCTATGTATGACCTGCTTACCCCTATGTATGACCTGCTTACCCCTATGTATGACCTGCTCACCTATGTTTAACCTGTTAACCCCTATGTATGACCTGCTTACCCCTATTTTTGAAACCGAACTATTGTTTTACCCCTTTTTAACCTGCTTAACCCTGATGTGAAACCGAACTATTGTTTTGTGTTTGACAATAAATGTGCCTCTTTGAGCTTGGTAAACATTTAGTATAAGATTTAGTATGTTTTTCTGGGTTTTTTTTGCATACTGATACTTCCCTTTGGAGGACATTAAATTTTATAAGATTTAGTAGTTTTCTAATTTTTTTTTTTCAGTTGATAGAAATACTTCATTTGTAAAACATGACAAATAAGTGTTCATGAAATTTTGTAAAATTGCTCTTTTAACATGTAATTGATCTGTGAAAAATAATTTACAATGAACTCTGAACTAATTAATATTTTTGCAGCTCTTATTATGTTGAATAATTGTGCTTAAAGACAAAAATACCCCCTGAAAATGGTTCATTTTTTTTGGGGGGGGGGGGATTGTTTTTGTTTTGTTTTTGGTTTTTTTTTTATTTGTTTGGGTTTTTTTTGGCAGAGTGCTTATATTCTACGTCTTGCATGTTTCTTCATATATAAAGAAAGACAACTCTTAAAGAAAAATGAAAAATTAGCTTGATCATGTAAGACACTTGGCCTATTACAATTCATTTGAGTAAAGCATATTTGTGATTCTGTGCTGCTGTAACTCTTTAGTGTTTAGTGGAACTCTTGAAGTTTTGAGGACTGACATTGAAGAATCTCACTGACAGTGTATTTTTCGAGTTTTGTTTGATAAGTTTTTAAATAGTCCCATTGAAAGTGCTTGAAAACTACTACAGAAACTCCTGGTTAAGTGCTTGAAAAATGCTATAGGAACTCCTGGTTGAGTGCTTGAAAAATGCTACATGAACTCCTTGTTAAGTGCTTGAAAAATACTACAGAAACTCCTGGTTAAGTGCTTGAAAAATGCTACAGAAACTCCTGGTTAAGTGCTTGAAAAATGCTACATGAACTCCTTGTTAAGTGCTTGAAAAATGTTATTAATTGGCTTTATGAACCATGATTAATGTATTTGATTTTATTTCAGCATGTAGCGTCCAATATCGTTGAACACGAAATTCGACACAAAGAGATCCTGCAGAGTAGTTTTGACCTTTTGGGTGAACTCATCAAATTCAATGTGGAAGCATTTAAAACATTTGAAGATATTCTACATACACAGTCAAAGGTAGGGTCCCTCGTGGGTCCAAAGTGTGTGCCGTTATCTATTGAAAAAATATTTATGCAGTTACTTTGACATAGTGAAGAATAACTTAAGAATGTGTCTCCTCCCCAAAAAGATTTCACCTAATAACAGAATAAGTTTTCGACTTTTTTTAAAATAATAAATGAAGAAAATCTTGGATGAAATTTATTTGGTATTTCATACATTGAAAATCATACATAAAGCAATGTAGGTGAAGTCCTTATATGAAAAACACGCTTCAACTACCTAATAAATCCAGTTTTGCTCCACTTAATGGTACATTTTGTATCTGGTGATGTAGTTTCTCTCTAACGTAATTTTACTTGCCCCTGAGATCAAAGAACTGCGGGTATGTTGTTTTTTAGTCTGTCTATTTGTAACAGCTTGTCAAATAGCTGTTTCTTACCACAGATATTATATTAAGCAGATTTAGTATAATGCTTTAAAAACACATGACAAGTTTCATTATGACAAACATACAGCTGTATTTGCCAGAGTTAAGGGACTTAATATTGCTAATGAATGACTCAGATTTTGGGGGGCATCATGTTTCATAAACACACTTTCTTTCTGTTACAAGAAGTCTTAACCCCATTTTACCACCTTTACAAATGTTGGTATTTCATAATTGTCAGTTGCATGTTATCCACTAAGCGGTCATGCTTTTTATGCGAGTTACACATTGGTAGACTTTGCTCTATTTTACATTTTCAGTTTGACAAGTTCATCAGTACGGTGAATCGTAACCTGGTGGATTCTAACATGTTCATTCGCAGTCTAGTCCTGTCACTGGAGCACTTGATGAATGAAGAATCAGCATACATGGGTAAGTTTATACAGACAGTCTACATCTGGTTATCAGGATTTGAAGGGGCCTTGTGTCTGAGTGGTTAAACCATTGCACTTCAAACCATGAAGTCTCGCACCTCTGATCAGCACAGGTTGTTTCCCCAATGGAACAAAAGCAAAAGTTGTTGGGATTCCCACCTGAAACCACTTGATTCTTGTTTCATGCATGAAGACCAGTTTATTAATACATATTAGAAATCCCTAGGAATTAAATCTTGACGCCAACTTTTTAGAAGTGGTCAAGAGTCTTGAAAATTATTGCAACACCCCCCCCCCCCAACCCAACCTAAATGTTTTCTTATCCCCCCCCCCCCCCGTATTCGAGCGAGTTTTTATCATTAGATGTTGTCTGCTGTTTTCAGTTTGCTTATCCAGTTTTCATTAGTGGAAGAGACTAATAGAATCTTACATGATTGATTGTTGTGGACAGGGAAATCTTAAATGTTTGAGTCTTTTTCTCCCACATTTCCAGTCTTTACAATAAGGCAAACGTCAATAAAACCACGTTCAAAGTTAAAAAATTAGATAGTGCATCTGTGACGTCACAGCACGTGTGAACTGTCTTTCCCGGAAAGTCAGGGTTTTCTTTTTACGGTAAATCATTCATTGTGTGGAGAAAGAAAACCTGATTAGTGTGCCGGAGAAAAAGACCACTGGTCGTAAGTTTGTAAGTCTACTGGCAAACTTCTCCATGTAATCAGCATGGAAGTAGTCAGAATGTTGGTGCATTACTCTCTAACCATTCATCTCTTGGATGTACCCTTGCAAAACCTTGTTATTTTTTTTTTTTACATTGTTGTGAAGATGAGAATTAAATGAACTTGATGATAGGTCAACCAAGATAAATTAGAATGTTTACAAACACAACAAATCTAAATTAGATCAGAACAGGGTCATGGGCTACCTGTCGGTACAAAAATATTACTGCTACAGTAACTCATGGAAACGGAGCAAGGCAAAACGTTTTACCTGTACACACCTTTTATCTGGAAAATAGACCGTATTATTTTAGGTTTCTGGAAGAACCCAGATGTACCACTTTATCTCAGTAGTAATGATATTTTTTTATTTTACCTATGATAATGTTATTTTGTTTACTTACAGAATATGCCAAAAAAGACAACAAGTTGTTGATGTACATAGGTGATTTCAACAGGCAGCTGGACTACCTGTATAAACTCATAAAAATCATTAATGTACAGAACCTCACTCAGGTATATAGTTCTCTTACTGAAATAGATACATTATGTGTCCTGTGGTTAGGCAATTTACTTGAATAAATGCCTTGACTTGAAAAAAAAAAGATTTCTTACTTTCTTCGAAAAAAATTAATCATTTTTGTGCTATGTTTTTCAGGTAATTAATTTACTTGATTACTTGAATTTATGTCTTGCAAAAAAGTCTTTCAAAATGTTCAGAACCTTGTTGAAATAGACATACAGTTCCGCTAACTAATGTAGATCATACACGCAATGTGGTCAGGTAAAGTATTGTATGTATTGTCAATTACTGCAATAAGATCACTCATGTTCAGAATACCCAGGTGAATATTGAGCTTTCTTACTGACATGAACATTTTGCTGTCAACTGGTGTTGATGTCGACTTCGGCATCAAGTGTCAAGAAGATCGATCGAGGTCTGGTGTAACCTGGGTGAAGTAAACTTGCATGGTGTATATATCTTACGATTTGTGTAGCACATACCGTGCTTCAGGTGCTTAATGAGTTATGTAATATTTTTTAAAATGACCCTTTTTTATGAACTTAGTCAATTCTGTGATTAAGAAGATTGGTCGAGGTGAGGTTAATGGAGAGGGGGTTAAAAATGTGTCACTGAGTATTAGTTTCTTGTGTTGGTATATTTAAACAACTTGGAAGTGAATAAAATTTTATGAAATTATGTGAACAATTGCCTTTGAATGTTATAATGTGTGTTTATTTATTTTTTTGTTTCTTTTTTTAGGAGAATGTTAGCTGTTTAAATACCACACTTGTGTTTCTGATGTTTGCTAATCGCAAGTACTCGTTAGCTAAGTATCTTCAAGCACTTCGTGATGAAAAAGAGGATGTTTTAGAAGTCAGCGGGTCTGCAAACCTCTTGAGAAACTTCAGGTAGTGTAGTTACTGTGTTAAAGTAATGTTAGCAGAATGTTTGAGGTAGTATTGTTAGTATGTAAATAGGTAGTGTAACTACTGTGTATATATGTAGTGTAAGTAGAATGTTTTCGGCAATTTTTATTTATTATTATTATTATTACAATGCTTATTCGTGGCAGTAGACCATGATTTTACATTTCCCCTACATTCCCACCTGATGGGGATAGGCTGAACCAAATACCGATATCTCGCGCACACATACACATGCTTACATACACTAAAAGGAAGGAAATACATGTAATGAGAATCAAGATGAATGAGAGAGAGAATGTTTTCGGCTATTTAGCTAGGATGTATTTAGTAAATGTTAGTTTGTGCATTTCGTGCGTGTTTAGGTTGTGTGTTTAATATGTATCTTAAGTGATGGGAGATAGTATGTAATTTTATAGTACATTTACTTTAAATTCAGATAATATTATTAGTACTGGTATATATTTACGTAGTATTTTCAGTATGTATTTATGTAGAACTGTATACCTGGAAATTTTTGCCCCAGGTTGTTTTCCTCATTTTACGACACAAGACATATTCACCTGTTTTAAACTCCCTAAATCACCATAGTTTCGTGCATGACACGTATGTCCGTGCTTCAACTATTTAGCTTGACAAATTTGCTTTCATTTAAATTTGCTTTCTCATCCAAGGCCAAAAATGGTGAAACTGAAACAGGAGCGAAAATTTCCAGGTACACAGTTTATTTTTAATACGACATTATATTTGGGTAGTGCATTTGTTATGTTTAAGTATTGAAATTAGTATTTTTAATGGGAGTGCTAATAGATTTTCTTTGATATTGTAGAGAGCTGTTAATATTCTGGCAGGACCATTACTTACATAAAGACAAAGACTGCAGTGCTTTAGAAAAGGTAATGAACAATGGGTGACAACTCTTGAATAACGTTAAAATTTGTTGTTTGTCTTGAAAGTTCTTGAAAATAGTTTTAGGTCAAGAAAGCCTTTAAAAATTGACAATATTCTGTGAAAAATTCAAGCGGAACTAGGAAGATAAAAAGCTTTTGAACTTTGAATAATAAAAAAAATTTGTGTAGAAAAAAATGTTTTGAAACATTCCCACTTCATCTCCCTACACAGCAGTCATATTTGTAATTATTTCACAGAAAAATCAAGTCCCACAACAGGTATACAAGGCGGATTAGATATATTGGTCGTCATTGTATATCTGTACTCACAGCGCGAAACGTGCGAAGTCCGAGAGTCTGAATAATACTTATGGACTCTTAGTCTTACCTGTACTTCTCGACAAAAATAAACATCTGTTCCTCAAGTGAAATTTTCTGCAATATACAAACAGAGAATGATTAGTTCATCCATAATAAATCCAAAATTTATTCCATTACATTAAATATCAAGCACCTTCCAAAACAAATGCAAAGCAATCTGCTTCATACTGTCTATTGGCCACTATAAAGCCTTGTTTCTTCTTTTGGAACACCTCACTGTTTACCGAAGGAAAAAACTTGCATGAAACAGTTACAAATATGTCTGCTGTGTGGGGAGATGAAGTGGGAAAGTTTCAACACATTTTTTTTATTCAAAGTTCAAAAGCTTTTTATCATCATAGTTCAGCTTTAAGCTTTATTTTTTGTCTCTGTTGGTGAATCCAAGATGGGTCTATAAGTTTTGATAATCTAGCTAAAAACGCTTGGTAAATGATAATCTAACGACAAAAACTTGGTGCAAATCTGACTGGAAATACTTATTCAATGATACACACACACACACACATATATATATATATATATATATATATATAACCAAGTGGATATCGAAATGTGGTCATTCATGGTAGTAGTCTTTTAAGACAGGTTACACTGTATCTAAAATAGAATGGACTAAAGTTTGAGCAGAAAGAGTCCAGTACCTGCTGGTAAATGAAATAGCTACAGAAATAAAAATAAAAATGACTTATTTGAGGGGAAAATGTGTCGGTATTGATTTGACTTGGAAGTTTCTTTTCCTTTTTCAGAGTTCTAGAATCAGTTTTGATTACTGGAAACAAACGGTGTCTACACTAGTCACAGACGACAAGGACGATAAATGTGGTATTTTACATTATATTCAGCAGTCTCTACCTTGTGACAGACCAAACTGATCAAGACAGAAAAGTGAGTCGGATTACATAATCCCACCATCAAAAATATGTCATCTACTTGGTGTGTCTGGTTGTGAAAGGTTTTTTTAGAGATCCTGGAACATTGTTAGTCAGTGTCTTTAAGATACGTGGATGGCGTTTCTTGATTGGTGGAAAACTGAAGGACTTCTTCGTGGACAGATTTCCAATTGGTGAAAATCTGTGTGTCAACTATTTATTCACAAATACTGGTAAAAGTGACACATATTGTGTCAGAACCTCACACCGATGCCAAAGTCTTGACGCTAATGGATGAACATAAAGGATTTCCGTGTTCAGCGTGACAAAGTGCATGTAATTCTTTTCTTAAACATTAAAAGAAAATGTTGTCAACTAGCTTGTTCTGGACAAAATGGTACCCGTTGGTTAATAATGAACCACATGAAGATGGCCGGATTTTTTTGATTTTTTTTTTCCTGGTGGAGAAGAATACCGTCCATGGCAGTCTACAAGCAGTTGACACATTGTTTGAGGGCATTGACATAAAAAAAAACCTCATTGTTTGAATTCAGCAGGAAAATTTGTATTGTGCAATATTGACTTACAAATGTACAGATGTGTGTTTCTCTCGTAAAGAATCTGATGAATTGGTTTTGTGGCAGGGAATAATCGGGAGATATGATCATCACTTGTGTTAATGTATTTGTAAGAGACTTTTGTACAGTGAAGAATCTCTCGTTTTATCTTGTTGTTCTTCTTCAACTTTTACTTTTATCCAATCTTTGGTGTAAAACGTTGTGTCTCTTTGTGGTGTTCTGAACAGATAGAGAGAGTTTTAACATTTAAAATATCGTTTTAAACAAAAGGCCAATATTTTATAATTATCACTATTTTATGAGTAGTAGTATTGTATTTAACCGTGATAAAATTTGACTTCAAAATATTTTGTTTGAGTGTATTCGTCATTCATGTCAAGAATAGGCAACCCATATTTTACATGATTTTGTTGAAATTAAACGGCACTCTTGACTGACACCATTCTAACTTCATGCTCAAGTTCTCAGTACAGAAATTGTTTTACATGATCTAATGCCAGCCTTGTTTTCTTGGGACTTGCAATTTTTTAATTATGATAATGTGATTTTTTTAACATTGAAATGATTTCAAGTGAGTGTCCTTGACATTGTACTGACTTCAAATGAGATGGGTTTGACATTTGAATAACTTTGAGTGTCCTTGACATTGTAAAGACTTCAAGTGAGTGTCCTTGACATTGTAATGACTTCAAGTGAGTGTGCTTGACATTGTAATGACTTCGAGTTAGTGTCCTTGACAATGCAATAACTTTGATTGAGTGTCCTTGACATTGTAATGACTGAGTGTCCTTGACATTGTAATGACTTTGAGTGAGTGTCCTTGACATTGTTTTCATTACAAGGATTCAATGTGGGCAGTTTGACTCCACAATAATATGTGTATACATGAGTGTATGGATTGTCATGAAGAATGAACTACACTAATTTATTAAATAATATAGTGAGATGCTGCATCTTTCTTCACTTATCTCAACTGAAATCAAATTTTGTATACTGTTAAATAGGAAATTGCAAACATACATAGTAATATTTCACATCTTAATGTTATAATTTATATTCGGTGATTTGGTCTAGTTTTCTGTACATTTCCTGAAGTCTAACAAGTGTGCTTAAAATAATTAGGGCCCCGGCACTAAGTGTCGAATGCTCTGTAGTGATCAGTCTGTCTGTCCGTTACAAATTCTGTCTGCTCTGTAACATAGTAACTACAACACTTATCAGAATTCAATAAAACTTTAGTCGGCCATGTCTAGTTGTATGTTAAAACGTGCAATTTTTTTATCAGTGTCCAATTTGAACAAAAAATGATACTTTGGGGTAGGATGATATGGCAAACACCAAAAGTTCCCCATTAGTACTCTGATAACAGCCATTCAAAACAACACTATATAATACTTGACACAATTGTCACTTTTTGTGATGCCTGGCTGTCTTCCTAACATACCTCCATATCTGATTTTGTTCAAATATTTACTTTTCAATAAGGATAAAATATTAAGATCTCTAATAGTAATTGATGGAAGTGGAGCCCTTAGATATGGTTACCATATCTCAAAATGTCTCTTTCGTTACCATGTGCACAAATCTAGAATTAGAAATAGTTAATATAGGAATATGATACTTCATGAAATGGTCTTATGACAGTTAAAATATTCATGTTTATTTTGTTTTTCTTTTTACTACAATTCAATGAAATATGTATATCTGTGTGTATCTGAGCATATGTGACATTGTGTTAATCTGAATAAGACATTGAGACTTACGATAAGTACAAACACATCATACATGTTGATATTAAAATGTTCATGATGTAATCAAACGTGATTATTCGATATTTCCATCAAATGGAAATGGACTTCCTTTTTGTTTTTTTGGAATTGTTGAATTATATGTATGGCACATGATTCGTGGATTAATTATGACATATATTTGTAAATTGTCTGTTGCTTCCTGTTCATTTATCATAAAACACTTATTTTGTGATGATCATATTGTTCAGATTTTTTAGATGTTTTTTTCTTTGAATTATGGGCATTAGATATCGTGATAAAATTGCTTTGCATCACCTGTAATGCTAATTAATGTACAGATTCAGAAATGTTTTGATAAGATGAAGATCATGATTTTCAATTAATATTTTATTTAAGAAAATTTTGAATTTTAGTTTAGGTTTCGGGGGAGGTAACTTGTTATTATTTCTTTATGGATTTAAAAAGGGAAAAAATATTTTTAGAAAATATTCTTATTGAATCAACAATATATTATTTTTGGTTTTGTCTGTTTGCAACATTATCAGGAAATCTATTTGTACACACAAATCTTTATGGTTTTCATAGAGCCGGCCTGGCTCAGTCAATAGCGCGCTTGACTCTGGATCGTGAGGTTGAGTACCGCCGGCGGCAGGTTGGTTTCCTGTCTTTCGGATGAGACATTAAAAACTGGAGGTCCCGTGTCACAGTAGGTGTCGGCACGTTAAAGAACCGTCACTGCTCAATGGCTGTTAGTGCCGAGCATAGACCAAAATTTGAAGCCCTTCACTGGTTTTGGTGTCTCCATATGAGTGAAATATTCTTGAGTGGGACGTTAACTAACAATAATGGTTTTCATATAACTGTGTTTATACACATGTGGGAGGGAAAATTTTAAAGTTTTATTAGTATATTGTCATCCATACTGGGTTTGTAATTCTTTTGTATGATAAATATAGAATGATTGTCAGTATAAGTATATTAAAATATTCACCCACGTTTTTTAACTTAGTTCCAAATTTTAAAACATCTCTGTATTCAAAGTTGGAAGTTTTCTTTAAGTCGGTATATAAAACCTTCAAAGTTCAAATCTTCGTACCACCATGTTATATTTGCGTAGTATAAAGATAGAAAAAATAAACGATATCTGTATGAAAACACTGTGTAGCTTACCTGGGCCATTTTATACATTTATACTTTGGTATCTGAAATTTTTATATACAGATGATTTGACTGACCCGTTTGGTTATAGTTTTCACATATTCGGGAAAATAACATTTAGGTATGTCTTAAAAGCAATCTTGTATATCATTTTTTTTTTTTTTTGAGAACCATGGAAAGTTTCTGTAGAAACATGAAGCAATAGTCACTTCTTTGTAATTGCATAAATTGTGTTGTTGTCTGTTCGTATACCTCGAGGCTTGTAGAATTATAGATTTACCCACACACATCTCGTCTTTGTAATGTAAGGACACATATACATACATACATAAGTACACGCATGCCTACATACATTTATATATGCATACATAAACACATTTGCACAATTGCACACATTTTTAGGCAGTCACTACTTGTCGTCATTACCTCTTAATTAAGAATATATGAAAATGTTTTTATTCTATTTTTAAATGAGGAAAAAAGCCAGTAAATGAATATATATATATATATACTAAAATAATTTTGAGAGCTTCATTCAAGTTTATGTAATTAAGTTTGACCAAAGGTTTCTCAGGGCAGTGTAATTAAAGTGTTCAGAAGGTCAAGAAATAGTGAATGAAACTGTCAGTCTTTTTGCTGCTGAAATAATGTTTCACATTTTAACGTTCACTTTACAATTCAGGGATCACCGTGGCCATGCCCCACCTTTCTAATCTACTCTGAAATTTCTTTCTTTCATCTGTAAAAAAAATTCAGTTTCAGTGCTTTCCATTGTTTTAAATGTACCATGATTTACATAATGTTTGAAGAAGATTGTCTTGTATTTGCTGTAAATATTTGCAATTCATATTTCATGTCATAGATCAATATTTCCACCTTATAACATCTCTACCACCTTTGATTTTCATTCTTGGTGATCCCAGAACTTGGTGTACTTATAAACTAAATTTTGTAAAAGGAAACTGGCTACCGGTGTAATGTAGTGGTAATGTTTGTGGTGTGATGTTAGCTTTGTTCTGTTACTTTTGTCAATTTCTTTTTTTGTAGTCATTTAATTGGCAAGTGTTTCAAAAGATAACCGTTAGCGATAGTCTCAACATAAGGCATGAGAATTATGTTTGGCAAATAGCTATTGTGTGCAGATCACGTTGTGCAATACTGCATGCACTTGGTAGCACATGCAAGTACTTGACATTCTAGTAAGATGAATCATAAGAGAAAATGCACTCAGTCTCCAAGTTGTGTACTTTCTTTTTTTTTTTTTTTTTTAAATCTAGCTAATCTGTTCATGAGAAAGTTTGCCTTTTGCAGAAGGCCAGTGAACTTTTCAAGAATGTTTGGAATCCGCCACCGTTTAAAACTAACCACCACCACATAATTGAAAAATTGCCGAACATTCGCGAAAAAACACCCATTAAAACAAACACTTGGGTGCACTGTAAATATTACCTACAGCACAGAGGAAGGCTATCTAATGAAGTTTCTTATAATCTTAGGAGCTATATAGTTAAGAGTTTATCGTAAACCATCTTTTGTCAGTAGTTCATTATTCTCTAGTTCCTTTAATCAGATTTCTTTTTTTTGATCCCGTGTTTATAATGTTCTGTTGTCCACCTGGTCAGATATGGTTCTGCAGTTCACCTTGTCAGATATTTCTGTTGGTCCCACTCTAATTAAAAAGCAGTCTCTTAAAATCCCATTTTCTGCTATTTTGCATAGAGGATCTAACGCAATTTACATGTGGATGACTTCTCATAGGTGTGTAATATTCTACCAATTAAAATGCGACTTACAAGATTTTGAAAGTATATTGAATGGCATAGAGATGTAATTTATTTTATGATAAGGAAACCCAACAGTTTGTAAAGTTTCTTTGTAATATCTTTGATGATTTGATCCTATCCAAGGCTTTACTTTCGGATTTTGTGTGTTCAGTGTTGTTTATAATGTTCAAACTCTTTGCCATTTGATAAACTTACAAGATCACATGAGTCACATTTTCATTGATAAAAAATTACACCTACGAGGTCATTCACGCGTGGCCTCATAGGAGATTGCTTTGAATCCTATACACGACATATCAGAAAATGGGAGTGATTCGAGAACAGTTTTTATTTAGATTGTGTTGTTCCATATACATGTATATAGAGATATAGCCTGTAGTTCACCATGTCAGATTTGATGTTCTGTAGTTCACTTTCTTAGGTATGTTCTGTAGACTTTTTGTTTGTCCTTTGTCAATATGTTCTTTCATTCGCTTTGTCAGATATGGTGTTCCGTAGTTCACATTGTTAGATATATTCAGCAGTTTACTTTCGTAGATGTTCTGTTGGTACCATATCTATAAATGATGCTCTGTAGCTTACCATGTCAGATTTGGTCTTCTGTAGTTTAGTTTGTCAGATATGATCTTCTGTAGTTTAGTTTGTCAGATATGGTGTTCTGCTCTGCATTTCAAGTTTTGCAGGCTATAACTTTAACTTACATGTGTATGGATATATATATATATATATATATTTACTATCATAAGCTCCTAATTATCTATTTTACAGTATTGAAAATGTATTTGAAGAAGTGGGAAATGATATTTGTAAAAATAAGATTTTCATTTTTCATATTTATATGTATTTATAAGCATCGACCATGTTAATTTTGAATAAATTATGTTGATTATAAATTGAATATGCGGGTGAAACTGAACTTTAAATGTACGTCGTAACCGACATTTTATAAGTGATTTTTGTCCAGTGAGAGAGAAGAATGTAGTACACTTTGTGGCCTATTTTAAGCTTTGATAGAAAGACGTGTAAATGATTTGTAAGATTATATCGAGATTGACAAATTTAGCTTGCTGGGTATGAGTTTTCCGAGTTTGTATTACATTCAATATGTCTTTTTTTCAAGTACGACTGTTTTAATCATGGTTATTCGTAAGTTATTATATCTGTGTAAATAAATATACATATTGTTATTGCAAAGTAAATACATATTGTTTTGTATTTAAATATTTTTTTCCTCTTCAGGATTTTCATTGAGCAAACCAGGGTGAACTATTGCTATCATGTGTTGGCTGCCGTCGTCTGTTGTTAACTTTTAGACATTTTCGACTTCGCAAGTTTATAAACAGATTTGGGTTCGTTAAAGAGACTCTTTCAGTGGCAGATCATATCTCGTTTTTCCCCAAATTTGGCTGAAAATTCCCATATAAGTGTCGTTTTGCCCAATTACGATGAGGAATTAGCTTAAGTATGCAAATAAAATGATCACCAATCTGCTGACAACGGTTTAAAGTAAGACTAACAGAACTCTAGTAGGAAAATGTTGCATTCTTAACAGATGAATGCTTATTGCAGTTGAAGATGATATGTCAAGGAAGTACATAAAATCTATTTTCTGTTATTTTCATCAAATTAATTCATTGATGTGAAAAACACTATTTTACTGTTTTAAAAGCTGGATCTCCATTATGACATTGGAAAGAAACAAAATCGTCTAAGACGCTTTGTATGTATGCTTTTTGTTTAATATAAACTCATGTAAAATGGCCAAAATGTGATCTATGGAACTATGCCCGACCACTTTAGAACACCTATCTAATATTTCATATTCACACCAGATGTAGCACACACCCTCTCCGAAATTATGATGCAGTCAATTCTCGAATTGTAGCAAAAACGCCACATTAAGAAGTGAATATGTATTTGACTTCAGCGTCATTGATATGCTTCACAGGGACCTGTCACTAAGTAAACTAGTTTCAGTGATTCCGATGTTCCGACGAACACTGAATATCAACTACATAACGGTTTAAAAAAGTGGAAAGTGTCATTCTTCACCGCTCATTACAAAGTATTGAAGATGTTCCATCATTGCAAAGCGACATGGAAACGATAAACTTCATGTTGGAGATATCCAGCGCATTAAGTAGTGTGTGTGTGTTACTCAATTATACAACATCTTTTAAACATGGTTTAATCTTGATTAATGCATATTTGTAAAAAAAAAAAAAATCATCCATAACGAAAAACATGTCGCGACAATTAATTTGCCTGACTCATTACTGCACGGTGATGTTTACAAGTAATTTTCGCCTGCACTTTGATGAATAACAACAGGAAATATCGTGGATTTTGAAGGAAGACTCGGTACATAGAGTTCAACAATATAACAAAAGTTATGCATATTTGATCGTTTATTTTATAGACATCCCGGTCTTCCAACAGGCCGAGCTGTGTTAAATAAACTAGGGGCCGAGTGGTTCCAGCATTACGCTTTAAACCCTCCAGTCTACTTAGTCGGCTGAACCTAACCATGGCCCGAAGTAAATTTACGCAACACAACTTTTATTTCATTTTTTTACTATAGGCCTACAATCGTTTGTAAAACTTTTGGATTTTAGTGATTAGGAAACATGAATTTAAAAACCATTCGCAAATAAATGTTTGCGTCACGTATGATTTTCCTGTAAAAAATGAATAAATACGTTGAGTATGGTACTCAAAATTTGAGTACGTACTGAAACAATTTGTAATATTTTTGAAGTTTTTTTTTCAAATGAGCAATAATTTTTATCATTATTTAAAATTGTATGCCATCAATATACAAACATGTTCATTTACAGCATTACGTTTGAGTGTTTTACCTAAAAATCGTGAAAAGTTAGTTGAGATGGAATACTGAGTCAATTGGGTGACTTCGGGCCTGATTTTTTGAGAAAGTTTGCCCGTTTACTTGCGGTAGTCTGGTGGTATACTTTAACTGGTTTCTCTCCACTAAAAATCTCGCTTCCACCATATGACTGAAAAAAATGTTAAGTATGGCGTAGAACATTCAAGCAAACAAAGTTACATATGATATAGGTGCTTTAGTTGGTATATTGTTTTGGTCGATGTAGTTATAGTAATCTCATCAAGTAATTACCTAAACATTAGCAAAAATGTTTTACCAACAACTTTCCATTGATATTGAAATGTCAGCAGCTTTACGTAAAATGTCGCAGATTTTGACTTGTGCTATGGACTTGACGTCAATGCAGTGAAGGTCCTTTTACGGTGCCATGCCTTCCTCGGCTGAAAGCATCATCCAAAAGACTCACTTCATATGTCGAGCGGTTGGCGAAATAATGTCCTCTGTGACAAAGACAGGGAGAGATGTACTGACAGTTAGACACATGTAAAGCGATGTCTCCTAAAACAAGGACAGGGAGAGACTCACTTCATATGTCGAGCGGTTGGCGAAATAACATTTACTACCATTTTAGTCCTGGGTGCGACTCGGTACTAGAAATCCTTTACCACTAGAACACCGCAAGCGGCCAAATATTTATGAAGTAGATTTTACCACAACAAACGAGGAAGTACTGTGAAATAAAATATAAAAGCAGCAATATTTACCTACGTAAAAGCAGGATTTGTTAAATTATCCTTTTTTTTTCACTTATTAAAAGATTTTTTTTTTTTACCATTGAGGGCGAATTTATTGACAGGAAACTGACTGAGGTTTTGTTTTCTGGTTTTAACATGGTTTGAATCTAGTTTCTTTAGATTTGTAGTTATGCAGTAAATGACAGGTTGGTGTTTTCAAATGACAGACATAGTAGAACTTGCTGTGTACTTTTGCTTAAACGTGGTTTAGCAAGGTCGGATTCAAGAATTTTCGGAGACGGGATGTAAAGGGTTTTTTTTTTTTTGGGGGGGGGGGGTGCATGACGCCGTACGCGTGAAAATGTTGCATTCATTCTAAGTAAAGAAGACATCAACTATAAAAATTTTCTATCCTTAGGTGATAAAAAACACATGGAAAAATTGAATACATTTTGATCCAATGCTAATTTTGTTTACAAAAATAAATTTTCATAGTCATATGCATACATGCTGAGAAAACGCAATCGAACATTTCTTTAAAAATATGTAGAACAAACGCTATTTTTATTAATTTTCTAGCTTTTTATTAATATATATATAATCTAGATTTTAAACATTTTATGCCAACTTCACGGTGCTTACTACTGCCCGAATACTGGAAAATATTGTTCAATTCTGAGTTGATTTTTTACTGTACAGGCATCTATTATTTGGGGTCCAAAGGGGAGGGCGTGTGCCCTTTACACCCCCTTGAATCCGCCACTGTTTAGTGTATATTTTATTGAGTTTTACTTGAAACATCAATCTTTATTAAAGCCTATTTTCAAAACTATTAATAAAATAAAAGTATGTGACAGCAAATCATTCACCAGTCCCATTACTGCTGCCTCTTTTCCGCCATCTTTGCATGTTTGGACTGCATGTATTCCAGTTCTAGAGGTAGTTTGGTCGGTTTACAGAACTACTTTGAAACTGTTAGTGATAAATGAGAAAACCAAATCTAGTTTCAAACCAGTTTGGTGTAATAACTGGGAGGTTTACCAAACTATCTATAAACCAAAAACCAGATTATAGACAATAAATTCATTCTTAGATCCTCATTGGCAAAACATTTTTTTGTAGATTAATTTCCACTATTATGTTAAAATTTGTGACACATATCAGCAGTCCTTTTTCTATGTCGATGAAATATCATTCCGGGGAATAAAAATACTTTTTTATAAGTCCTAAACAGTCATGATTAGCACGTTAGATTGGAGTGGACCTCATTCACATTAGTTTGCGTAGAGCTCTGCAGTATCAAGTGAAATCGTGATAAAGCAATAACAACAATGGAATCCCTACGACATTATACAAATACAAGAAACTGTAGAGTATCATGGAATTCTGTAAAGTCCAGGGGCATGGCCAGGTGCCGTGGAGGCATGAACTATTTCTGTTGACCAGTAATACCTTCTAGTCCGTAGTTGATTTATGACTTCGAAATATAGTGAAACCCATTGTCAGGACAGAGTAAATGGTTTTATAATACATTTCGGACAAACAACATTGTTATTAATATAGTATTTGTCTTTATTATTGAACTGATCCTTTGTGGGGCAGACTCTAGCAAATCTGATCATTTCGTAGGCAAACGCTAAGGGCAGGGAAAAAACGTTTATATCTTACAGATATTGCGATTGAGAAATTGATGTCATCACGTTTGTCATGTAGTTTAGTTTCCCTTTCAGGTCTTGTATGAGTAAAATGTTGACCATGTGATTGCTTATGTGGTATCTTTAAGAATATATCGTATTTATGTCAGTATAACACTCTCAGTGCTAATTGACAGACATCATTATATGATATCATTTCATAATCACATTTACCGCTTACGGGTATGGTGAAAGTCACGGGTTTTCCGGGTTTGGCTTAAAACCGATGTCCTGTATCACGGCGGCAGGAGTGGGACACACTACACTGGCATCAGCCCATAGCATAGGTCGAAATTTGTGTCACCCTGCCTAAAGCTTGTGACATCTCCATATAAGTGAAAAATTCTTGTCAGGTATAAAACAAAAAGTAAATGAAACAAAACACAACACAATGTCTCGAATTCGACAAACTACAGGTATGCGGGAGCCGACCTGGCTCAGTCGGTAGTTCGAGTCGGGAGTTCGAGTCCAGCCGGCGGCAGGTTGGTTACCTGTCCGGATGAGACAGTAAAAACCGAGGTTCCGTGTCACAGTAGGTGCTGGCACGTTAAAGAACCCTCACTGTTCAATGGCCGTAAGTGCCGAGCATAGGCCAAAATTTGAAGCCCTTCACCAGCATTTAGTGACGTCTCCTTATAAGTGAAAGATTCTTGAGTGGGACGTTAAACAACAATAAAGAAACAAACAGGTAGTCGGTGGATGCTCACTCCTTTATGGGTCATGATCAAAATTTGAGATATCCCAGTCATGTGTTTGTCCACAAGTAATATTGAGACTCAAGAAGACCTCATTAATCTTTTCTAAGTTTTCAAGGATTTTTCCCACTTATTCTGTGATAAAATTTACTGTGACACACAATCAGATATAGAGGTTAAACAAATGTAGAAATAGTTTTAATTGTTTTACAATTACTATATAGAATCAGGAAATTGTCGAATATTCATTGATGAATAATTTATTTTTCCTGAAATTTTTGAGTACAGATATCATTGAGATAGAGTCATTATAAAATTATTTTTATGTGTAAGATTTTTTGTATTTTGTTACTATTTCTGTTGCATATTAACATTTGGACACGGGACCTTCCACATATAATTTAACTACCACCTTTAGAGGTCAATAAGCTGTCAATCACGACTTCATGTATTGACACAATTTTCATGGTGGTTTGTTACCATATAAGCTTTTAGTCAACTCCACTTATAACGAATCGGAAGGGAGATAGTTTTCAACCTCGTTATAGAGGGATTTCGTTATTCGGATTCAAACAGTATTATGTTGGAAGTGTACTGGGAAAACATATATCGCTATAACCGGTACTTCGTTATAAACGACCTCGTTATAAGTAAGTGGAGTTGAATATTCACTACACCTTTTCAAAACATTTCTTACTAACCAACAACTGAGCAAGTACTTTTGCTGACAGCCCGCCATAGTAACTGGACGCCAGAGTTTATTACATCTTTTCATGGCATAACTATTATATAACAATTTTCATTGTTATCGTTTCATATCATTATTATACAAAACACTTTCCACAATAATAACTGTTACGTAAGAGAGAAAAAAATTAATTACCTTGTAAAAGAATTTCTGCATAAATTATCAAACCCAGGGGAAAGCAGAGATAAAGAACCCTTGGGTAAAATATTCTGAAACTGGGTGAGATAATTTATTCATAATAAATTTCTGTATGATTTTGCATGTATACGCAAAGGGCGATGGCTAGATCATGACCACTTTTACTACTTCTCCACGAAATATATTAACTAATGAACTGATTTGATAGTTCATTCACCCGTGATAAACAATGAGAAATTATTTTTACGGATCCGTTAATACAGTATTTTCCCGCTTTACTATCGAACCGCGGAAAAATTTAAATATATATCAAATGTGTATTAAAGTTTTAAATTTCACGTGTTATGACAGACATTTACCTCTGACACGTGCTTGATGTAGCAATGACACTTGTTTGACAGTTTATTACATGTAAATGTCAGAATTGACAGCGGAATCTCCTGACATTTATAACTTACCACTGATTTGTCTTGTCGAAGTGTCCTTACCTTACTATACGTGTAAAATTTAACAGATTCAGATAATACAGGAAAAGTGAAAAAAGGACGGATATTTTTAGGAAAAGAAACTTTATCTTATTTAATTGATATTTCAATTTTTATTTATTCGTGCAGTCCTTGTGATAATAATTTATTAAATAGACAAATTAACCGACACAAAAGGATTTAATGAAGATAGATAATGTACATTTATTTGTCATAAAACGCATGTTTCTTTTTTTTTTTTAGAGAAAAACACAGCATCAGTACATTACATTTCATCAAATCCATTTACATGCAAATTAAGTATCTACGATTCTGTTTTCCATTAAGTCAACAAATTCAATATTGAATGATGTAAATCAAATCCATTTAAATACAAATCAAGTATCTAAGATTCTGTTTTCCATCAATTTATCATTCTAATTCAATAATTATTTATGTTAAGGCATATTGTCCATCAACATTTTCTTATTTGGAACATTGCAACAGAAAAATATACTACTGATTTTCTTCGGTGATATAAAGTGGTATTAGCTGTATTTACCGCAAAAAAAAAAAAAAAAAAAAAAAAAAACATTTCGAATTTTTCTACTTTTTTTTTCTACTTTTACTAATTGCACAATAACAATTATGAGCTATAAACAGGAATAAAAATCTTATATTCCTACATATTTTGTGAGAATAAAAGTCAGGTCCAGTGTGGTATTCATATACAGTCAACTGTATAACGACACTTGATATAACTGCATTTTTGGTTAACGGCAGAAATTTCATTGGAACGAATTTAATTTTAATGTTAATTTGTTTGATATAACAGCATATTTGCTTTCCAACACCGGCAGTGATTTTTGGCAACAAACATATATTTTACCGTTATAATTAACTTGTTATAACGGCAAAACATATCAAAAATAAAAATTGTTGCCATTATTTATTAAACTGATAGAATGAAAATAACAATAAAAACAATTTTATTTATTGTTGTCATTTTATTTCATTCATGTAATCATATTAAATTGAATTTTAACATTCAATAGGGGTATAACAACAAATTATATTCATGCAATCTTACTTTGGCGCTAAGCCTGGAAATTTGATATAACAGCATATTTGATATAACAAGAGTTGACTGTACAAATATTAATGTTGAGTTAATCAATTGCAAGTAAAAAAGTGCCAAACCTTGGTTTCTCAAGCAATTTTTCCCAATATATATATATATATATATATAAATATATATATATATATATATATATATATATATATATATATATATATATATATATATATATATATATGTATGTATTTAAGTATTTTTATGTCTATGTTTAAGTCTTTTTGCTATTGTATATCAATTTCAGTAGAAAAAGGAGGATTAAAAAAAACACAGCTAATAACCCTTTAAATTTCACCATCATATAGAAGAATTCGATAATTAGATTAAAAAGTTATGGTCATCTACATAACATGGCGTCTTCATTAGCGTTTGATAAAATAATATTGTTTTCATTATTATCAGAAGAGGGAGCACTGGAGGACTTTTATACACATTTACATTATCTATGGATTAAGTAATGAAACATTTGTTTTGTCATTTTCGTCTTATTTTCAGTAAGATTTTTTCATACAATAAATGACTAACAATTTCTTTTAATTAGATACCAGAAAGCAATTTTCCGTCACATCATTTAATTTAGGTATTCATTATCTTGTCGTAGATGTTCTCATTTCCGCGTTAATTATGTTAAAATTTATGGTATCTATTTTGACTCGACCATTGACATTACCCTGTCTCCTAATTGAGCTATAAAATGCTATTTTAATTAATTTTTTTGTAATTCATCTTTTACTTTAAGCGCGCAATTTACAATGTTCATTACGTCATATTGTTTGTAATTATTTCATTTAAATTTTATGTAAGATTTCATTTTTAATTTGATGAATAATACCTGCTCTATATTTTATCTTTATTTTCTCAAACTGAGTAATAGAGTTGACCTCTAAAGTTGTGTGTCAGTTATAAATATATATCGTCTGTTAGAAGCTGGTGTTGTGCGAGTTTCATTTATTCCAGTGGAAAAATTTCTATACGGGATGCCATAAATACAGACACTAGAATGAGTTCGCAAGACATTTTAGAAAATAAAACTGTAGAACTAAGGAACAACAACAATAGTAACGATGATGATGATGATGATGATGATGATTATCATCAACATCATCTTCATCATCATCATGGTGTAATTTTGCTAAATACAAAGAATTTATATTTATATTTATATGTTTTGATTTAATTTCAGACACCTTACAATTTTTAATCATGACCGGTTTTTCCATATAATTTTCAAAGTGAGGCCATGTGTTCCGGAAGTGTAATTATCTTGTGGTTGTAGTAAATATGTGGTCTGCAAATTCTGGAGAATATTCGATAAAATAGCTTTATGTGATTATTTGACTATTTACTGTAACAATACAGCATTCGCATTTCAGTCGAATGAGCCAGTGTATCGAAATCTTACGAATTAAAACTATTTAAGGGGAAATGGGAACTTTAAATATAACTTTGATATTATTTGGTTTATGATGCGTTGCAGTACACGCTCGGCAGGACATAATACTGTAAACCCGAAAATTTTCGTTACTGTTTTTGATTCAATTTTCGCCATTTTCGCCCTTAGAAGAGAGGGTGAATTTGAAATGAAAACGAAATTTCAAGCTAAATAGTTAAATCATGGTCATACATGCCATCCATCAGACCATGGTAATGTAGGGCAAATTTAAGACAGGACAAATATGTTTTCTCTCACCAAAGAGCGAAAATAAGGAAGGGCGAAATTCTTCAGGTATACAGTATTATCAAACTAAACCTGTAATATTCCTGAGACAAACATCAAAGAGTGATGTCTTACAAGTACATAACGCCTAGTCTTGTCTAATAAATAACTAATAATTCAATTATTCAATTATTCCATCTAAAATTGGGAGCTTCATTCGAATCTGTCATATATTTTTTATGATTATTTTAATTCCGGGTTTGCTAGAAAACTGACAGAGTATTTACTACGCAAGAGATTTTTCAAAATTTTGAATTTGAACCTAGACAATATGAAATCATTGATCCAAGACTATTAGATATGTTCCATGTCAATAAAAATGTTAACTGTGGTAATTTCATTTCTCATAGGGATTCAAAAACGTGGATGTGTGTTTATATGTGCCGGTGTGTGTGTGTGTCTTTCAGTTTGTCTGTCTGTTGTTTGTCTTTCTATCTGTCTATCCATCTGTGTACGTATGCATGTATCTCTGTCTTTCTGTCTGTCTGTGTATGTATGTATGCAGGTATACGAAATGAAAAACAGCAAATAATGTAAACATGAATAATAACATAGGTAAAACCTATGGAGAGGGCGAAAGCATTCATCAGCAGTTTTACATGTTCAGTGGTTTTTAACACGTATATCATAATATTCCGGTCATTAACTCATTATTTTAAATAAAATATTAAGTGGCTGACCGTTTCCTTGATGTTAAAAACTTAAATTGAATCCATGAGTTATTTATTGGTTATTAATAAATGTTACATTATGTTTTTGCTATATATTTTACTTTATCCCAGCGTATTCATCATTTTGGTTCACATTACCAAAATAATGGGTGCGCTTCGTGATCGGGTTTAATGTGAACACTAGTCGTTATGGACTAGTTTCTGTCTGCAAAACGTTTGCTCGCACAGTAGTTTATTACCTCGTTTGCAATTCACTTTTAAGTAATGATTTTGCAATTCCGACATTTTGTTTTTGCCTCGCGCAAATTCCCGATGTGAGCTTCTCTACATATATGAGGGTTTCGCCTCTATTAGTTTTTTTTACAACAACAATCTTCAAAATTAGATACGAATCAAACAAGTAGAATCTAGTTGCATAAAAATGTATGTAAATTTGTTGTATAATTGATCACAGTTAGTACAGTAGAACGACTGTCTTCTCTCTAAAACCTGGTAACTTTTACACACGCCACTGCTTCTTACATTGTCCAGAAAGTTCGTATTTTTTAAAGTCGTTGAAATCTAAACAGAATCGATTTGCCCCAATAACCAACTGTATAATCTGCTTCAGGCTAAGCTTCCTGTACCTGGTTAACGTATGGAACCTTCTGTCCTGTTTTGGACAATCTCCATCATCGCTTTGATCCATACAAGAATAAACTAAAGCAAATTTATAATCGGTAGATACAATCCAAACATCACGAGTAAATCCAGACATGTATTTTATGGTCAGTCTAGCTGGTTCGTTGTCATGTTGAGTGACCTCACCCTCTCTCTCGACACAGGGATTGGTTTTAGATTTATCTTCGAAATCTGTAAAAGTGGAATAAAAGAATAACATTTATCATAAAAGCTCCATAAATATTTTAATAGATATTCGATATTCATTATTTTGAATGTTCATGAGATGTGAAAAGATATTATAGGTGCATTTCTTTAGTTCATCTAAAAAAACGGATGTGTGTTTGTGTGTGTTAAATCTTGTCGACCTGGAAGAGTTTACCTAAGAGTATTCAGCGAGGAATAAAACGTCTTTCCCTGGAAGTCTCTTTTTACCGAAAAATGAGAAGAATCATCCGTATGATAATGAAAGGTTATTGCGCGCCGCCGTGTTATATTAGTTGAACTATACAGATCTTCAGCTGGTAGTCAGATAATGATATCGACTTGAAAATTGTGATAACTGATGTAGTATAAGGCGATATTAACATCTTATTGTTTTTATTATGATGTCATTCGACTTTTATATTTATAACAGGACGACAAAAAGGGTAATTCATTTTACACTCTATTTGAAAAAAATCTAACAGACATTTGTCAAAAAGGAACCCAATCTTTGAAAAAAAAACCCTGATTATTGCAGACGTTTGTGATAAATTTAATGGGTTTTTTGCCGCCTTCAGGATTATTCAAATAACAGATCACTTCACAAATTGATTATCTAATGTCCAATTTGTAAAGCATTATTTGAATTGAATGGTCAGCATAATAGTGAAGAGCTAACAAATAATTCAACGTAGATTTATACTTACATTCCATGACCTTGAAAGTACCGTTTTTCATTTTAAATTTCAAATTTACATCACTTATACTGTAATCATCGGCTCCATCATAGTATAGCAACCCGCGCCAAAGTCCCAGAATTTTTTTCATGTCCAGTTTATCTTTGAGTTTTGAAACTTCTACTTTACATTCGTTGCCGCCATTTTCCGTGTCATCAGTAATGGATAATGCAACTTGGATAGCTAAAACAGCTGCAATGAAGAGGAATGACTTCATTTCTTCTGAGCCTTTTCTAACTCAATCAAGTTAATTATTTTCCGAGTCCGAGTCAGTGACATTTATATACACGTAAAATAAGTGGGATCCTGTCGCCAGGTATGATCACTGCTTTTACCGGTACACTGACGTCACACTCACGTCACGTGATATTTTTTCATCATAAACTATACGGGATTTCAACGATGAATCAATTGATGGAATGTGTATTTACTTTGTTTAGACCGATTTGAATTTATTTCGATACACCTTTGTGTTAATTATGTTAATTAGCTTTTAAAAAGAATTTGAAAATTTAAATAAGAATTATCGATTTGTCTTTAGGTTAGATCCGGAATCGTTGATATTCTAGCCAGGTATTGATCTGCATTTGCAAAAAATATTGTGTTCAAAATTCAATAAAACAATTCACAAAAAGAGATAGATTATACAAATAAATAAAGTTTACTTCAAACGGAATATACCAAAATACTTAATACTGTATGTATAAATCTATACATTTGAATAATGTATTTCCCTTAGATTTTGAATAAAACAGATATAGGATATAAAAAGTAAAAATATTTGCCAGCAGAGTGCTTTGTTTCATATTTCAATAAACACTTTCTCCGTGAAATGAGAGGTCACACTTTCAAGATATGAGTGGTCAAGTTTCATTCACGATATTTGTATCTCCGAGGCACCTATTTCGGTTCTTTTAAGGAGTAATATCATGTCTTTTCCGAATAAATTAACTTATCCAATATATAAAAAAATCCACGTCAATAACAATTCAATGGTAGAATTTCAAATTCGGCTGCCATAACTGTTTACAAGTAAAAACCACAGATACAAAAGTACTAATCTCTAGGAGGTTTAGGGGACTATCCATATCTCTTGATCACAGGTCAAACACGGACTTCTGAAAATTCAGAGTTAAGATCAGGTACCATGGATGAATAAGCATCCCCTCTTGACCGATCACACCTGCCGCTAAATCATAATCAAATTAAAAAGAAATAAATCCTTGTCACAATGGGTAAAGAGTCTCAATAACCACGATGTGAACATTACGACGATGTTCCTGGATCGGGGATAGATGGTATGTTGGTATACCAGAAATGACCACTAGTGAACAAAAGCGTTAACAGTATTGATCCAATACTAGAACAGGAAAATTCTTTTGGGAAAAACCACAGGTAATTCTGTTTCAGGTGTGTGTGAGTGAGAGAGAGAGAGAGAGAGAGAGAGAGAGAGAGAGAGAGAGAGAGAGAGAGGGGGGGGGGTAATTGTTTACCTTGTAAAAATAGGTACTTTGGCATAGTAAGATCAAAATTTGATTTATAGGCCTAACTACGTTTGTCCTAAAGACCTACTACACCACGACCAAAGCGACAGTGTTAATTAACAAAACACTCAAATCGACGCCACTGCCTTACAAACAACGACGAAACGATCGTTCAATAATAACAATACCACAGACCTAGGTATATCATACACTTAGGGACCTAGTCTTTGCTAGAGTGTACAGTATAGATACTAAGTGTCAACAGTGCAAACAGTGAAGATAGTTAGATAAAACAATCGGAACAAGTGGGCATATGTACAACAAATGAACCATTGGGAAAGTCAGAAACCTGATCTAATCAAACCATCTCCAAGCAGTTCTCAACATTTTTTCTCATGATTTTTAGATGGAAAGGCATATGCGTCATTCTATAACTGCATATTTTTTTTCTATAACATGGAACCTTGCTTAAGGGCCACCTCACTTAGGAGATTTTTTCTTAAGTTTGTTTGTTTGTTGTTGTTTAACGTCCCACTCATGAATCTTTCACCCATATGGAAACGTCACCAAATGCCGGTGAAGGGCTTCAAATTATGGCCTATGCTCGGTACTCACGGCCATTGAGCAGTGAGGATTCTTTAACGTGCCGACACCTCGTCCCAAAGACCTGTAATTTTCACTTCCTGTGGCGAGCGCTTGGCGAAGGAATAGTCACTTACGATCGGTTTAATGACCTTGTATGAAATAACATACGATGTCTGACCAACTGAAATATCAAGTGAGCTCTACGGAGAAATTAACCTCAGTTTGTTTATTGATGTATGATGTCATCGTATTGTATCCAAAAGAGATAACACTACTTATATTTGAAAAGTTGACAACCGGAAAGACGGGCTCATTCCGTTTATCGCACATTGCGTTAATTTCCTGACTCTCTTTGCTAAGTTAAATGCAAGATACACTTGTGCAGGTTTTTTTCATTTCTAGTTTTCAATGTTGACTGTTTTTTAAGGCTAAGATTTTATTTGAGTCCGAAGACAAATAAAGTTATGCGTAGGCTTTGTCCCCTGAGACCAGGACTTAAATCTAAAAAGATGATTAAATTTCGGCTAATCTTGACAGCTGAGCAGGCCAAGTTAAGAATAATCCCAGACTTGAGTAAATTCTCAAGTTTTATGGTTCCGGGGCCTGATTGGCTTAGCAGTCCATGTTGAGAATATTCTCAGACCTGAGTAAACTCTAAGGATTTTTAAATTGTTTTGGCTGGGCCAGCATCTACTAGCCTCGTATACTATTTAACTCAGAAAAGACTTCTGGATCATTTTTCACTAGAGGTATGGGAGTTTACATTAATCAGAGTTTCTTATCAGTGCATTTTCAATCTTCATCCATTTTAACCTTAAATGTTTGACAAATATTCTGGCCCAAGTTTATCAGAATTCATAACTTTTATGTTCTGACGCCAATGAATCAACAGTCTTTGAAACTCTTAACTTTAGTAACTTGCGGTATTCATTCCTAATGATGATGAACTTATACGTTATGCCAGGGCATGCTCTTCTTATGAATGTTTTATTCTGAGAGCGAAACGACTCGCCAATAAACTACTTACACAAGGTTACGTTGTTGAAGGCTTGAAATAGTCGTTTAAGAAGTTTTATGGTCGATACGGGGATCTTGTTAAACAGTATGAAGTTCCCCTCTCAATAATATTAGAGAGTATTCTGGAGCACGGCCACAGACAATGACTCCCTTTCGCCAATCGTGCTTTTCACCGAACTTGACCTCTTCACCAAATTGACCTTTTCACCGAATTTGACCCGTTCATCGTACTAGAAAGATTTCCATGGATCATTTGCGACGGGTGTAGCATGCCAGCAGAAGATGCTGACTCCTTCCGGATACCTGGTCCTATCCCGTTTGGTATTCGCAATTGTTCTTCATGTTGAGACCATTGCACATCTAATTCGTCGTGTTCTAATGGACTTGAGCTTCGATTATTAATTGGTACTTCTTCATTTTTACTTAGTAAGTAGAATCAGAGTAGTGCTGGACAAAATAAGTATCATGATAACCAATCACTAGATATTTAAATTTTCGGGTACCAACTGTAGTGAAAAAACAGTTGTCTTTGATACTAAAAATTATTTAAATTTTTTATGTGGAATTGTTTTTTAAAGAGTAGAGAAGTCGTATATTTTGATACTGTGAATTTAATAAAAAATTGTGTGCCTTCAAAGTTTCTAAAAGTTGTGTAGAATTACAAGTTTCACCATTCATTTGAATTTCACACCGCATTTATTATGAAGTTCTGAAACTAAGAACGTATGTAAAGCCGTATTGTAAATTATCAAATATTAAATGATTAATTAATTTTTTTTTCATAGAATTATTCGGCAATGACCAAGGCATTTAAATTCTACCTATAACTAGTTTAGATAGATACCAGAAAGCAACTTTCTATCATATCATTTAATTTTAGGTATTCATAAACTTGTCATGGATGTTCTCATTTCCGCGTTAATTATGTTAAATTTTTTAGTATCTATTTTGACTCGACCATTGACATAATCCTGTCTCCTAACTGAGCTATAAAATGCTATTTTAATTAATATTTTTGCAATTCATCTTTCACTTTATCAAGCGCGCAATTTACAATGTTCATTATGTCGTATCTATTTGGATTCAGTAGTAGTGTTGACCACTGACAATATCCTGTCTTGTAACTGAGTTATGACATGCTGTTTTAAAATATTTTGTAATTTCTATTTTGAATTATTACACGCGCAATTTACAACATTTATTACGTCGTATTGTTTGTGATTATTTCATTCAAATTTTATGTAAGATTTCATTTTCAATTTGATTAGTAATACCCATTCTATATTTTATCTATATTTTCTCAACTTGAGTGTAAACAGAATTGACCTACCTTAGTTATAAATATATATCGTCTGCTAGAAGTTGGTGTTGTGCTAGTTTCATTCATTTCTTTACGGGCTTCCATAAATACAGACACTTGAATGAGTTCGCAAGACATTATAGAAGAAAAAAACTGCAGAGCAACAACATTAGTAAGGATGATGATGATGATGGTGGTGGTGGTGGTGGTGATGGTGGTGTAACTTTACCAAATATAAAGACTTGACAGCTTTTTCTAAAGTAATACTTTGGTTTAATGTGAGACACATTACATTTTTAATCATGACCGGTTTTTCCATATAAAATTCAAAGTGAGACCATGTGTTCTGGACGTGTAATTATCTTGTGGTTGTAGTATATATGTGGTCTGCAAATTCTGGAGAATAATTGTTAAAATAGCTTTATGTGATTATTTGACTATTTACTGTAACAATACAACATTCCCACTTCAATCGATTGAGCCAGTATATCGAAATCTTATGAATTAAAACCATTTAAGGGGATATGGGAACTATGAATATAACTTTTGTATTATATTTATGTCACAGTATACGCTCGGCAGGACGTAAATATACAAAACTACACTTATGTTTCTATCCGTATCATCAGACTGCACGCGATCGTTGTAGCAGACGGATTCAACGAGAGCGTACCTCGAGTTGAATCCATCCGCTGCAACGATCAAGTGCAGTCTAATGATAAGGATAGAAACATTTGTGTGGTTTTGTATTTATTACATGTCTCTTATTTATCTATATGTGTACACAAATTTAAAATTCATTCGGCTTTCAGCGACGCCATCAAATATTTTGGATGACATGAATGCCATTTAGAAAAGTAGTTCCGGCGAAATGTCCGTATCCAACAATGTACGATACGACATTACGTATTGCACGGGGGTATTTAACTCTATTGTAACTGTATGATTACACATGCATGTAATAATATTATAAACCTGAAACTTCCAGCTACCGTTTAATTTTCGCTATTTTCGCGAAAGGGCAATTTGAAATGGAAGCGAATATTTAAAGCGGAATAACTGAAGCGCGAATATACATGCCATACATGAAACTAGGGTGATTAAGGAGAATTTAAGACAGGGCAAATTTGTTTTCTGGCGCCAAGGGGCAAAAATAACTCAGGGCAAAATTCTTCGGGTTATACAGTATTATAAAATTAATCAAAGATCAAAGAGAGGTCTCCTTCAAGTACATTATGCCTAGTCTTGTCTATGAAATAATTCAATAATTCAATTACTCCATCTAACTTTGGTGGCTTCATTCGAATCTGTCCTATATTTTTGTGATTATTCTAATTCTGCGTTTGCTAGATAACTAACAGAGATTTTTCAAAATTTTGAATTTGAATATTAAATCATATTAATTATTATAAAAATAAATAATTAATATATTAAATTTGGACATAGATCAAGTTCCATGTAAATAGAAAATATGTTTATTGTGGTAATTTCATTTCTCGTAGGGATTAAAAATATAGTCGGACACCATTCATAAACGTGGATGTATGTTTATATGTGCCGGTATGTCTATCTCTGTGTGTGTCTGTATGTAAGTATGTATACATGCCTTATGTCTTCATGTCTGTCTGTCTGCCTATCTGTCTAAAAAGAGAAAGTGGTATCAGACAAGGCCAAAATAATAAATCTAACCGTATATTCATAATCCATTAAAGAGTAACCACTGTAAAAAGATGGCTATCTTAGCTTTAAAATTTAGAACTTTAAATGGTGCTATCAGTGCAAAATATTACTTTAGTGTAAGATTATCAGCTAGTACCAAACAACCAGTTACTAGGTTTATGTATACCCTCGGGGACTCAAACGCTCCGCCAGCAGTGGCAACGACTTAGTGGTTATAAATATTAGAAACATAATACGAAAGTTATAATGCTCAAGACGATCGGTTCTGTCCATAAAACTTCATCAGTTGAGCTCCAATTTTAAACAGATTTCCTAAAGAGAAAGTGGTATCAGACAAGGCCAAAATAATAAATCTAAACGGATAGCCAAAATCCATCAAAGAGTAACAACTGTAAAAAGACGGCTATTTTAGCTTTAGATTTGAAATGAAAAACAGCAAATAACGTAAATATTATTTTTTTATTACAACAACAATCTTCAAAAATAAATATGAATCAAACAAGTAGAATCTAGTTGCACATAAAATGTATGTAAATTTGTTGTATAATTGATCACAGTTAGTACAGTAGAACGACTGTCTTCTCTCTAAAACCTGGTAACTTTTAAACACGCCACTGCTTCTTACATTGTCCAGAAAGTTCGTATTTTTTAAAGTCGTTGATATCTAAACAGAATTGTTTTGCTCCAATAACCAACTGTATAATCTGCTTCAGGCTAAGCTTCCTGTACCTGGTTAACGTCCAGAACCTTCTGTACTGTTTTGGACAATCTCCATCATCGCTTTGATCCATACAAGAATAAACTAAAGCAAACTTATAATCGGTAGATACAACCCAAACATCACGAGTAACTCCAGACATGTATTTTATGGTCAGTCTAGCTGGTTCGTTGTCATGCTGAGTGACCTCACCCTCTCTCTTCAAACATGGATAAGTTTTAGATTTATCTTCCAAATCTGTAAAAATTATCAATAACATTAATTAATTAAATAACATATTAATTTACTAATAGATACTGAAATTCGATTTCTAAAATAAATTATTTCGAAAATTGGAAAATTGTTAATGAACCATGCAAATATATCATGAATATGTGTAGTTATGTAATGTAGTCGCAAAAAGGATGGATATATATATATATATCCCCTTATAAGTTTATAAGTTATGTATAGTTCCTTTAACACACACACACACACACACACACACACACACACACACACACACACATTTTTGTATTTCTATAGTATAACCCATTTAAGCAGGCGAGGTGTAGTCTCGGGAACGCTTTCTTAACCTGGTCGAAGTTACCTAGGAGTATTCACGAGGAATAAAACGCTTTTCCCTTGAAGTCTCTCTTTACTTAAATCCGTATGATAATCGAAAGGTTATATCGCCTACTTACATGAATTGGGCTAAAATAATATTCTGATGGTTGTCAAATAATGATACGGACTTGTAATAACAGACATAGTACAAGGCGATATAAACATCTGATGACTATACGAACCTACATAACATATCTACACAACATAAATATAAGATTATATATATATATATATATATATATATATATATATATATATATATATATATATATATATATATATACATATTATTATTATTATTATTTGATATATTTATACTTTTCTAACAGGAACGAAATAAGTTAATTCATTTTACACTTATAGATCTATTTGGAAAAAATCTAACAAACATTAATTTTGTCAAAAAGGAATTTCATTTTTGACAAGAAAAATGCCTGAATATTGCTGGCGTTCATGATAAATTTAACGTTTTGTGCCGCATTTAGGATTAAACAAATAACAAATCGCTACAGAAATTGATTATCTGGTGTCAAATGTGCAGATCGAGATGCATCATTTGAATTGAATAGTCAACAAATTAGTGAAACCTTAACAGATAATTTAACATATATATACTTACATTCAATAACCTTGAAAGTGCCGTTTTTCATTTTAAATTTCAGGTTTACATCACTGATGCTGTAATCATCGGATTCATCATAGTAAAGCACCCCGCGCCAAAGTCCCAGAAATTTTTTCATGTCCAGTTTATCTTTAAGTTTTGAAACTTCTGCTTTGCAATCGCTGCCGCCATTATCCGTGTCATCACTAACAGACAATATAACTTGGTTAACAACAATAGCTGCAATGAAGAGGAATGACTTCATTTTTCTGAACTTTCAAACTCAAACTCAAAGTTAGTTATTTTACGAGTTTAAGTCAATGTCATTTATATACACGAAAAAATGAGTGGGTTCCAGTCACCAAGTATGATCACTGCTTTTACCGGTACACTGACGTCACGCTCACGTCACATGATATTCTTTCATCATAAACTATACGGGGTTTCAACCATGAATCAATTAGTGGAATGTTTTATTCACTTTGTTTAGAATGATTGGAATTTATTTTGATACACCTTTTTGTAAATTATCTTAATTTCCTTTTAAAAATTGGGAAGTTTAAATAAGAATTATCGATTTGTCCTTAGGTTAGATCCGGAGTCATTGATATTCTGGCCAGCTTTTGATTTGCAAAAAACAATATGATCAAAATTCAATGACACAATTCACAAAAATACAATTATTATGACTTTACCTCAAACGGAATGTACAAAAAAGTACTTAAGACTGTATGTAAATAATAAAAGCTATTCACAGGCATGGAAATTTTATATTTCTATATACATGTATTTTGTGAAAATAAGGTCAGGTCCAGTGTGGTTCTCATATAATAATTGCTTGTGGATAATGGCTAAACTTGGTTTTTCAAGCAAGTTTCACAAATGATACAGAAATTTACGACTTTTTATGTCTGTGTATATCACATTTTTGTTATTGTATATCAATCTAAGTAAAAATCGGATTTTTTTGTAAAAATGAAATACAGCTTATACCCCTAACGTATTTATCTAATTTCAAGTTCTTTATTCGTTTTGCCTTTTGGAACATCAGATTATATTATATAAACATACATAATACATGTCATATGTAGGCAGTACACACAGCATATACATTCAGCATAAGTATATACATTATATATATTAAATATGTTGAATACAAAATGTATAAAAACAAAAAACAGAATATTCGGAATGTGCTTAGAGTTCAATTGAAATTTAACTGTCCTATTTACTCTCAGAGTGACATTTTAGATGCCCTTTAAACATGCGCGGGCCTTCTTTGTGTCGCTAAATAATACAATTTACCCCCAATGAAATATGAAATATTTCTTTAACTTCAATCTGTAAAGTACGGCTTATATCAGTATTATGGATGTATCATGTTCAATCTGTAGGGCTAACATTTTCAATATTAAACCAGTATCAATTTATAAGGACCATGACCTTATTCATTTATGTGATTAAATGTTTCAATTCAAAAAGCCATAATTCCAAAGTAATCCTGTTTCAATCTAAGTAACCTAATTTATGTATTAGCCCGGTTTCAATCTAAAAAGCCCGATATTTCCATGTTAAGATACTTTTCAATCTAAAAAGCCCACTGTTTGCAAAGAACTCTGTTGATCTGTGTTTTAATCGTGCTTCAATCTACAAAGAGTCTTTTTTCAAAATTTTATCTTTATCCCGATCTTTAAAACCCAATTAAGTTCAATTTATAACGTTCATATATAAAGCTCGATTTCCGTACCGAACATTTTATAACCTATGGCACATGATCCCACCGATTTCCAGAGGTCCGTATTTGGCCGTGTCCAAAATATGAACATTACATATACAGTGGTAAACTTCTCATTGACAAATTATTGACACAGTGATATTGAAATAATGATGTCAACGTTCCGCAAATTTTACAGTCGGTATAATAGTGAAATGTTGAGTTGCCTGTTCGAATGCGGTAGTTGAGACGTCTGTACTAATTGTGACGAGGATTCGTTCCTGTGGATTCACGGCGTTTGTGACTGGTCGACAGGGGATGCTTACTCCTCCATGGCACCTGATCCCACCTCTTGATTTCCAGAGGTCCGTGTTTACCTATATTTTACCAGATTTGTACCCTGGACATCCTAAAGATATATACTTTGGTATCTGAGATTTTCTATATATCGGTCTTGTATGATACCACTTTCCCTTGAGAGATCCTATTTTAACTTGAAATTCAGCTAATAAAGTCTAATTGACAGATACGATCGTCTTGAGCATTATAACTTTGGTATCTTCTTTATAATATTTATAACCGCTAGGTCGTTGCCACTGCTGGTGGATCGTTTGAGCCCCCGATGGTATACATAAGCCCAGTACCTGGTATTTAGGTACCAGTTGATAATCTCATACTAAAGTAATATTTCGCACTGATAACACATTTTAAATTCTTCAAAAACTAAGATAGTCGTCTTTTTTGCAGGGTTAGTCTTAGACGCATTTTGGCTATGTATTTTGATTTATTATTTGGCCTTGCATGGCCTTAGAGAATCTATTCGAATAGAAGCTTAACTGTTGAGGTCTAATTGACGAAACGATTGTCTTGTGCGTTATATCTTTGGTATTATGTTTATAATATATATATATATATATATATATATATATATATATATATATATATATATATATATATATATATATATAATAGATATTGTATACAATAGATATCTATGTAGCCCGATCTACGTACATAAGCGTTGTAACCTTTGTATTAAAAGTTTATTAAATGAACCTACAAATTTTAACATTTTTTCTGTATTAACCCGGTTGTAGCATTTTAGCCCAGACAATTTGTGTTAATAATAATTTAAAAGCACAGATTTCCGTATGAATTCCTCTTCAATCTATAGATCTAAGTTTGTCGATATTCATTCTTTTTCTAAACAGCTAAGTTGGGCTGTACTAAACATTTTAAATTTAGATATCTCTGTCTACCTGTACTATGGCTGTACTATACACAAATTTTCAGATCATCTATCGCTAGACTACTTTAATAAACAAATTAATATTTACCACTTCCTGCATTACAGTTATATAATTATTCAAATTTGGAATAAGATTAATTGAAGTGTGTTGGCTCTTTAACATTTTTAAAAACATTAGAAATTTAGGATGTGAAATTAGTAAATTAGCCCAGCGGGAGGAGAATGATGTACAACACCTTGGCCATATATAAGGTTGATATATAAACAATACAATCAAAGCTATCTTTCAAGTTAAAACAAAAGAACAGCTATACGTAACTCACGTAAACAATAAAGTGGTTCTGTCATTTCGTGCATGCTATTAGTCACGGATCTGAGGATTTGAAACAGACAGCAATGAGGCAATTGACAGCTAAAACATACTATGACGCCAATTCGTCTTAATTGATAATCAGTTTCTTAAGCAATGTATTATTATTTGTTGTTTTTTTCATCATGGAAACACTCGAGTGCACTTGCTTTTTATGACATGCATATGCTGGTCTCATGATAGAAATTTCAAATATGTGTTTTTCTTTCCGGTTTTGACTTTTATTTTGTTAATAAATTTACGATGCAAATTAGAAATGTTGAAAACCGCTTGTAATTTAGTGCATGTTAATTACAACAGCAAAAGAAAACAAACAAAAGGTAAAGTGATTAATCACCTGGAGTATGGGAGGAAAAGGGCAAAGGTCACGCACAGGGATCGTAATTTGTACACACTACAGATACATCAAGTACGCAACGTTTAAATTGTTTCTGATTCAGATTCTCTACTCTGTATGTTATATTGCATTTCAGAAAGAAACATATTTACATAATACATAATGAATCCTTCTAAAGCTTAGGTAGTTATTTTTACAGTGGTTACTCTTAGACGCTATGCATACTCTTTGGCTATGCATATGGATTTATTTTTTGGCCTTGTCTTATACCATTTTTCCTTTAGAAAACTTTTTTTCTTGTAAAATTGGAGCTCAACTGATGAAGTCTAATTGACAGAAACGAACATCTTGAGCATTATAACTTTGGTATTATATTTATAATATCTATAAGCTATTTTGCATTTCAGAAGGGAACATATTTACAGTACATAGAGCATAAGTAAATAAATTTACAATATTGGATAAAGTGAGTAAGTAATACACATACAGATAATAAAGCACATGAGATATACTCACTCTCTAAAATATTGTAAATATTGGGTCATACATATATACCTATACATATGTATGACACGGCAATACATATATACATAATCAAAATATTAAAGTAATCAAAATCAATAAATATAGAGTCTTATTACATACTGATGAGCTGAAAGTAAAAATGAAGAATCGAAACTCAAGTCCGTTAAAAACGACAAATTCGATGCGTAAACGGTCTCAACATGAAGAACAATTGCGAATCCCAAACGGGATAGGACCAGGTATCTGGAAGGAGTCAGCGTCCCCTGCTGGCATGCCAATACCCGTCGCAAATATTCCATGGAAAGCTTTTTAGCTCGACGTCAAATTTGGTGAAAAGGTCAAGCTCGGTGAAAAAGTCAAGTTTGGTGAAAAGGTCAAGTTTGGTGAAAAGCACGATTGGCAAAAAGGAGTCACTGTCTGTGGTCGTGTTCCAGAATACTATCTAATATTCACGAGAAAGGGACTTCATATTGTTTAACAAGACCCCCGTATCGAAATAATACTTCTTAAAAGACGATTTCAAGCGTTTAACAACGGAAATTGAAATCGTCTCCTTTGTCACAGAGGGATGTGTGAAGTTGACTGTCTTTTCCGATCGACAGGAGTAAATCTAGGTAAGAAGCAGATGTTTTGCTCTCTGTCGTCTCATTGATCTCAAGCTCAACAGGATACATCTGGCAGGTAATTCTGAAAATCTGTATTATTTATAGACAGGACGTCGTCGATATACCTTTAAGTAAAACTGAACCAAGATGCTAAGTGCTTATTACCCTTGGAGAGCAGAGAATGAATAAATTTCACTCCATATGAATACAAAAAGATGTCAGCCAAGTGAGGTGCACAATTGGTACCTATTGAAATGCCGACAATTTGTTGGAAAACTTTTCCCGCAAAAACCACGAAGATATTGTCTACTAGAAACCCCAGTATCTTGATGATATCGTCATCAGTATACTTATTATTGGAATCAGAGTGTTCCTTCACAAAATAAGGTTCTTCATGGCCTAACACTAAATATTTATATCTGCGATTTCCATTTTTGTATACAAAGGAGTTGTGTGTAATAGATTTTAATCTGTTTTTGAGTTTTTGATAAAGAATTGTTGTGCAAAGGTTCGAAAAATCAATTTTAATATGTTTGAAATTTGGAGATTTTAAATGTTCTAACAATTCTTTCGAATTCTTAAGGATCCACATCTGATTGACTCCGCTTCTTTAGTAGGCCGTTATACAGTACTTCTGAAGACCTTATTTAATATGTGTCAGAAGTCTGGTGAGTAAAATAGATAAATGCTTGGTGGAGCACTTAACTTACCCCGCAATGAATCGGTGTTTATGGGGATTTTGTGCATCTTCGGAATCAAATAAATGTATGGCAATTCAAGCCCCGCGTCACTTTCCAAACGACGTGCGAATGGATTTATGAGTATCTAATATTTCAGAGGTGGAGAAATCGGTGACAGTGTATGTAGAGTTTCCAGGAGGTGTGTTGAGCCCAAGTTCTTCTTTTAGAATGCTCAATGTATGAAAAAATACACATACATGTTGTGCAAATAAATAACCAAAAGTATCAAAGAAATAGATTTATATAAATATAAAATCTTATTACATATTGAGCTGAAAGCATATTACATACATAGATATACATAGATATACATACATCTACATGCATATATATATATATATATATATATATATATATATATATATATATATATATATATATATATATATATATATATGTATATGGGAGTCAGGCAGTTGGTGCCGTAGATGGAGAGTTCGAACCCCAACTGGGGCATGGTGAGTTTATAGGTGCCTTGTTATTTCTGTATCTGTGCTTTATATATGATTTATTTACACAGATAATACCCGTTGTGATCCAAGGTCCGAAAAAAATGTTTAATGCTACAATAATATTTTATATATCTATCTTATTTCACTACTTGTATCCTTTAACCCATCGTCATTTACATAGGATAAAACTTTTCACCTCTATCTCTACGACATGTTCGGAATCCTAAACACTGCTATCGAAACATTCACTTTTGAATGCATAGTGATTAGGACACGAACTTAGGAGCCAGGCGGCTGGTGCCATAGGCCGAGAGTTCGAACCCCAACCAGAATATGTTGAGTTTATTTCTGCCTTGTTATTTCTGTAATTGTGCTTTATATATATGTGTGTGTGTGTGTGTGTGTGTGAGAGAGAGAGAGAGAGAGAGAGAGAGAGAGAGAGAGAGAGAGAGAGAGAGAGAGAGAGAGAGGTAGGTTAATAAATTTATAATATAGAAATATTTGTGTGTGCATTATCTCTTAGTTGTATCAATGTATTATTTATCCGTTAGTCAAAACCAAACGACATCCTGGATCATATACTATCTTTAACGAAAGGGCATCAACTTTGTCGCAGTGCTGAAGCATTCATATCAGTAACACCATTGAAATCCAACAACTATCTTAGGCGACAGGTGAAAATTTTAAATTGTCTTTTATTTGATGATAAATAGTTTATCTAACGTAGATATACACATACATCTATAGAGGGGTTTCAGATATCATTGTCTCGCACCTGTCGCGACGCTAGTATGTATTAGTTCTTATAAAGGTAAACCTCCACCAGTGACATCTTGTACATCATCAGAACTATTGTGAAACTCATACATAGAAGTAACTAAAGTTATGAAGTTGCTGTTCATATTTGCCGCATGTGTTACTGTGGCTTTTGCGGAGCTAAGTCAGCAATGTAAAGACATTCTGAAAACAGCTGGTATATCGGACAGGTTTAACGAAACCATTGGACACGCAATACACTCTATGACTGTTGAAGGACTTCAGCTGTTCGATCCCCTGGCGACCGTTAACAACCACATACCTACTGTTAACCAGGACCTTTCGCATGAACAAAAAGTATTGCCATACGCTCCCCGTGCCGATATTGGCTCAGACTTCACCACACCAACAATGAATATAATCGATAAAATATTGTCCACAATTGGAGATGCAAAAGATGGACTCGGACCTAACTGGTCATCAATTGAACGAGTTGCACATAATTTCCATATGTGGGATCTATGGTATACGGTAAGGAAAAAGCGGGAATATCTTAATTAATGATACTCTCCTCCTACGGCTGGTGATACATACGTGAATATCTCTCTCTCTCTCTCTCTCTCTCTCTCTCTCTCTCTCTCTCTCTCTCTCTCTCTCTCTCTCTCTCTCTCTCTCTCTCTCTCTCCAATATATGTATACATTCGTATTTAAATACTTAATCGGCTACACTATTCAAATTTAATATATATATATATATATATAAAGAAAAATATATATATATATATATATATATGTATATATATAAAGAAAAATTTTATATATATATATATATATATATATATATATATATATATATATATATATATATATATATATAATATATATATATATATATATATATAAAGAAAAAATTTGGATGCACAGACTTCAATCTGTCAGACCCAAAAGGCTTTAATAAACTAATGGACTTCACGAAAATGAATTCTGCCTGATACCCTTTCGCGGTATAATTCGAGCTCAAACTGATTGAAACTCGAATCCTCCATAGTTCGTTCGTTTTTTGTTTTTTGTTTTTTTTTTGTATTGGAATCTTAACAGTCTGACCTTGGAATTTGTATCTGATACCGTTTGTCGGTGTAATTCGAGTTCGAACTGATGTCAACATGATTCCATCGTCGTTCTTCCTTTGGGTGCGAATTTGTGTTGTGCCGAATCCACCCATTACTGGAATTTGTATATTGTTTGAGAACGATGGATCGAACCTTTTATACATCGAATCCGCCAAATTGAGTACAGTTTATCAGATTGAATTTCGTGTTTTGACTTTGTAGATCAAATTCATTTTGCAGTTTCTTGTTATTTTCAATTAGATCTAGTTTATTTCACATTTCGTTTGTAGTTTGAGCTTAGTTTAGTAGTTTTGTTTGATTTCCATTTTCATTTATATATTGCATTATCACGCTACACTTGTAAAATGTAGCATTTCTTTCACTCTCCGGTTGTGTGTGTGTGTGAGTGGATGTTTGCGTGAGAATGTCTATGTGTACGTTTTTTCGTGTTATTTTAATTGTTTTGTCGTGATGAAGGAACAGGTCGTTCCGAAAATTTGACATTTATTTTATCCGTGTCGTATATTATATATATATATATATATATATATATATATATATATATATATATATATATATATATATATATATATATATATATATATATATATATATATATATATAATTCTAGATATACACCAGATCCATTGGAAATGTTCGTCAAAACCCACCATCCCCAGAGACCTGTACATGTCTAACAGATACTGCTGCGAATGGAATCAAGTCTGCTGTCAGCTGGGTGGCCCAGCATTATGAGAAAGGAACACCAATTACCCTGTTAAACCGACCTATTCCAAAACTTTTAGATGCCAAAGCATGGAGAGTCTGGAAGGCACGTCTATTACATTACTATACAGCGGATGCTCTTACAGATGCAGCGACATATTTGTATTGCGTCACAAAAAAGCTTTAAGATAAAATTATCTTTGCCGAATTCTGAAATAAACTGTAATCAATGAAAAAGTATTCATTTTTTTTCAAAAGGTAGTTTATTGATGTATACAGAAGGAAAGTATATTTTGTGATGCAGCATGTCAAGGGAAAATGTATAATTATTGATGATTTTAGTGAAGGAGACTAGAGCACCTTTCAATTTGTTTTTTTTAAACACAACTAATGAAATAATGATAAATAAAAAGTATTCATGAGCCTACCACTGAATGTAAATATATACAATTTTTTTAAAATATTAAATAAAAATATAACAGTACACACGTTTAACAAGCGTTTTACGTAGAAATGGTGATTTCTTCAGCTCATATATATACCAATTACTATTCTTTTTTTATTACTGATTTTTCATCATGCCAAGAATTTTTCACTTATATGTAGATGTCACCAGCTTCAGATGTTTTAAGTTTTACCAACTTTTGACTTGTGCTATGGACTGATGCCAATGCAGTGAGGAATCTTATACGTGTCACACCTTCCGTGATGTGAGACCTCGGATTTAATCTCAATCGAAATACCCGTGGATTTAACCTCGTCTGCAGAGCGATTGGCGAAATAACAGTAACTTTACTATTTTTAAAATCTTTAGTATGACCCGGTATCGGGATTCTAAACCGGACCCTTTTCCTTGCGAGTCGAACGGTCTACCACTTGATCACCGTAAGTGCTCGATGCGATCACAATTAGTGTTGCTACACTCTTTTGAATAATATATCAGCGGATGAACTTTATTCTTCATATTTTGATTGACATTACCATCAGTCTTTTATGGAATCCCGATAAGGTCATGCAGTTCACAATCGGGACGGCATCGTTACATCGTAATATGATATGATGGCGCGATGACGATGAAACGTGTGTGTGAAAGGGAGATGTACCGGTGATTGATGGCGCAATAGCAGTGTTACGATTCTTTATCTCACCGAATTTTCATAAGTATAAGAGTGTATATAGATGTCGTTAATAGTTGTCACTGATGCGGTACTAGCGGCAAGCTTAACATTTTTAAACGGTGTAAGTAAGGCGGTTCGAAATAACAACTGAGTTTGATCCAACTGCACATTAATAGGAGAATACCAATGTACCCTACCCATAGCAACATTTGGTATAGTTTTGTATCAGACCATGAAAAGTAATATACAGCGTTCAGTGAGTACGTCAAATTACAAGATCGAACTAAATGTAAAACAAAATAATGTTTATTATTTAAAGTGTTATAGTCAGCTCCCCTACGTTTTATACATTACTTTTCACTTAATATTTCAAAATTCTAACTGGAAATTTTGGGTTCTGTAATATTGCGTTCCTTTGCCAAGAAAGATGTACTGTTGCATATTTCATTGAAACTTTATCTTTTAGTCTCCACCCGGAACTGCCCAAATAGTAAGTCTACGCTCAGACATTTCAGTTGATAGACATCGTCGATCCTTGGATATCGGATACATCCTGTACTGAAATGGAATACAGGTCCTAAATGTGACTTCCAGCAATTTGCGTAGTAACTTTATGGAAATATCGTGTTTTGGATTTCTACTGAGGATCCATACCTGCGCATGGTTTTCAATACATTTATTATCCACATCCTTTAAGTCACATGAGTATAAAATGGCAAAATTTTTATAATCCGTGTACATCACCTTGTAGATAACAATTTCCCACTGCGTATCAAGTATCGGCGAGAATTCAAACTGTAGTTCGGCTTCGTCCCTGGTCGCTGTATGTTGTATGCCAGAGTGGATCACACAAAATGGCGCATAAGTTTTACTGTGCTTAAATTGTCCACCTACAACAAAACAACGAAATGATTCATTTTGAGTACATTGTAATAACTCTGAACTCTAGTTGATATAGTGACCTCGTTCACCAAAACAATGTTTGCCTATATAAATATAGAATAAATTGTTCAATAATGCGAGCATATTTACAGAGTTTATACCTTTGACTGGTACCCTGACTTGATTAAGATTCAAGACGGATTTAACCAGTAACAGATGATTTGCACACATCCATGACACATGCTGTCATCTCTGTCTTTGTATTTTGCCTTAACAAGAATGTTGTTGTTGTTGTTGTTGTTGTTGTTGTTGTTGTTGTTAGGGGCGGCGTTGGTGGTGGTGATCGTCCTTGTGGCGACGTTGGACGCTATTTGTTAATTTGTTTATGTACTATTGAAAATATTGGAACCTTAAATGAAGGTATTCAGTGTAAATAGTACAGATTACAAAGTTTTAACGGCAAAGCCGACCAGAGGACAATGTGCAATTATTCTTTACATTCGCACGAACTCAGACTTCTGGAAGGTCCACAAGTGGGATCAGGTGTCATGGAGGTGTTAGCATCCCTGCCAACGGTCAATATAGGCGACTAAACAAATACTTCTACATTTCAGTTAGTGAATTATGGTACTAATATTTACAAGCTATGTCATCACAACTTCTGTAAAAGTTGTGATAGATAAAAACTAAGTCATCATAGCTTCTGTAAAAGTTGTGATAGATACAAACTAAGTCATCACAACTTCTGTAAAAGTTGTGATAGATACAAACTAAGTCATCACAACTTCTGTAAAAGTTGCAAAGTGTTGAATCCAAACAAAAACGTTTTAAAATACAAGTTGTGATAGATACAAACTAAGTCATCACAACTTCTGTAAAAGTTGTGTCATACAAACTAAGTCATCACAACTTCTGTAAAAGTTGCAAAGTGTTGAATCCAAACAAAAACGTTTTAAAATACAAGTTGTGATAGATACAATCTAAGTCATCACAACTTCTGTAAAAGTTGCAAAGTGTTGAATCCAAACAAAAACGTTTTAAAATACAAGTTGTGATAGATCGAGTGCATTTGTATTTGGTTTGTCATTGCAACATAGTTTTAACATTTTTCTAGATCAACGATCATTCATTTCAACGTCTTTCTTGGTATTAATTGACGTACCGTACTACCGTTTATGCCTTGAGCGGTATATTTCAGATGTTGGTATTTTAAACAAGTTCACCTTTCGTTTAGGGAATCAAATTGACGTATTACTGAATGTTCAGTAACAAGGCAGATGGCTTTTGAACACTTAAAACAATCTGACGATTTTAATATTCTAAAAAGATTTATTATATATACATGTCACTTTAATTTTAAAAATGAATAATATGAAGTGAATTTTAAGATGTTTATTCTTATGAGTATTTCAACAAACCATCGGTATCTCCATGGACAGCCACTGTGCACCTTTATTATTAATTAAAATCGAGTCATTGATATATCTACATTTCAATGCAAAGGTCAAAGCTAGTTTTCCCTTCTTCTATATTTCATTCATAATACAGGCGAACACGGATATATTAAACTCGAAGGGGAATGAAGTTTTCTTTCAAATAAACAGGGTTGTCAAAATAACCGGGTTATAATGGTAATAAAGTAATTTGACCGGGGAATCAAAATCATTTCAAATAAAGCGGGGTTTCAATGTAACAGGGTTCAATATAAATGGGTTCGATTGTAATAATTTTCTTACTTGTGTGAACAAATTACATCTCAACGAGATAGAAAGTTTAGAATACCGTATCTTTTGGAAGACATACATGTCATGAGCAGGGTCATGGGATGTTAGTATTTGAAGGTAGAGTAATACATGATAAATAATGACAATAATAATATTTACTGCAAGACTTTCAGACATGGGTTTGATTCACTTGCTTTTAGAATTTTATTTAAAATAAATTATACATATTTATCTATGTCAAAATTCAGTCACATTAGTTATGTATGGATAGCTGGTATCCAAAAAAACAAAACACTTCGTTGTTATATTTCAAAGTACATTGGTTTGAAAAAAAAAAATATTCTGAAATCAAGTCCACTTACAATATTACACCTACGTCTGAAATACATCATAAGAGAGAGAGAGAGAGAGAGAGAGAGAGAGAGAGAGAGAGAGAGAGAGAGAGAGAGAGAGAGAGAGAGAGAGAGAGAGAGAGAGAGAGTAACTCACGTGAGATGATTTCCATTTTGCTTTCGTTATTTAATTTGAATTCCAACTGACCATCTGAAGGCTCCTCGAAGTCTATATAAAGCCGTGGTTTATCGGAAATGATATTGTAGTATATAATATTCCATTTCCCGAGGAAATCTGTCCTTTGGAAGTCCTTCTGGAGTTTAAAGGACTTTATTTTGCAATCAGGCTCGCCTCTCACAAATAAACAACAAACAAGCAGAAGAAATATATTTGAATTCATTTTGGATTTCTTTTCGGTGTCACGGTCGTGTGTTGATTGAAATTGAGAAAGAGAAAATCATTTATTGATTTATTTTTCTATTCTTTCATCCAAAAAGTGCCTCAAAATAGTTTGTAAATCGTTCACGGTAATTACCGTGTAATTGATGAGAAAGTATTTCCGCTTGATAAACAAATACTTACCTACAAAATAAATTGTACGTCTACATACATTATACGGAAGAGCTGTGTTGCGATCAATGTTGCAGCAATGTTTTTTTATCAGTACAATAACCATACGCAACAAAAACAGGGGTGTCCGTGGCCGAGTCATTGCAGCATCGCAACCATCTCTGATCAGCGCAGGTTCGAGTCCCTGAGCAAATTGTGTGAGAAAGTTTGTCAGTTTACTTGCGGGAGTTCGGTGGTCTCGTCCTGGGTACATTGTATCTGGATTCTCTCCTCCACCATTAAAACCGGCCGCCACCATATAACTAAACAATTGTTGAGTGTGGTGTGAAATACAATTTAAACAAACAAACAAACGCAACAAAATCCAAAACCAAATCACAGGTAGATAATTTTGCAAAGGTCTTTCATGTGCCCTTTTTAGCTCGCCTGTTCGAAGAACAGAAGATGTATTGTTGTCACTGCTTCGGCGTTGTCGTTGGCGTTGTCCTTTTTCTGTGTTAAGTTTTTTGTTTCAGTCCATTGTGGGCAAAGTACTGCAGCTACAGCCATGAAACTTCACATGAACATTGTCTAGGGTCATTACTCAACAATAATTTTGACCCAAATTATAACAAGCATAAAACAGACGAGCATTATGGTCTGCCTTCGCGACCATCTATTTTTATACATACTAGTAGATTGTGTTAATTGGGTTGTTTATCATAAATGAATCATTCCAAAATCTTAGTAAATTCTACATATGTATTCAGATATTGTGCGTGCTATATTTTATGCATCTGGTATGATATTTCCTAACCTTTTATAATCAAAATATTCAAATTCCGATGTTTTTTTTTTTGTTTTTTTTATTTCAAATTTATGTATATTTATCTCTTTTTTTCATAAATGTTTTTTGGGGAAATAATAAGCAATATACTCATTGCGGGACCACCATTTTCAAACTTGCGCAATACACAAAAAATCAGGTCAGAAATGTGGTATCTGATCAACAGAGTGTAACAGCCTACTTAAATGCCCCATTCATTTAGCAGTTCATATCAATTAACACCTGCCGGTTTATCCCCTAATTCTTCTTTTATGGATTGTACATTTAATTTCAGTGGAGAACTTTAAATATATTGCTTTTCCCTACGGCGACGTTGTCTCAGTGAAAACCCCGGAAGGTATGAGTGTATCTGTAGGCGGTTGATATATTGGTCAACTGTTGTATGTACTTTTGCTATGGTGTGAGAGCTGTGTTTTCATACGCAGTGTAATGTTAGCGCGCGTATAATTATGTTTTTGTTTTTACTAAATCGGACATTTTGTTTATTTCAAAACCTTTAATTGTTTTTGTACATATTTTACTGATAAATATGGAATTATTTTTATTCGTTTCATCGAAAATTAAAACGGATGTGAGTCTGATCACATATGGCGTAATTAGCTACACGACATGCACTGTATGTTCAAACTCCTATTCATTTCAATTTCGATGAAACCAGTAAAATGCATTCTATGTTAAAACAATATTGTTTTCTTTAGTTTCTATAGCGAATTCTAATGTCGGCTTATACAATCATTATGGCTGATGGGAAAGAATTATTGTATTTCTTAATTTCAGATCCCGAATTTTTTAGTTTGTTAATGCTACCTTTTAATTAATACCTTCAATTCTATAAACAATAATAACTGTAAAAACTGACAAAATAAAAATTATACTGAAAAAAATTGACTTTTTTCCATTTTTTTTAAAGTTTGAAATACAAGTTGACTGACAATCATAGTACAGTGGGATTACATGATTCAACTTAGACCAGAAATAGACAAAACTACACATGTCTATTTATCCATATCATTTCAGACTGCACCAGATCGTTGTAGCGGAAGGATTCATCGAAAGCGTAGCTCGAAATGAGTCCTTCAGCTACAACGATCTCGTGCAGTCTGATGATACTGACAAAAACATTTTTCAGTATAGCATTGGACTCACCGGAGGAATAATTAAGGGGCCCTAAAACCCTCTCCGAAGGTTTGAGTACACATAATGTTTGCTTAATTACGCCCCTGCAAATGTTATTTACAAGAAACATTGATACATTTGTAAAATTCATATTAAAAGTAATAAAATAAAATATATATAAAAAAGTTGTTCAAATCTTTTCATTTTCAGGATAAGAATGTCAATGTCTCCGTGTCAAGAAAGGACAGCCTCGTTTGAACATTCTCGGTTTGAGCAAACGTTTTTATTAATTTTATTAATGTTTTATGTTTCTTTGTAGACCAATTGCTTAAAGGTATCAGTATCCAAGTTATAAGTATTTTGGGGAAAGCATTTAACAATCATGAAACGATGATATACCATAATATAGTCAACCAAGAATACAAACAGGGTTCAGATGCCAATCAGTCGACGCTGTGGACTGCAATTTTAAAAGGTAGTAACTGCAATTTTCAAACTTTTCAAATTTAAAAGTAAAGGAAAGTGGTAAAAAACAAATAATATCTCTTATCGAAATCCGTCTAGTAACCACTAAAAAAAAATACTACACTTTAGAAAAAATTTGAATTTAAATGATGTTATTGTTACAGTAACTTGCATATGTATTTGTATACCCTTCAATACACTAAGTCAAATATAAGATCAAAATAGATAATAATAGCTAAAATAATAAAAGACTTGCGACCTATAAAACCCATGATTCCCAATTTAATTGTACAGTAATTTGGGTCCTATCAGCCACTTACGACCTTTTGTGACTGACTTTATCTGGTTATTTTAGGTTGTATCTGTCACTTACAACCTTTCGTAAGTCATTTTTTCCTAATTTTCTCGGAAACTATTGGGACTGACCTTGATATTTTTCATGGGAGGATGCAGAATTGAAAACTGTATCCAAAATAAGAAAAGAATAAAAGATCGTAAGTGACAGTTACGACCTTTCATTTCCACAGCGTCGAATTATGGTGCTTACATGTCAACCTAAACAAAACATGGCGTCGAATTACTTTCCGATTTTCTCCGGAAATGTCTACGAGATGTGCCGAATGAGTTTTTATTGGTACCTACTTTAAATGAACACGGGTGTTATCAACCTCTTTTAGTATTTTATTTTATGCTTTTTATTAAACAGATAAATAAAGTCTGTAAAGTCCCTGGTAGATAGGATGTAAAGGCTGGGTTTACACTAGGCCACGATCTTCACGATTTAAGAGAATCGTGGTGAGCGTGTTGAGTCGTGGGGTCGAATCGTAGCGATCGCAAGGGAACGTTGTGGAATCGTGATGATCGTGACAAATTTTTGACCGTCAAAAATGTTGCCGAGATTATCCCGATTCGATGCCAAATCTTGAGGGAACACGACAGAACGTGGAAATCGTAGTACAGCTTCGTAGAGCTTAACAGTTCAATATAGAACGCCATCGTAGTGGATCTTGGTGAACTTGGAGACACGATTCACTATGATTGGTGTTATTCTTTCCGGTACCATAAAACTTAAGAATTACTTTACTCAAGTGTGGTAAATCCTGAAATCTGATTGGCTAAGCAGGCCAATTTGAGAATATTCTTAGACTTGAGTAAATTCTCAAATGTTATGGTCCCAGGCCCTGGAAGCATCCTTAGATAGTTGACGAAAGTGAAAATATCTTCATACCTGAGTTCTGTGTTGAGAAATTAGGAATAGTGTCCGAACTGATGGCTTCTGTCTACACTGACCCATGGTCTCACCCAACATGTTCTAGGCCTTCTCCTTCTCTTTCCTCTCTGTTCTATCCTGCCCTGCTGTCTCAGTTTCTGTCGAGCAACTGAATATGAATAAATCAAAATGGCCAATTTAGCATTCTCTTCATCTCGTGGGTGCATTGTGTATTTGCATTGCCGTTGATGTTGTCTTTGGAGTGAATGAAAGGGTGATCGATATAACCCTATCTCCTTTTGATAGCCAATCGTGGAAATCTTGTACAAATCGTGGGCATAAATGGTCGGAGATCGTAACAGAGTTTCTACAACGCGACAGATCTAGGCAGCAAGCGACAGAACGTGAATGCACATTGTAGTGGTCGCAAGAGAACCTGAGAGAACGTGTTGCAAATCGTGGCAGATCGTAACCAGAATCATGTCGGCTTCGTTACAAATTGTAAAAGATCGTACAAAAACGTAACAAGAGCGTAGGAAAGCATAACAAAACTCAGAAAAAGAAAAACGGATGCAATAAATCGTAGAGTTCCACGATTTTTTGGAATTATGAAGATCGTGGCCTAGTGTAAACCCAGCATTCTATTCTAGTAAAATATATGACTGCAAATGTCTTTGTACGGTCTATTTCGTGGTCGCCATGAATAGTACACAACGCCGTCAATGTGCTCTTGGTGGGGTTCCTACTGAAAGCTATTTATAATTCACAAACTTGCATTTCTCACAAAGCAACATCTAAAAGTGCAATCAACGGGAATGTTATATTTTATAGAGGCATGATATACACAGGCATATAAATTCTTAAATTCCTATAAATTTTGTGAAAGTTGCTGCAGACACCAGGTTTGGCACTTTCTTCAATTGCAATTGATTCAATCAACCTTACTATTTGTATATGAATACCATAATGGATCTGACCTTATTTTTACAAAATATATGGGAGTACAAGATGTCTTATGCCTTATGTAATTGTGAAATAAACATCTTTCATTCTAAATCTTAGTTTACAGATGATGATGATGATGATGATGATGATGATTATTATTATTATTATTATTATTATTATTATTATTATTATTATTATTATTATTATTTGTGATGAAGGTCGTGATTCGATGATGTTGGTTTCTTGTCTTTCGGATGATGATGTAGGTCCCGTGTCATAGGTGTTGGCATTATTATTATTATTAGGCCAAAATTGAATTCATTTGTGCTTCATGGTGTTCTACGCCACACAACAATTTTAAAAATTAAATGGTGATGGCTAGGATTGCATACGGGACGAAGAACCCTAACACGAGGTCATGGTTAAAAAAAGAAAACACTAGGACACGGATGTTCCCCATGGGAAATGAATAACTCCTGAAAAATATCAAGGTATATACAAAATGTATTATGTCTTATTTTGCTATGTATTATAAAGGCGCTTTTCCACCGAGTTTCTTGAAATTTTCTTATCGTTCATAAGACTTCATAAGTTGAACTGGAATTTAAAGTAGATTTAGATTTCAGAAACATTAAGTAGTATCATACAAGGCCAAACATAATCTAAATGTATTTCAAAATATGTCTAAGGATAACCGCTGTAAAAAGATTACTATCTTAGAAATAAAATACCATTGATCAGTTTTAAGACGTTTTATCTATTCCTTATATACAGACAAATGTAATATTTACGGAGCCCTTAAAGTAAGAAGTACCAATCGATAATCAAAACTCAATTATATTATTATAATACAACGAATTAGATGTGTAAATGGTCTCAACATGAAGAAAAATTGCGAATCCCAAACTGGATATGACCAGGTGTCCGGAAGGAGTCAGCAACTTCTGCTGCCATGCCGCACCCGTTGGAAACGTTCCATGGAAACCTTTCTAGTCAAATTCGGTGAAAATGTCAAGTTTGGTAAAAAGGTCAGGTTCGGTGAAAAGTATGATTGGTGAAAGGGAGTCACTGTCTGTGGCCGTGCTCCAGAATACTATCTAATATTTCTGAGATGGGGACTTCATAATGTTTAACAAGATCCCCGTGGACCATTCTTAAACGACGACAATTCTGAATTATTTATTGGACAGAATAAAACATCGTCGATATACCCTGGTAAGTAAAATTTGAACCGAGATAGCAGGAAAGATGTTTGTTTCCTTTGGAGAGCAGAGTTTGTTACTGTATAAATTGACCGTTTCATAAATGTCAGCCAGATGAGAGCTCTCTGTGCACATTGATTGGTACCCATTGGAATGCCGACAATCTGCTGGGAAAACTTTTCCTGTAGCAAAAAACCACGAAGATATTGTCTAGAGCAGAGACTGTAAAATTCCCCAGGAGAGAGGTCCATCACAAATTAAGGTTCTTCATGACCTGACACTAAATATTTATATTTGCGACTTCCCATTTGTGTATACAAAATAAGAGTTTTTTATATTTGCGATTTCCATTTTTGTATAATAGATCTGTTTTTGAGTTTTTGATGAGGAATTGTTGTGTAAAGGGTCGAAAAATCAAAAGACTTGATGCTTGTAATATGTTGGAAGTTTTGAGGTTTTAAATGTTCCAACAATTCTTTTGAATTCTTTAGGATCCACATCTGATTGACTCCCCTTCTTGAGTAGGCCGTTAAAGTAACATGCTGAAAAAGTAATTAAAAGTGACACGATAAAAAAATAATAATAACTCGGGGCCCCGAGTTATTTCTTTATCATGTCACTTTTACGACTCCATACATATTAGTCTTTTTTGGGGGGTGGGGGGTTATTTTATTGTTTCAAGTCCATGTAGTCTATTTATACTCATCAGTTATTTACCAAAGAAAAATAATCATAATATAATTTTTACCATTAACACGTAAATCTGTAATTAAGCACTTTTGAATGTTTAAAAAATTGACCGACATATTTGGAACACTTGTACTATTAATACGTTTCGGGTCATTTAACCGAGTCCTGGGGCCAAATGCTTATACCATCTTCATCTACATGTTAATTCTGCGTTGAAAACTAACATGCATTTGTTACACTGATATATTTCAAAAGTAAATATATCATTTCGTTCACTGACTAGCGTTTTAGTTTTTTCGTTAATTGTAATCAATCAAGGGATATGGTTTTCCGCAACATGTATGGCGGGTTTTAACCTTGATTGATCAATAGTACATTTTAAATTTCTTAGATCTTAGGAAATAAATTATGTGATTTTTTTTCTTATTTTGTGCAAGTTTATGTTTTCTTGAAAATAAATGTTAACAAGCATGACGCACACATGATGTTTCAAGACCACGTCTTATCTCAGATTTGTTTAATACGAGTTATTGACCATCTAATTACCGAGGGCTCCACACGAATAAAAGTGAGACTTTCCTGTTCTGTAGACGAGACTTCCAACCATTTGCAAGGATCCAAGGTGCTTGCAAATATCTTGTACTTATGGGTAGAAGGGATGATCATTTCATACATAAATGTGAAGTAACTGTTGATAAATCATTGTCACAGATATATTAGATTCCTACTTTGCAGGCAACATTTCGCAGTTTTATGGTCGATATAATGACCTCGACTGTGATTACATTATCTAAATAACAGAAACATTCCTTTACTATTTTGAGTCGCTTATATTGCAAATGAATAGCGAAGTTGTTTAAAATTTCTAAATTCTAGAAGATAGGAAACTTCTTTTTACAGTGGTAACTCTTGTACGGATTCGCTATACAGGTAGGTTTTGGGTTACCTTATATTACATTTATTTTTTGTTCGGAACTTTAAAATCTATTTTTAGCTCAACAGCAGAAGTCTAATTAACAGAAACGATCGTATTCCGTATTCCATATTTCGTATCTAATATTTATTTCGACTGTGATCAGGTTTATTCCTTCGTCGTTTTAATTCTGATTTGACGGCGGATATGAGCAGGCGGCAAAAGGAATGACCTCCGTGCCACCTGATCCCATTCCTGGATCTGCCGGAGATCCGTGTTGTTCTAATGTCTCCCATATTTGTATATGGCCTTCTTGACTTGCTGGCGGTTAACGGTTTTGCAATTACTTACCTTATTTTTACAAATTTAATTTGAAATTGATTTACAGGTGGTGTACATTGGGTAATTTGAAATATTCATTATTTTATTGTTCACTGAATAATTAAATTAAATTTTCAATTCCTTGATTGTTCAGTTTCCGTAGGGGTAATATTTTCAGCGAAAGTGGGACCAGTTTTACGAGTGTTCATAAGTCTTGGAAATGGTCTTAGGACCACACTCCCGACTTGCAACCGTTTTAAAAAGAATGAGGACTTGTGATTTACGACCAAATTAGGTTCTGTATACATGTACATGTATCTGAATAGCTGGAAGTAGTGCGTAGACATTTGTTATTGTAATGATTTATCTTTCTAAACGTAATAGGTACAGATATGCATAAGCTACCAATATTTCGTTTGAAATGTGCAAATATGACATTAGATTTGAGTTGACCAACGATCAACTAACTTGTAAAAGACGTACCACTTAGGATTTACGACGTTTTGATAAAATGGGTATTACTGCATGCTGATACAATTGACTGACAGAAGATGCTTAATCATCCATGGCACTCGAGTTCAACACTGACGTTTTGCAAATGTATGCATTTGTGCAAACTTCACACATATTTTTATATCGATTTATGTACTTCCTTTATATAACTCGCCGTTTTAACACCATGATTTGTGAATCTTTTATTCACCAGTATATGATAAATCACCTTTTATAAACACATCAAATGTTACCTATAATAAAATAAACTAATCTACATATAGTTAACTCTTCTTGGCAATCAGTCATGTTCATTTTTTGGATTCTAGTTTAAAACTAAAAAACTCATCCAGATTCCATGAAATTAACAAGATAAGATAGATAGAGATGAATGGAATATCGGGTCATCTCAAAATAATCAAATGTTCTCCTCCTCCGTGAGACCAATATAAATTCACAGATACCAAATTATTAATCTTCAGGATGTCCAGGATACAATATAAAAATCACAGGTACCAAAGTCTTAATCTTCAGGTGGTCCAGGATACAATATAAAAATCACAGATACCAAAGTATTAATCTTCAGGATGTCCAAGATATAATATACAAAGCTTATAAACATTGAACAGACACAGACCTCTGGAAATCTAGAGGTGGGGTCAGGTGCCATGGAGGAGTAAGCAACCCCTGTTGACCGGTCACATTCGCTGCGAGTCCACAGTCAAATTCAAATGAAAGAAGCGGTACAGACGACTCGAATCAACAAAACAGTTACTAAATCACACACGTACTACACGCACTACACACACTACACGCACGCACGCACATATACGATTCAGTTTGGAGGAGTCAATATTTTGCGTTCTCACAGCTGATAATTATCCGGCGCAGTTAACAGTTAGTATTTGTTTTAACGTTCACTTTGCCAATATAAACGGCACAAAAATGAAGCGTATTTATATCTTTCCCTGAAAATCGCTAAAATTGTACTTGCGCTGAAATATCTCAATTAACAGTACAGAGAAAATAAAAAGAGATGTGCGTTAATGCTTGTGTATGACACCCAATTGAAAATATTGACCTCTAAGCGATTTCTAGTTCCTCAAAATCACCTTGAGCCATTACTTATCAATTTTATAACGGTATTACCGGGTATTTCATCTGTTCTCCGATATGCATGATCACCCATCCGCCATAATTTGTATTGCATGTCTATATATTTAGCGGATATACAGTGAAAAAATGTAAAATTATAGTTTTTTAAAAATGATTTGTGAAAAGGGCACATATCAGTACCTATATATATATTGGTGACATGTACCATGCTCCATGTCCCTGGACACTTTCGCATCTGAATTTCATGTACGCTCAGCACTTAAAATATTCAAGGGGTTAAATTGAGCAGTTGACCAAGGTATCCCAATTATTTTTCTTATTTTCGTTTTTGAAATTGTCCCTTATTGTTTGTATAAATACTGAAATTTGACGAATGCAATTTAAAGAACGTTGAAGGTTTCAAAATGAAGACCGTCTTATCGATGGTTGTATTCTGTTTTTTTCTGCCACCAAGTAACACCGTTAAGGTATGCGACGAGAATAGAGGAGTGGAAAAATCATTCCTGCAAAGTGGCTTCAGTCTAACGAGGTTCAGTGGTACTTGGAATGTAAGGAACTACAACCATTTGGTCAAAGTAAACGGTTTGAATCCGAATACAATGAACCCAAAGAATTTGGCGATTAAATTCGACTCTGTTAAGAAAAGAATCGTCAGTGGTATGTACATCATTTAATTCACCATATTTTGGTACGACAAATTAACGGGATGATGATGTGATTTTAGTAAATATAAACCCCTTGTGTAAATATACGCAGAATAAAGTTTGATTACAATACTCTATCAAGTTTTTCTCTGCTATGTATAAAACATTCGCGGGCAGACAGAGAGCAGATTAAAACATTGATGCTGTAAAAATCATCAATTAATGTGTAACTGTTCGTGAAATTAGTGCTTTATGTTGATACGGTAATTATCACTATGCCAAACAAGAATCTTTGAATGGGTTAATGATAATTAAAGAAAGCTATGAACTAAGCACATTGATGATAATTAAAGGAAGCTATAAATAAAAGGCATATGACCGCTGAAAATCACCAACAAGAAATATCATTAAAAAGTTCTCTGATTCACACATTTTACAATTTAACGACATACTAATTAAAACTAGTGCACACATGCACCGCAGTTTGTAAAAAAATTAAAAAACAACGTGATACAGACATCCCTAATTAGCGACCGCCAATGTATTGTTCATTGCTGTTACATCGATACGAAAAGTACGTAAAACATGAATACACGTCAAACTGTTGGAAGTATTTCATGGGAAACTGTAATTTTACATTGCTGGAAATAAAAAATATCATATTTTTATGTATGTACTTTGAACACTTTCAAGTTAAAAAGATAAAAACAAAAGAAAATATTGTATTCTTCGACAAGTTTGACTTCACGATAGAACGGAAGATGTATATTTGACCGATTTAGGTCTCTTGAGGGGAAATTCAAAGTAGGGTGGTTAATGCAATTTCTTTATTGATTCTATCTTTCTTTTTTTCCGCCTTTTGTGTTTGGTATAATCGGTACATGTACGGCAAACTGTTCTCTTCTTTGTGGAATGTTAGTCCCTTGTGCCCCTTCGTGACTGGCTTTCATAACTTATGACCTGGTGATACAGATCGCTGTATACATCATATGTATGTCCCCTTTCCTGCAAAATGGGAATTGGATTTGACAGAGACGGGTTTATCACGTGCTCGCGGCACTCTTGTTAAAAAATGACAAATGTAGTTTTTCTACCTCCGGGCCTTTATGAAACCCATATTTCACAACCATAATTCAATATGCTACTAACATACACATGAAAAATATCAAATTTTGTTTCTATATTAAAGTACTATAAATTCAAAATAAAGCCTTTCTACTTTGTTCAGCAAAATGCCTTTTCGTTTGTGTAAATATCCCAAAACAATTTAACTGGTTAACAACTGTTTTTTGCCATCATACATCCAGTTTTCATGTCCCGTTAGATTAGTACCATTTCTAAGTACAAGAATTTTTGTTTTATCTATATTTACGGTCAAGTTCGATTTATTTGTATATGTTAAAAGTGCATTTAACATTCTCTGTAAGTCCTCAGCTGATTCTAAGATTTAAAACTTATCGTCTGCACACATTAACAAAAATATGTATAAGTTTTATTTCAAGAGATGGAAAATTCTCCTGAATAAAATACTTATGGATTTCAATTATTGATTTCAATGCAATTGTGGTAAACATAGTTTGCACAATCGTGGAACAACGTAACCAATTTTTCAGGTAAGTACAGATCAATACATACACATGTACACATATATATTTCTTCATACCATACATGCTACTCGTTTTATTAATGGTTTCTTTTCTTTTTCAGGTGGTACATTTACAATACCATTTTTGAAGATTCCATTCTGCCAAATCGCTAAAGGCATAATAAACTACCCCACCAAATATCCGGCAGCCATCAGTATCTTTTATGAGACACCAGTTAAACATATATTCCCTTACTATGTTGCACTGACTGACTATTCATCATTTGCTCTCATTTTAACCTGTGTCGGTAATTGCACACGCATAACTGATAAACACCACAGCGTTTTAACCCGACCAGGTAAAGATATCAGCGACATCAATAAGAAAAAAATCGAAGACAAGCTTCAGAAATATTATTGCAAAAAAGTGAATGTTGTATTGAAAGGTTCTAAAAACATGGTCAGCTGTATATCAATTAACCAACAATAAGCTACAAGGACTGACGTTTCAAAGTGAATCCTGATTTATTGATTAATAACTAGATTGCGAAGTAAAATGATAAACATTTGAATGTTAAGAAATTATATTGCAAATCACATTATAATCACTCTAATTTTTAGTAACTATATTAAAATTGTAAATCATTTTTCTTCTTTTGTGATTCTGTTGTTTATATTAGTTGTTTATCACATGTATGTAATAGATATGACTACATTTGTATATGCGATACTGACACGCCCCCATGCATTAATTGTACTCGTAATGCAACACCACGCATTAAATATTCTTGTAATGCACCCCCTGTTCGGAACTTCTCTTTTTATATTGCGATCAATGAAAAGAAAAAAGAATTTCGAGTGTCATTCGTTTCCGGTACATTTCATGGTTTGCTCGTTCTGTGTCTTCCAAAAACATGAAACTGAACACGGTGAAAGGATTTTTAATTCTTTGTCGGTCAGAATATTGGAATTAGAAGTATGTTGTTATTGTTGTGTCTTATTATATGTTATAATTTGTAATTTAGACACATGATAAAAAGGTTATAATATCACCATTTTGATATCATACGCCTTCTCAGCCCTCGATCATGATATCAGCCCTCGGGCCTTCGGTTCTCAAACTGATATCGGGAACCTCGGACTGTGAGGAGTATGGTATCAAAATGGTCATATAATAATCTCTATGTATCATTCCAGGAGAACATTGGTTCTACAGCTGTATAATTTATATCAATATGATAAAAATACTAACACACACTTTCTTTAAAGGGGCATTAGCTGTGTTTTCCTTTTTAATACTTATATTGATATACAAATTCAAAAAAGATATATTCACGGGCATAAAAATTCTTAAATTCAAATATTCTTTTATTCCTATTCCACCCGCCAGCTTATATGGACTTTACTATAAATCGAGTTAAAACCATACGAACAGGCCTAGATTAAAGCCTTATCGTTTTAACATGAATAATTAACTTCCTTGATCGGAACTCTTCAAATCTGATATGAAGGATAATGTAGTAAGTGTCTGAGTGAGACAGATTAACATCCATTGAGTACATAGATTACTCAAAATGTTTGACACGCTACAAACAAACCTTTAGGTCCATAATGCCATTTATAATCTGGCGGGTGGAGCGTTTTGATCACTTTCTTGACCTGGACGAGTATAATGTTTTGGTAATAAAACAACACACTAAAATTACACTGACTAGATTAATCGTTCCTACTTGTCAACATACAAAAGAAAGTAGCCTATCCAGTGAGAACATAACCGAAAAACGAGTAGAATCATCCATATGATAATCAAAAGGTTACTCCGCCCCGTCATCTTATGTGAATCGGACAAATGACCTAATATACTCCAATTTATGTAACTTGGCGGGCCGGAATTAGCCTGGGATCCTGGCTCACTGATGCAAACGCTGTCAGTAACCCAGGCTAGGCCGGAATAACCATTATATTATCATCCGGGTGATTCTATTCACTTTCCGGTCACGACAATCTTCACTAGAAAAGCGTGTTATTCCTCGCAGAATACTCATAAGTATGATGACAAGTAGGAACGATTACCCTTGCCAGTCTTGTTTTAATCCCATTATGCTTTATTACCTAAAATTTGAACTAGTCTAAGCCGAGAAAAGATACCACCAGGTTATATGGATTTTATTATACCTTGTGAAAGAGCTGGAACTGAAATGAATACCAAAAAAAGCTGTATTCAAATGTCCGTGCCAACTCTTCGATGCATTGCCCTTCAGTAAATCACGAAGCCTCTCTCTACTAATCAGCGAGTTTTCGTGCCCCGCTGAAAACTTAACTGATATTGTGAGTACGTTTGCCAGTTTACTTTGGTCTCTTCCCAGGTAACCAGATTCTCTCCTCAACCATTATAAAACTTGACTCCACCATTTAACTGAAAAAGTGGACTGTGGAGTAAAACAAAACACCCAATAAAGCTAAAAAAAAATACATCATTTGAACATTCGAATAACTCAACTCAACATTTCACCCAGTGAAACAAAGTAATCGCAAACAAGACTATTATGCCGACGGTAAAATTTGCGGAACGTTGACATCACACGCGGTTTTCGATATCCCTATGTCAATCATTTGTCAGTGAGTACTTTACATCTGTATATGAAATGTTCATATGTTGAACATGCCCTGGCATATCGGATCATTTTTGAAATATAAACTCCATATGCGAGTGACTGTGGGATATTATTACTTAAATGTGGAAAATTTACGATGGGAAAGCCGAAGTCGTCGCGTTTGTCGTATAGCTTGGTTGCCAAATTCCCTTCTTTTTCTTATATTAAGTAAAATGTCTAAGTATGAAGCGTGTGTGCTTGATTCTGTTGTATCTTTAATTTCTAGTTCGCTGGGATATATCGCATTGACATATTTATGAAAATTGTCATTATTAATTGACAAAACCGTCGATATATCTAAATGTGAAATTAAAGGACATCGCTAGCTTTTTCTTCTTTTGATTCAGCAGTTTCTGAATGAAGTCTGCTTCGTATGAATAAAGGAACAGGTTGGCCAATAAAAGGGCACAATTGGTTCCCATAGGAATGTCGACAGTTTGTTGAAAGAGCACGTCTCCGATCATTACAAATATATTGTCTATTAGAAATTCCAGCATGTATTTTATATCAACTTCAGTGTAAGTATGTGTAAAATCAGAGTGGTCTTTCACAAAATAAGTATCATGATAACCAATCACTAGATATTTAAATTTTCGGGTACCGCCTTTAGTGAAAAAATAGTTGTCTATGATGCTAAAAAGTCTTTCTTTTAATTTTTTATGTGGAATAGTTGTGTAAAGAGTAGAGAAGTCGTATGTATTAATACTGTGAATTTGAAAAAAAAAATTGTGTTCTTTCAAATTTTCTTAAAGTTGTTTAGAATTTTTAAGTATCTGACACCGCCTCTGGAATAAGCAACTGTACAGTATTGCTGAAGTTTCTCCTTAACAGCTGTCAATATTTTGGTAAGTAAAGATAAAGGTTTGGTAGACCATTTGCTGGATCCCTCTATATACTTCTGCTTATATGGGGTTTTATGAAGTTTAGGTGTCCAATATAAATATGGTAGCTCAAACAGTATCGGTTGTAGGTAATACGGACACGTAATTTTGAGGGATATAGTCCTTTGAAAGTGAGCTACGTGTGTATGTAGGATTACCAGAATTCGTATTAAACCCTAGCTTAATCTGGTTCAATACAGTGATAAAACCTACTGCAGATAGCTGGCCTCTCCAGTCACTGGAACTTAGAGCAACATGAACTGTCGTCGGCGCAAATTTTTACATCCTGATTTTATGCAAGATTTTATCTCGTATATATTCCAAAGAGGTCACCTAGTGGTTAAAGAACAAGTGCATGTGTATAATTACAATAAACTTGGCAAACATAGCCCATTGTATCCGTTCGCTTGAATCCGTAATCGCTCTGGCCATTTCTATATGACGTCAGAGAGATGTTGTCTTGCAACACAATGATTATTTCGTTCTTAAAAACTTAGTTTACGAGTTTAAATCACGATAGATGTAAGCTATTTCGTGTTCAGTGATATTTAGAATTGTATTGAAGTGGATTAGTGTTTATTAGATTTTTTTTTTAAAAAAAATGCCCGTCACTGACAGTTCGTATTTCTTTAACTCATCTGAATAAACCGAGAAATCTTCAGTGGATCCGAGACATATTTATTTTATAACCACATTGATTGTTGGACAATATTATTAAATTATTGAAGGGTTAGTATGTACTGTCATCCGGGCCTGGCACCATAAACTTAAGAATCACTTAAGCCTAAATACATGTAATTAATTCATCTTTGGCCAGTCTAATTGGCTGGGCAGGACAAGTTGAGAATATTCTCAGACTTGAGTAGATTCTCAAATATTATGGTGCCATGCCCAGTTCACGTCAACTACGAGCCTGCATTAAAATACAAAAAAAAAAGAACAGAACAAAATATTAGACATTGTTTGAAAGCTTTAATTAATTAATTAATCAATTAACAACAAATACTTCAAAGCCAAATCTTCATAATTTGTACTATAAATCTGCAATTCTGCACGAGATCAAATGAAAAATCTATGATATATAATGTATAGAACAAAGAAAACAGAAACAAGAAAAAGCTAAAATATAAATAAGCGCGGCAAAATGTTAAACATATACAAACTTTAAATGAAATTTTGTATAATTCCATGTTTTACTTTTTATACAAAGATTCAGTCGATATTTCGGTAAAGAGTTAAAATTTAAACTCACACATCTCACTTTTTATTGTCATACAACATGTCATTTATTGGTTTTTAATAGAGCAATAGCTGTGTGGTTTTTTTTCCAAAAAAATTTGTCTCTTTTACTTACTCAGATGAATGTAAAAAAAGAAAAAAAAGAGATATATACAAGCACAAAAATTATTAAATTCCTATTTATTTTGTGAAAATTTGGCAATTGTTCAATTCGACTTTATTATTTGTACATGCATACCACACTGGACCTTACTTTATTTTCACAAAATATATAGGTATATAAGAAATTTTAAAAGCGTTCTGTTGAAGATAAGACAAAATCCGAGACCCTCAGATTTAGTGTGAAATCAATCTTGCGGGAAAATGCCAGTTACAGTCAAATTTACATTAAATGACATCTCTGTATAAAAGGCACCTGTCTATAAAGGTCATTCAAATACAACCTTTGTTATTTTTTTATAATGAATAATACCTATTAGTATTTATAAAGTCCACCTGTCTAAAACGGCTACTTTTGCCCAATCCCATGAGTGGCCTTTATAGACAAGTTTGGCTGTATATAGGTTTTACGTTGTTTATGTCTGGAATTGATGAAATACTGTTCTACTCATCATAAATAAAAGAAAAAACAAAAAAACAGCCTAAGCCATTGACAGCTAACGTGAAAATAAAACATTCACCTTAACAAATTGACAACTTGTAAGAAGAAACTTATTAGCATGGCGATCAATCATTACATGAAAGCGATTCTAAATGTTCTGAATTATCATCAATTTATATAATTGTTTACAATCTTATGTTGACTCTAAAGCCCTTTCTCCTTCCCTAGCTCTTTTCCAATTTGCAGAGAGATCAAGCAGAAGATGGTATTGCATATCTGAAAATTTTCGCACCCGGTCATTTTTTTTTATTTTTTTTTTTTTATTTTTGTCCTTTGACGACAGAAAACATATTCACCGTGTCTGTAATTCGCATTAAATCAATGAAGTCCCATGAATGTCATGAATGACACTTTTTTAGCTTAAAATGTTTGCTTTCATTTAAATTCACGCCCGCTCATCAAAGGGCAAAAAAAAAAATGCGAAAATTAAACGGCAGCGAAAATGTCCAGGTAACTGCATACAG